>OZ014471.1:6880162-7466156 GCA_963965965.1 Trididemnum nubilum
CATTATCATATTGCGTTTGCTTTCTCTCAATTTGGCAATGCTGCCAGATTCCAAACTCAATAACATTGCAAGGTTTTACTGGAAAAAAAAAAAAAAACAGCAACGCGAATCGAATATTAACAACCGTTTTGGGCAGTATTACATTGCAAAAGTGTAATTATCAATTTTTCAAAACGACACTCGTATTTTTAACTTGAGGAACAGAAAAAAACGACTGCATCTATCTTTTTTCCACATTGTTTTGCTATCTCTAAAGCTAGCAATAATGCAACGCGCAGCCACCCGGAAAATGCTTGCTTGTACTAATGATACTCAAATATTGATTGGAAAAGGAGGAATGTTGAATACAACTTTATAAGTTTAACTGAAAGATTTAAGGAGAAAATAGAAAGAAAAAGTTATGATGTGTAAACAATGTTTTATTTGGACGAACAGCATTTCAGACTCAGCGTAAGTTCGACGAAGGTAAAGATCGCTGGAACAAATCAGCTGGAGAAAATAAAAGTATTTAGTAGCAGGAGAAAATAGAACCAGAAGCAGCATTTTAAATCTGAAACACATTTAAACGACGTTTTTTCACGTACCGTTTGAACCAAAAATGATTTTCAAAAACTTTTAGCAGACGAGGGTATTTACGCATATACGTTTTTGCTATTTGATCACGAAGTAGTTCACATCAGCTCGAAATGTGCATCGTTGTTTTGGCAAATTCTCAACTGATCACCTCGTATGGCATACGATTGACTATATATTGTCGGCACAAAGTAGTAAACGAGCCATTAGTGTAGGCTCGAACCCGGCCTGAACCAAAAAATGAGTTGAACCCCAAGCCATCAAGTCCTAAAAGGAATCAGACACCCGTATTTATATGAAAGCGACTTGGTATCAAAGGGTAGTGATGATGCCTGTAGTAACGGCGATATGGTGTGGTGGTGATGTCTATAAATACATACAAGAAACCTCAAAATCACTTCAACACACAAAATGCTTTATGAAAACTTTTATTTTTTTTCTACAAACTAAAATATTGTTTGCATGCTACAAATACAATCAATATATAGTACAATATCATCATTATCAAAGTTTATAAGTGACACAAAAGCAAAAACAATAAAATATGCAACAACAGTTTCCTTATATAGCCTACGATTACAGAAAATGCACTATACTAAAAACAGGATATAAAAATACACTATACTAAAAAAAATAAAAACACAAAAGAAAACTATCAAAGATGTCAAATACAAATAAGCCTGCAGATCTGCACCCAGCACAAATCATCAGCGACTAAGCGTAGCCGACGTATCTTTTCCTTTTTTTCTGTCTTTCAGTCAGCTCACTACTCTCTGTCAGCTCACCTAAGGTTTGCTGCCTCGTGGCGTACATTACATAGTTGGGTAAAACAAACTTATGATACGCTAGCACGCTTATGATTGTGCGCCACGTGTAGAGCAAGTTTAGGTCCCGGCCTACCCTGCGTAAAATCGTAAGCGTAAAATCGTATTACGAGTTTATTTTGAGCAATGGCAACTCGTATTGCTGGTTAGGGGGAATGCTGGCGTACCAAATTTTTGATTAAAATAAATTAGGGACTCGCTCGTACGCTTACAATTTTGCACCCAGTGTAAAGAGGCCTGAAAGTGGTACTGTTGCAGGTGCAATAAGTTTAGAAGGGCATTTAGGACGTTTTTATTTCAAAAATGTAACTGTGAAACCATAGTAAAACAAATTCGGACATTTTTCAAAATTATTTTGCACCAATTTCGATTTTCATCGACGAAGAAATTATAAGATTTGTAATTCTTTTTCCGCTAGGACGAGGGAGAAACGCTAGCTAAACATTACTAAACCAAATGGAAGTGCGTCAAAACCGTTCCAAATCACTGCTGCAGCAGAATTGTAAACGGGCCGACTAGTTCAGGCCCGAACCCTACCCGAACCCGAAGATATAAGCCCGAGCCCAGCCCGAACCCAAAAGCTAGTTTGAAGCTCAAATCATGCCCGAAAAAACCCGAAAGTTAAGTTAGGTCTGAAAAATTTAGCAATGTTGCCAAGTTATTTTGATTATGCTTTTGTACACCTAAGACAAAAAGTACGTCTCAGGCCCGAATTAAGCCCAAAGTTTTTGTCAACCTTAGACCCGAACTCGGCCCGAACCCGGCCCGAACTCGAACCCGACCCGAAAAGTCCCGCCCTACTTACAACTCTGACTCGAATTGACACCTTTACACGACACACATACTACACCCTTCTACTGCTGCTTTTATCACTTCTATTACTTCTACTGAAAACTAACCTATGAACTCTGCAATTGAGTTGTATTCAAACTCAAGAGTGATTGAAAGGAGGAACGAGATCTTACTAAAACCCTAAAACGTTTTTTCCAAGGGAAAATGCACCATCTAAAACCTTTGGAATATTTCCACCTACAAAACCTTTAGCGACATCTGCTGCCGAATCGAATACTTTCTCTCCCCAGCTTTTGTCTTCGATTGGTTGCTGGAGCTGATTGGCTCTTTTCTGAACTCTATGTCGTTGTTATGTTTATTTGATTCTTGCGAAACTGATACTGATATATCATTCAACTTCTTCGCAAAAATTTCAATTTTGGTCTCTGAAATCTTGCCTTTTTCGCGCAAAGTCGAGACAGCCGCCCGTAAAAAGCTTCCGCAGTTTTCCGTGTCCAAACTGTAACGGTGTTCAACTTCATACTTCTCCAAGCAAAATTCTACAAAGTCTATGAGTTCGAGTTTTTTTAGTTTTGTCAAATTACGTTGATAGAGAGAATCCAAATTCCTATTGGAACTCATTGTCACTAAGCCGTTTGAAGAGCGTGCCAATAGATACAGACTGTCTGGAGTTTTGAAATCAATAGTCAGCTTTTTTTGCCCGTCCATTAATATCATAAGTCCAGTATGTTTCGGGAAGTTTTGACTTTGATACCATCCTACTCTATATCTGCTGTTTCACGGCTTGTCTTTTGCATTTCTTTTTTGACTGTTTTGATGTATTGCGGCATTTTTTCTTCGACGTCTCTTAATTTATTTGTGACCATATCCATGTCACCACTTGTAATGATCTTTTTTTGATGCAAATATCGAATACCTTTATGCAAAAATTCCCAAGGGCCAAGGTTTCCCAATCGCTGGCGTCAAAACGCATCATGCAAGAATCCACAAATTCGACCAACTCCTTGATATTTAGTTTAGCCAAAGTACCTTTAACCGATCCTAATGAACTGTTGAATACTCCCATTGTTACCGAACTATTCGATGATTTGCGTAGTATTTTCGAAGACTTTTGAAGATCATCTGGAAAGCCATAGTTGATCACCAATTTCCTTCTTGAGGTAAGTGACATTACCATTCCAACTTCGTAATCTTTTCTTAGGTAGAATCCAATCTCTACTGTTTCGCATGTTTCGTTTTGCAATTCTGTTTTGATGCACTTGGTATGTTTTTCGTTGTTGATTTTTACAATTCTCTCCAAATCCTTCCGAAATCCTGTCATTCTATCTTGAAAGACGCATTCGCTGGGCAAGTGTTTGGTGACGTCATTTACAAAAGTCCAACAATTTGTCTCCGGTTCACTCTTCTTATTCTCATACGTCATACACACTTCCACAAACTTAAACAAATTTTCTTTGCTGAGTCTAGCCAAATCAGACTGAAGAAGAGATTTTAAATCTTCGTAGCTTTGCAGTGTCACCAAATTGTTTGCAATGACTTCTGACCGCTTTTTCGTATCATTCGTACTTGGCAAAGCAAAATCTATCACTATCCTTTTCATTTCATTGTTTTTTCCATTCATTGTTATCACGCTTCCAGTTTGATCAATAATGGCGTCTCTGCTTCTGTACCAGCCAATTTCAGCTTCTTTGCATTTAACTTTTTTCATTTCTTGTTTAATTTTGATAATGTATTCCGGTTGAATGTCCTTGTTACAACCACAAATTAGAAAACCGCAATTACCACAACCCTTATTTGCTCCCTTTTTACTCGTTACTGTACTTGGGGCCACGCGACTGATACCACTACCCATTGTTTTGACGATAAATGGCCGGTGTCAAAAAAACAAGTTTTAAAATTATTCGTAAGCTAAAAAAGTACTTTGTAGTTTATAAACAAAAGTGCTTTAAAAGCAATTTGAAAGAACAAAAACTTTTGATACAGATTCAGTATGCTCTAATTTATAAAAACATTGGAACATGCAATTACATTACACTCGAAGTTGTGTTTTTAAATGGAAAACAGACAAACTTTTTGAGAAAAGCCGCAGATTTAAATATTGAAAACAAACATCGTGGAACGTTCAAAATCGGTGAAGGAACAGAGTTAAGATCTGTTTAAACTTGTTAAGAAACAAGCTAAAAAAACCTACGACCTGAATGCATTTTTAACAATAGATTAAAAAAGCTATTACATCATCTAGCTCCGATAACTCTTAATGATAGAAAAAGTGAAGCCAGTTGGTGGAGTGGTCACGCGTTCTTCTTTGGATCGGGAAGTTTGAGGTTCAAATATCGGGCCAGTCAAATCAAGCATATTGTTACCCACGGGTCGCCACCGCTGCGATATGTCTTCAAAAGAAGCTGAGTAGCCTGCTGAGCACAAAGACGCGGAGACGGGCTCCGGAAACTCGTTACACACTTGATAGAAAAAGTGTTATTTTGAAACCAATTACCCACTATACCAATAATTACACATTTAAAACAGCTGACAAAATACAGCAAAACTCTTTCAAAGACTGCAAATTGAAATTTACATAATTTCTTTTTGGTTTGGTATTTTTGCCACAATATTATTTTAAACATCGCTCAACATCGAATGAATAATGTTTAATCGTAAATTGCACAAAAAAATTTATAGGCTATTTGCAATTATTTTGCAATTCCCGTTTGATAGGGAAATTGATATCTACTTTTTTTTTGAAATTGATATATACGACTCAACTCTCCAGTCTCCGATTTTTCACAAGTGTGTTATCGCAGAATGACGCAGCAGAACACTTGCTTCAATGGTTTGCACCCAGAAAAATTCTGCAAGTTTAGATGGTTTAAAATTCATTTAAAATCATCACTGAAAAAAAGTGTTAAGTTATAAAAGAAATGATCTTAGAGACACAATCATCATTATCGATTCTAATATCAACTTCTAACTCAAATATTATGCAACTATCCCATAGGCGTAGCCAAAATTTTTGATTGGGGGGGGGCAAACCACAAATCACATGCAATGACGTCGTCCGAAATTTTCAAAAAAGAACATTTTTGTGCGGCAAACATATCGTAGAATGGAAGATCTGAAGCCGTAGCCTATAGACACTTCACCAAGATTTTGGTAAAGCGAGAGGGCAAAAACTAATAGTTAGAAAGTGCAAACGTCTAGCTTTGGAGACGTATTGAGTAAGCTAGTGTAAACAAATGTATTACAGACGGGGGTCTTGGAACGCAGCCGCAGTCGCTGGGCAATTTTTGTACATTTTTGGAAAAATGCTATTTCAATCCCATTGGATCACACTTCGCACGTGTTCACAACCATTTGAAAGAACTAGATTTTTAACATTTGAAAGCCAATCGAAAAAATTGAATTGTTCAATCTTCCTTTTACATGCGATTAAAGCCCAAAACACGCGTAAAATCTTGTATGATGGTGTAAAATTTTAATTGTAAGTGATTAGGTCCACGTAGGGGAAGTAAGGAACATTGCCTCCTGCAATATTTTAGCAGTAAATAATAATCCACTTGTATATTTTCCTTAGAGATTTTTGTTTTGTTATAAAGTTAAACAGTTATAGAAGTACAAGTACGGCCAGGGGCCCATGCCCATTCAATTGAAATTCAATAATTTGTTTAATGAGCATTATCCATAGCTATTTTTTTAAAGTATTTTGTGCATAAAAACTGGTGAGGTGGAGGTGAATCGTTATTGAAAAATGGTACAATAGATGGTTATGCCCAGGGGTGCCGAAGCCCGGAGGGGGATAGAGGGATATATCCCCCCAATAATTTGGTTGTATCCCCCAATAGTTTGAGAATGGTCTACATCTGCATTACCCCCAATAATTTGAATGGGTTTACAGTTGAGCGTAAATTTGGGGAAAAAAGTGTTCTATTTTTGATGAAGACCTTGTTTTTTTGGCCTTCACCTGGATTCGGGGAGAAAAAGTGTTCTATTTTTGAAGAAGACCTTTTTTTTTTCCTTTGGTCTTTACCTGAATTTGGGGAGAAAAAGTGTTCTATTTGCATTTTTATTTTGGTCTTCATTAAATTTCCACACTTGAAAAAAATCGTGGTTGAGGTTCATCCCCCCTAATGTTGAAAATAGGGCAAAATTGGGGTAAAAGTGCAAATTATCCTCCCCAATGCTCAACAAAGATCGGCACCACTGGTTATGCCTACTAAGCATGTTATTCCCAGGCCGGATTTACATTACGCGGGGCCCCTGGCATTTAAGAGATTTTTGCAACATCTTCCGGCCAAATATAAGTGAAGACCAAAAAAATCCTACTATCTGAGGGTGGAGCCCTGGCACTGCGTCATATGGCAAATAGCGCTGGTTATTGCATTACGTTCATAAAAAGTTTAGATCAGGGCCTGAGGTAGCAACTTTTAGGACAAAAACCCTTGATTTCACCCTGGTTATACGTTTAAATTGATTGGAAAAAATTGAATTAAGGGTTGCGCCTGGCCCCCTGATCGTCAATATTATTTATTGTTAATTAGCGTTGTACACGTGTACTGTTGTGCGCAAAGATGCTAAAAGAAACTGAAAATGAAAAAACAAAGCTTTTTTGTCAAATTTTTGTCATTGGTGGCATTTCGATTGAGGGGCCCAGACCCCGTAGACCGCCCCCCCCCCCCGCTACGCCTATGATTTTGAGATAAAATAGCGCCCTTAAGTTCTTTCATAAAAAAACATTTAAAGCAAAATTAAAATAACCTTTTTTCCTAAACGTGGAGGACTACAGTCAAGTCACTTGACAGTTTTTTGAAACCTTCAAGAATTGCTATCATTTCTTATGACGTGGACACGTGGTTGGCATTATTATTACTTACTTTTGTACGCGTAAACCCTAAATTCAAGAAACTAAAATTCCGGACAAGAACAACATACTGGCTACACTCTCATTATATTTATCATTGGTAGTATTTCGATTGGGGGATTTGCATTACCGCCTGAGTTATACTGCATTAGGTTCGTAATCACGTTAAACGAGGGCCTGAGGTTACAACTTCTAGAACAAAACTCTTCGATTTCTCATTGGTTTTGCATATAAATTGTTAGAATTTGAATTAAGGGGCCCCTGGTTCGGGACCCTTGGTTGTGAATAAGGGATCCTGTGGCCCCCTGGTTGTCGGTTAGAGGCATCGAGGCCCACTAATGGTTAGTCAGGGGCTCTGGGGCCCCTGGTTGTCAGTCAGGGGCCCCAAGACCCCAGGCTTTCTGGTTGTCAATTAGGGGCCCCAGGGTCCCTTGATTGTTAATTACAAGCCCTGGGGCTCCCTGGTTGTCAATTAGGGGCCCAGGGGTCCTCTGGTTGTCAGTTAGGGGCTCCGAGGCTTCCTGGTTGTCATTTAGGGGCCCTGGGTCCCCCTGGTTGTTAATTAGGGGCTCTGGGAGCCCTGGTCGTCAGTTTGGGGCCCCGGCGCCCCCTGGTTGTCGGTTAGGAGCCTTGGTCCCCTTGTTCGTTAGTTAGGGACCCCTAATTGTAAGTTAGGGGCCCCGGGACTCCCTCATTGTCATTAATATTATTGTTAGTAACTGCTATGTGCGTAATTACCGAAAAAAAAACAACAACAAACTGCTACTAAACATCGCTAGATTATGTTGTCATATTTTTTGTCATTAGTGGTATTTTAATTGGGGGGCCCCCTGGCTGCACCTATGAACTATACTGCATTACCCTTACTCAAAATTTATGCTGATATCCCTCAAAAAACGTAAAGTTAACCCACTTGAGAATTTTCTTAACTCCAGAACTGAGCCCTGTGCTTGTACCAGCCTGTCCACGGCTGCTGCCGCAACCCATTAGCAAATTCCGCCAAACGATATCATACTATTTCTATATCTAAACTGCGAAGTAGAAGTGACTTGTTTACTTATGCAATTTCAGAAAAATGCATAATAAAACATTGAAGGCAACACATTTTGACACTGATTAGCTTTATGCTAAGTTTTGTATGCAATGGGTATAATGCTTTGCATTCAGTCAGTGCCTCTCAATCTGGTATATCGTATATCCAAGCGTAAATCAAATCAAAATCAAGGAATGCAACTGGGAAAGGCCAGGGTATACGAAGGGTATACCGCTTGGATTTGGGCTCTTTTTTTAACTCAATTAAATGAGATTGCGAAAAAAAGTATTCTGCATATTTTTTATCATATTTTCCATGGCAAATTAAATTGACAATATTGCGTAGGGCAAAACCAACGTGCAAACTTACAAATGTATACGTTTTTGCTAAGCTAACTACTTATACAAATGCTATAGTTGCGTCATTGCTCATCATTAAAAGCGGTTGTTCGTCATAAGTGTATGACGTATCGGTAATCGGTGAAAAACGTTGGTTTTTAAACTTTAGAACTGCTTAGTGATGCTAGCGCAATGCAGTTAAGCGAAGTGCCTGTGCCAGTGTGATGCAGGTCGAGAATCTTTTATCTGATTACCATGTTGTCAGACTTTGATCAAAGTAATCTGAGAAGAGGGTACGATTGCAAGTGAAGAAACTGGTCTCGTGTGTGATTTGAAGGTTCGGGTGGTCTGCTAAGATAGGCTAAGTACAATGGTGCAAATCTTTGTTGAGCATTGGGGGGGGATAATTTGCTATTTTTCCCCAATTTTGCCCTATTTTTGACATTGGGGAGATGAACCTCGACCACAATTTTCTTCAGGTGAGCAAATTAAAAGCAGACCAAACAATGGAACGCTTTTTTTCTGCGAATTCAGGTGAAAACCAAAAAAAAAGTCTTCACCAAAAATGGAACGCTTTTTTTTACCGAATTCCGGTAAAGACCTGCGCTCAGATGCACACCAGAGTCAAATTATTGGGCGTATGCTGATGACGACCATACTCAAATTATTGGGGGGGATACAGTCAAATTATTGGGGGTATATATCCCGCCCATGCCCCCGGGTTTCGGCACCCCTGGCTACGTATAAATTCATAGTTATGCTGATGAAACACAAGCCTAATGGAAAAGCAGACAAGTAAGTGAAGTGCTATCTCACAATTATTGAAGAACTTGTGTTGAATGTCTGCTATGTAACTTCTTTAGAAGTAATATGCAAGCTTACCTGTATAGACTGCATAATCATACAATTTTGGAGGTTGATTAACTAAAAACCTTTTGTTGCAGTTGGTAGCGAAAAATCGTAGATAAATTGAATTAGTTGCACTGTATAACTAACTGTTTGCAGAATTTTTTACTGCACATTTAATCCATAACGCATTGCTATTTGAAAGGTAAACAAAAATCTTGTAAAACTAAAAAAGATCTACCAGGTAAAAAAAGATTGAAGAGCACTGCATTGAGCAAAATGCAAAACAGCACCAAAATGAGGGTATTTTTAGGTGCTGTGTGATGACAGTTGTTTAAAAATTAAATTAGAAATGTTTGTTGCGTTTTTTTTCTGTTTTGGTTTGTGTTTTCGCGTGTTCTCTCTTTTTTTTTGCAGAGAAGATGCAGACTCTACGACTGTGTAATCCTAATGGTTGCAACTCTGGTCTTTCACATCTCCTCGTCACATTGCATGCTTTTTTTTTTGCTTTATTATTACCACTTACTAATAAGTGACAATTAAAACATGTTAACTGACGTAAACTTAATTGCTCTCTAATGCTGCATTTGCCTATAAGACAAATGTTATTACATAAACGGTCTTTTTACAAAATAAAGCAAAATAGTGCTTTTGATGCCCTTTTTTTAAGTGACTGAGAATTTTATTGTTGATTGATACGGTACAAAATTGGTGAGCATGCTATTTTGATACATCTTTTATTCCTATAAATTTTTAGTTAAGTTCTTGCATTTTTAATTACAAATAATAACTGACAAGACGTATCAAAAAACCTGTAAAAATTAACAGAAAAATAAAAAGTAACAAAACAATCTTTTCAAACATTAAAAAGTTGGCTCTGATGCATGAAAGTTCCAATAAAGTGTAAAAGTCCAGGCGCCTAAATGTCCCGGCGCTTAATCTGTGGCACGTAATCATTCCGCGTATAATCGTTCGTACTACCTAAACGTCCTGTGCCGAGTTATAGGAGACCACTAATGTGGCAACACCAAGTTTTGTGACCTTTCTTTTACATTAACATTTTCTGAAAAGTTCAGCTTTTCAGCTCAAGCTGTTAGAAATTTCACATTTGTTCTGCTCATTTGAGGGTGAACCCACAACGTGACACTCAATTTTTTTTCATCTTTTATCTTTTGCATTTTCGTTTTTAAAAATTTCAGTTTTCGTTTTTGCTTAATCGTTTTCTTGCTCAATGCATTTAGAATAATTCGTGCTTTATATTATCAGAATAGTTTTGAGGCCCCCAAAATATGTTTGTGTCCCCGATTCTGTGATACAGCCTTGCATACATTTAGTCCGATTTTTACTAAATTTGATCTGCTATAAAATTTTAGTTTAAGATGTTTGAAATGCAGAGGCGCATAATGATTCTCCTCCGTCCTCCCCCCTAGCACAACAACATGCTTTTGCTTCCTCACTTTAATTGGGGTCTGACAGTAAATTTATCTCGAATAACCTCAATATATATCAAATTTTATTTAAATTCATTAATTTTGTTATTGTGTTTACATTTTAATTATTTATTAAATTATTTGTAAATAATCATTACAACAAGAAAGAAATTTTAATGTATATTGATAAGATCAGTGTAAGATAGGTCGGTGCTTTCAGAAAGTGCTCGATGATGTCTCAGAGCAATTAATAAAATGATAAAATACAGATCATAAAAAGTAAAAGTAATCTAGATTACTTTTACTTTTTATGGTCTGTATTTAAATAATAAAATACAGACCATAAAAAGTAAAAGTAATCTAGATTACTTTTACTTTTTATGGTCTGTATTTTATTATTTTATATTGATAAGATTATTTATATTTTAAATTTATTAAATAAAAAATGAAATGATCTTTTTATTTTGCAAATGATTTCGTAATATTTAAAACTAAATGATATTTAAAAAGTAGATCATATTTTCAATTATTTAATTAAAATATACTTAATTATTTAAATTTTAATAAATACTTTGATTTCTATTCAAAAAGTCACTAAATAGTTGCAAAAATTATCGTAAAAAACATTTTACTTATTTTTTACTTAATAATATATAAACCCATATAAGTACTTTTTGGTTAGTCATTTATCGTAAATCAAAACTTTTACCCACCAAAAATTTTTTACAAAACTTTTGTTCTTATTCTATAAATTAATTCCATGTGATTCCACTTATAAGAAGGCGTGTACCTGGATTGTGCAAATTAGTCTGCATCTCACTGGCGAATTAAGCCCCCAGTCGCTAGGCAATTTTTGTGATTTTTTGGAAAAGTAGCCGTTTTAACGCCATGCACAAAAGATTCTGGCTACGTCAAATGCAGCATATTAATTATAATTTTTTTAAATGTTTTTTTGAAGAAATTCCTTGGGTTGAAATGTTTTTTGAAAAATTTCTAGGTCCACTTTTCGTTGAATTCATTCATTCATTCATTTGTGTTTATTAATCGACAAAAAAATAAAACAAATAATCATAAAAAAGCAATATTGAACTGTCGACAGGGAGACTGAAGTAGACCTCTTGGTCATCGAGTCGGCAGCCACCCTTTTACAGGCAAATTATACAACAAACTGCATCTGTCAAAGTTAATGACGTCATCGTCAAAGCTTATGGATAAAATTTCAGAAGAAATCTCTTATAACTGGATTTGAACCAAAAAGTTGGTTGGTTTTGGATTTCGTGTGGGATATCATTTTATATTTTCACTCCCTGATACTTTATACATCTTTGCAGTCTTGAGTTTGAGTATCGAGGAATATACCATAAATATGGTTGAAATTTAGAAGATCTAGCTGTTCGTGTTGTAATCTCGCTTTGTTTACTGAAGTAATTGATCATTTTGTGTGGAAGCTTTTTTCTGAAATGAGTGTGAACAAATTTGCAACTTCTGATTTATTTTATACACATCCGAAATTTTGAAAATTTTGAGTTTAGAAACAAATTTGGTGGGACTATCCCTTGGATTTCCACGGCCAATCAGAGTTACGGCTTTATTTTGTAAAACGATGAGTTTATATTAAGCTAGCTTGGATGTGTGGGTACCCAAGCCAATGTTTCTTATGTTAAGTGATAATGAATGAGGGAATTGTAGAAATTTAAAAAAGCTGTTTAAGGCATAAAGTGGCGAAGTTTCTGATTACATGTATTTCTGTGACACGGGTAATTTTTGTTTGACTGAGGTCAAGTCAGTGATGGCCAAAGTTCAATTCTGCATTTAATGTTATTCCTAGGTACTTGATGGCATCAACTTGGGGAATGATAGTAGGGTTGATTTGACTAATAACGTTTTAAAAACAATTTTTTTCAAAATTGGGGCTATTACCATTGCATTGGATTTGCAATGGTAATAGCCCCAATTTTGAAAAAAATTGTTGAATGCTAGTTTGTTGAATGCTACTCATTTGGAAATTTTGAGTTTGTTGAATGCTACTCATTTGGAAATATTCAAAATATCATCCTGCATTTCGATTTCTAATGTTGTTAACTTTGAATTAGAGAATACCAAACAGCAAGTATCATCCGCGTAACGCCTCGTCTTCAAGCAAAATCAAATCTTTTGTTACACTCGCAGTAGTACGCCGAAACGTGTAGCGAGCTGGCACGGCCCATCTTCCGTCATTGCGTCCGTACAACACAGCTTCTTACGAAGAAATGCTGCAGCGATGGCGAGCCGTTGGCAACACTGCGTTCGATTTGACCAGCCCAAGATTTGAACTTCAAGCCTCCAGCTACAGAGATGAACGCGTTGTACCACTCAAACAACTGAATTCTTGTTTCTCTTACTTTAATGCTTTTTTTTTTTATAAAGTCTCCTCTCTTCGATATATTGCTTTAATTCGAAGCCAAAACGAATGCCACAACACAATTAAACTTGTAGCATTTATATACGTTTCTATTTTGATCACCGTTTTAGTTCTTGTGTTGTTGATTTTGTTTAAACAGCAATAATTATGTTGTAACTTAAATTTTGTCTTTAATCGTCTGATGAGTTCCGAAACGGGATTTGCAGTTGTTAAATTGTATTGCTGTCATTCGCATTAAAACGCATATCTATCTCAAATATTCCTATTGTATAACAAGAAACATTACTATAGAGACTTGAAAAGTAAGTCGTAGCCTTAGAAACTGCTATTAGCATCGTTGTGACTATTGCACTGCATTAGTGTATTAGCTATTGTAATCACGTCAAATAGGAATATATACAAAGGATTAATTCTAAGCTACATCCACGTAAATAATGGCTACACGTTCCTCGGCGAAACTCCTGTTTTTGTTTGTGATTAGCTGATACAATATATAGAACCTCGATTTTTCCGACTAAACAGTCGTCTTTCTATATAAACAAATTTTCTGCAGGATAAAAAAAATGCTCCACTTAATGCTAAAAACAAAACAATTGATGTGGATTTGTAACTAAAATGCAAATGAACCCAAAGTACAAAATTGTTTTATTCTTGAAGAAATTAATAATTTTTTTCTTGAATGGCTTAATAATCGTGGCTACTGTATGTTACTGCTTAGTGTATGATGTAAGGCAATTGGTTTACTAATGAATAGATGCCTATCAAATTTGAAAACGAAGCATTGCGGAAGTCTAAATTCATCGACAATTAGTGGGATAGCCACAATATAAGGGATCGAAAACACAAACTCTGTCGAAAAGACCAAGGCGGCAGCATTGTGGCTCAGTTGCTGATATTAATCGGAGAAACTTCACAACAAACCGAAGGAAACAGTTAAGCCATCATAACTGCAAGATTGGCATTGAGCTAGGAAAATTAATTGCACAATTATAGGCTGAAGCCTCCTTTAGCAAAGTCACATAAAACATTTAAATCAAATCTTTCATTGTACCCTTTCGATCAAAGCCCCCCTCCTTTCAAATCAAATCGTTCATTGTACTTGTTCTATTCCGCCAAAGCGTTTCACAAACTAATATCTCTGCGTCATTTTGCCTGAGCAACACAGCTCTTTTCAAATGAAGAAAACTTAGAAATAATGCAACGCTTTTATTTACAAGACTGTCCGATTTGACTGCACTGAATTAGAGTTTCAGACCTTTTGTTTTAAAGAGAAACGCGTAGCCGCTGTTTCACAAAATAAGTTACATGAGATCAGTAACATGAAATCAGTTACATGAGATCGAGTTGCTGGGCAAAGTATCTACAAAATGGTATAACCAGGGGTGCCGATTTTTGTTGAGCATTGTGGGGGATAATTTACAATTTTACCCCATTTTTGCCCGATTTTCAACATTGGAGGGATGTACCTCGAGCACGATTTTGCTCAGATGAGTAAATTAAATGAAGACCAAAAAAAAGAGATCTTCAAAAATGGAACACTTTTTCTCCCCAAATTCAGGTGAAGACCAAAAAAAAAAAAGATCTTTACCAAAAATGGATTACTTTTTTTCCCTGAATTCAAGTGGACACCTACGCTTAGATGCACACCAGAGTCAAATTATTGGGAGGATGCAGATGTAGATCATACTCAAACTATTGGGGGGAGATACCGTGAAATTATTGGGGGATATATCCCCCCATTCCCCTCCCCCCCGGGTTTCGGCACCCCTGGGTATAACTAATCCATAGCTGTGGCTTTGGTCCAAAGAGTTTTAATGACCTCGGAAACAAAAGCGGACTTTGCATTTACATGCTATAATCTGAAATTTTGAAGTATCCGTAAAATTATTTCTAATAAACGTTTCAACAAAAATATTGGATAAATAGCTGAGTGGCCATTACAAGAGCAAATGGAGATGACACATTTCCTACTTTTAAACTCATGCTGCACGGAAATTGTAGGGGAACACGGAGGGACGCTTCCCTTTAGCAAGTATTATCGCCCTTCTATCGAAATTTAGAGTGCCTCTTCTACTGAAAAAAGCGTTCAGGACGTTTTCTTTTCTCTGGCTGGGGGCCTTACCAAGAGTTTGGGCGAAAAAATGGTTGATTCGGTCATCACCTATTATGAGCGTAAATATTTGGGTTTTCCGCCTGAAAACGCTTTTATTCTAGAATTTAACCATAGCTTTAAATAAAACCGGATTCATCTTTTATTGATTGGGTAGCCTTGAAAAAGGCTGTTTTAAGGTTTAAACGCTTTCGTCTAGCTCTCTTCAGAAACCATCGCTAGAAAAAGATAGAATGAAAATAAAACAATGCGGATTCATTTATAAAGGCAGAGAAAATCGCTGATTGGTTGAATAATCATCGCTGATTGGTTGATTTGTGTCGTTTCGTTTGCGTACAGAAGTGGCGCTGTTGCGAAGAAAACAAACTTTCATCAAGATAGATGCTGATTGGATCAAATTGTTGCGTTTCGTTTGCGTAAGAAAAATAGATGACTTTGTGATGAATCTAAAATAAAACCTAAAACAGAATTTGGTAAATTGTTAAGTTTCGTTTGCGTTCGAATTATCAATGAATTAATTGAAGGGAATAAACAAATTCCTTTTGCCTGCACAATTCTGGTTTTAGAATCCGAATGAGTGTTGCTTCCAGTGTAGATAGGTGAAATTGCGTTCTTGCTTTAGCCAGAATAGAAAACTGGTTGGTGTTGAAGTTGTTGGCACAGGTTTTGTTTTGCAGAAGATGTTGTCCAATGGCCGAATCACAGTTAATTTCTGTTGAAGTCTTTTTGCAATTTCGTTGTGGTTGGAATTTCTGTTGTTGGTGTCCGGTTCTAATACTTTTGGGGATATGCTGATTGATTCTATCCTGCAGTCTTTGGGTTGTACGGCCCACGTACCGACAATCACAGTGGCACACGTATTGATACACGTTCATACTTTGTTGTGTGGTGGGCAGGACATCCTTATGGACAGCAGGAAGAATCTTCTTAGTAGAAAAAATGACGTGTGGATCTACTGCTCCATAACATTGATTAACTGCTGATTTGGAAAGTTTTTCAAATTTTTGAGACACTTTGCCAATCCATGGGAGCCGAAGGTAGACGGGGCATTTTTGAGGTCCTTCTTTCTTAGCTGAATTAAATTTAGAGATTTTCTTTGAAATGCTGGTGTTGATTATGTATTCAGGATAACCATTATTGAGCAGAATGGCACGAATTTGATCAAGCTCTTGTTGAAGTTTTGATTTAGAACAGATTTTTAAAGCTCGATGTACGAGGGTGCCAATTAAATTAGTTTTCCGTTTCGTCGGTCCAAAAGAATCCCAGCGTAAATATTGTCCGGTGAAAGTTGGTTTCCTGTAAATAGAAGTTAAAAAATTTTTACCACTCTTTTCAATAAAAACGTCTAGAAATGGCAAAGATTGATTCGCTTCTTTTTCAAAAGTGAAGTGTAATGCTGGATGTAAAGAGTTTAAACTGGAGAGAAATTTACCGCAGTCTGATTCCAATTTGAAAATGGCAAAAGTATCATCGACATATCGGTAATAAACCGTAGGCTTGTTTGTGGTTTGGAAGAGTTGTTGTTCATAAATCCAACAAAGATATTGGCAAGTGCAGGTCCCAGAGGGCTTCCCATAGAAATTCCATCTATCTGTTTGTACATGATGTTATTGAAGCTAAATTCCACTGAGCTGGAAGCCATGTTCATTAATTCAATAAAAATGTCTTTAGAAAAGGGGGGAGAATTTTGTTCATTTTCATATAATTTATTGGCACAAATTTGAATAGTTTCGGTCAAAGGAACATTAGTGAAGAGACTTGAAATGTCAAAAGAACATAAATAAGAATTTTCAGTTGAAATGGGAAGTTTTTGAATTTCTTCAGCAAAAGTAAAAGAATCTAAAATACAGTAATTGGAATAAAAGTTAAGAACCAGTTGGAGTAATGCAGCAAGAAATTTAGCCAGTTCGTGTTGAGCAGAGTTAGTCATGGATAAAATAGGTCGAAGAGGAAAGTTCGGTTTGTGAGTTTTTGGTAGTCCATAGAGCCTCGGTCTTTGCGCGCCAGTGGGACGAATAGCCTTGTAGACGGATTCCGGTAATTCATCGTTATTGTATAGTTGTAGTAATCGTCTTTGGAGTTTGCTTTCAATTTTTGCTGTGTTGTCGTTTGCGTTACAGGGACCAATACGTTGAAACTTCTTGTTATCATCGAGAATTTTGTCCATTTTCAAAACGTAATCTGATTTGTCCAAAATAACCACGCCACTTCCTTTGTCGGGTTTGGTAATTATGATGTCACTATTGGTACGGAGAGATTTGATTGCTTGAAAGCATTCACGATGCATAGAAAAATCACTTAAGTCAATTGGTGTTCCACAAAAAGAATGGTCAAGATCGCTGAGCTTGGCTTTTAGAGCATTTAAATTATCTTTGGATTTGGGCGTATGGTGAAGGAGTTGTCCGAATAAAACTTCAAACTCAGCGAATACTTCTTCACGTCTGATATTCGTTGGAGGTAGACAAAATTCCAATCCATGACTCAATACAAATCTCTCAGTGTCAGATAGTTGGTAACTGGATAAGTTGCAAATGTTCTTGCCAGAATCAGTCATAAAAGAGCCAAATCGTTGTTTGAGAAGCCAATTTAGATTGCGAAAGTGTTTTGCTTCCACTTGTTCACGTTTTCGTTGATCAATTTCGGATAGATAACGACAGAATCGAAACCAATCAAAAAATTAGTTTTTGCGACGAAACGGAAAACTAATTTAATTGGCACCCTCGTACAGCGAGCTTTAAAAATCTGTTCTAAATCAAAACTTCAACAAGAGCTTGATCAAATTCGTGCCATTCTGCTCAATAATGGTTATCCTGAATACATAATCAACACCAGCATTTCAAAGAAAATCTCTAAATTTAATTCAGCTAAGAAAGAAGGACCTCAAAAATGCCCCGTCTACCTTGGGCTCCCATGGATTGGTCACGCCCTTTTAGTATCGTCATATCTACACAGTAAGAGTCGTAAGAACTTTTCTGCAGCGCCTCTGGACTCCCTGTACAGGATCTCCTTTCTAGTTGTCCTGTCTCTGAGTCTCTACTCAAATCTATCTTTGGCTCTATTCGATCTCTAATTTCGACCTTTGATTCAGACTCTAAGTTGTGTCCCGACTCTTAATATACGGTACTTTCATGATGAGTGGAGTTTGAATTCAGCCGATTCAAAAAAGTGCCCGACAGCGCAAGCCCTACTTAAAGAGTCTGTTTCACCCGTAATTGGGATCATCAGGGGGTCTTATTCAAATAGAATTCTATTCGAAGAATTTAATTTTATCTGAAGAATTTATTTAAATTCTATTAAGGTACTTCTGATGATCCATCCCCATTATAGAATAAGATACTTCTGATTATCCCCATTACGAGTGAAAGGGACTGTAGGGTTTTAAACTTTGAATTTTTGACGTGTTTAGTGTTATCTTATGATACAGCACTTTCAGTCTGTTTTTTCTCTAGATTTATATGTTCCAAATGTTTGGTTTGATAGTGTTTGGGGCGTAATTATAATTGTCCTTGGCACAGTATACACTCTTAAATGCTACGTCACTTGATCTGTGGTCTGGCAGCTGCAAGCAAACTCGAAAAAGCTTTTACACGTCAAACATTTTAGATAAAGCTTTTACTTTATTCCACAATCTAATATTTTTTCATATGTACAGCAAACCTACAACACCGCATCACTAATCACAAGTTTATAAGTAACACAATAGCATACTTAAAAGGGCTTTCAAGTTGGAAATTTTTGCTCGATTTTCTCTCAAAAAATTGCCAGATGAAGACAATTACTTTACCAATTTAGAGCTTTCTCTAACCTTTTGTTCTCAAGATATAACAGCTTAAATTCCCCCTCAGAAAGGCTTTTTTCTATTAAAAATTTTGCCGGGGTTGCCGTTAGAAACAAAATTTTGAAAAGTTACATCTTGTTTCTGAGTCCCAAAAAATGTTTTGTGGCAGAGTTATTGTCAAAACAAAATAAGGTTTAGAACTGTGAAATTAGTTGCATTTCAATAAATGCAAACCAACATTCCAAAAATTAGTTTTCTTTACAAAACCTACAAAATAGCAACACTGAAGTATGACAAAAATTGTTAAGTTTGAACTGTGATGTCTTGAGAACAGGAAGACGTAGAAAGTTCAAACTTGGTGAGTATACATTTTAGGCATTTTCCGACGTTTAAATCAACAGTGACATACTTGACTTGAATGCCCTTATATATCAACAAAAGTACACAATAACTTTTCGTTTATAATTTTTGCAACCAAAGTTCCCTATAAATACATCAATGGTTCATAAAAAAAACTTTAGTAAATATAAAATGTGTTGAAATGGACCAGCTAGGGGAAAGGGAGTGCATAATTGTTTTGTCCCCTACACATCACAGTGCTCTTGTTACGTCACTTCATATGGGTATCGCAGTTAATTCAGTTGCAAGAAGCCTAGAAAGCATTTTCACACACCAAAATTTTTGGAAAAGACTTTATATTTTTTCTATAAAGTAAAAAGCTTTTGTATGTTATAAATCTACACAACTGCATCACAACAATCACAAATTTATCAAGCAGGACTAAAAAAGGTATAAAAATTAAATAGAGCATAATTAAAAACACTACATAAAAACTAGAGAGGATGAAAACACCAAAAAATCATTTTAAATTCCGCAAAACCCTTGAATGGTTAGTCTGGCCAGGCTTCTGGGATTGGGTTCGGGGTGAGTTCAGGCTTGGCATTGACAAAATGTTGGGCTTAATTGATTCTTGATGTACGTATTTGCCTATATAGTGTTTTAGACTTTTAGGTGCTATGCAAAAACGAAACTAAAATAAGTTTTCAATTCTGAATGACGACTAAGTTTAAGCTGTCGTGCATCATTCGATTTTTTGTACATAATTACCACTATTGCGTCACAATTGATTAACAGTAAGTACTTTTATTTTAACCGTATTCGAGCAATAACCCGTACACATATTTTTAGCCAGAAATCAACTTTATAGGACTTTTTTCGGGCATAATTTTGGCTTCAAATCATTTCTTGGGTTTGGGCTTATACTTTCGGTTACGGGTCGAGATGGAGCTTGTACTTTGTCGGGCCGTTTAGCTTGCAACACACGCTTTTGCTGTTATACCTCATCTTCGTACATACATAGGTTAAAAAACAAAACAAAAAACTATTCGCACGTATAAACTCAAATACAGATTTTATGTCAAGTACAGGTCGGGCCTCAAAAGAAGTGGAATAAGCAAGGTATAAACATACCGCAACAAAATTGTAACAAACGTTGTTGAAAAAGGAAACTTCTTCGGCATAAATACATAACTCAATTATTTCCAAACATAGAAGAGCAAAATTAAGGTATTGGTATATTATTTATGAGCATAAAGGGAATCACTCGCAAACTTAAAGGTTGGTCAATGAATGAACTAAAGTTGGTCAATAGAATTTCATGTGCATGACTAAGACAGCAGCTGTTTCGCCTTACCTTAAGGCCCGTCAGTTTGGCTAAGCAAGACCAAACTGGCAGTTATCACATGGTTAAGAGGTTCTAAAAAAAACATCTTTTCCAAATGAATAAGTAAGAATTTCTTAACATTTTGAAAACCGTAATTTTGGCTTTGCTGTTTAGCCTAACTAACAAGCCTTGACTTTAGGCGAAGCAGCTGCTTTAGACATGCAAATGAAGTTATTGACGTGTTTAAATTTGTTCATTGAGCAACCTCAACTTTCCTTGTATTTCTCTTTCTGTTGATAATGAAATTGATATACCGGTACTGGTGTCTTAATTTGTGGAGCAATTGTTTGTAAGTAATTGAGTAATCTATGCTTATATCCAAAAGGAATTTTCTCTTTTAAACATTGTTGACTTGAAAGGGACCGATCCCTGTGCTCGATCAATACGCACAGGTTTTGCGCGACACCACAAATAGGACTAGTATGTCCAATGCCACTGAAAAGTCTAGTAATATAGCTGGTAGAATGCCAATTTCTCATTGATAAAATACACAGTAGCAATAGCTATGAAATAATTTCGCTTTAGCAACTACTGAAATACAAGACTTGTTGAGACTATTGTCTAAAACTCGGGAACAAACCACATTGCAAAACAAAAGGCTCTAAATCCAAAACTGCCAAACAAACATAAAACAGATTAGTGCTGGCATTAAAGTCGTAGTGTTTCAAACTTCAATGCAAAAAAATTTTAATATTTAACCAGTTGCGTATAAAAGAAATTTAATGCTTAACGATTTACGAATAAAAGTTATTTATTACCGATCAGAGGTCTAGTGGATAGAGCATCTGCTACTGAAACGGTAGACTCGGGTTCGATTTCCCGGTCGGGTCAAACCAAAGATTATAATAATTGGTATTCACAGCTTCCCTGCTTGACGTTCAGCAATTAAAGGGACAGTATGAAGCCTCGGCCGTATGTGGTAAACAGGTTATGCAGGTGGCAGCTCGACTCGAAGACCAAAAGGTACCTTTGCTGTCTCCTGGCCATGGCCACTAGGTGAATAAAATGTTATTCCAATTTTCCGTTTGCGTTTAAGGGCAATGTTTGAGAATTAAAAATTAAAATAAAAATCACGTTTCTACAAGTTGTACAGTGCACATTTGTGTTCTGTGCAGTCGTGTAAAAATGATCTCGATAGCACGGATTGCGTGTCTCAGTCAGCTTATGTTTTGAGTAAAAACAGGTACTTTTTTTGATTTAAGGCAAAAAAGTAACAAAGTAAACACAATAAAAATCGTGGTAACAAGAATAAACCTCTTCACTTCCTTTAAAAAAAAAGGCATAAAAAATGATTATGGTAAAGGTGAAGCATGTCGTTTTGTTGCCACGCTCTGTCTGTTCTTTGGACAAAATTATCTTTTATAAACTTATAAATAGATTTAATATTCCTAAGTTGCAGTTGCGGAGTCAGGGAGTCATTTTTCCATGTCCCTCCCCTTTGTTTGAATAGTAATTATCCTACAGTATATGAAAAGTATTTGGGCAAATTTGGTAACTAAATATTAAAAATGCCCCACCTCTTTTGAAAGCAGACTGGCAAACTACGCTTGCGAAAGCAAACTGGCAATACGGCGTATAATCTAGCGCTGCTAACTAAAGGTATTTTGGTCTTCGAATTCGATGAAAACTGCGGTTTTCTCTGAAATAAAGACTTTTTTTGAAGCGTCTTCACTTTAATTTTGGAAGCCCTTCTCTCCCCATCACAAAATCCTGTCTACCCATGCCCGGTGCCACGATGATGTGACTGGGGGGGGGGGGGGGCATAAACAAATTTTGGGAGGCACGAAAACTTCATTTTTTTGAATTCGAAAGTGTGGACCAAACAAAAAAGGTGTTTATCACAAAATTCGACAAAATCTCGGATAAAGACCATAAAAAAGGTCTACATCTCAAAAAACACTCGAATGCCCACGAATTCTGGTCTTCATCTCAAAAACTCCGCGAATTTCCACAAAATTTGAGGTGAAGACCAAAAAAAGGTCATCATCATAAAAAATATGCGAATTTTCGCAAATTCTGGTTTTCTTCTTCAAAAATGTGCGAATTTCAACGAAATCTGAGGTAAAGACCAAGAAAAAGGTCATCATCTCAAAAAAATACGCGAATTTTCACGATATCTGCTCCTTCTTCTCCAAAAATGTGCGAATTTCCGCGAATTCTGGGCTGATAATCAGTATTTTGGGAGTCTCAGGCCTTGAGTTGCGCTCCTGTAGCATCGAACCTGTTAATTTTTTTTGGTCTCAATCCTCGCTTAGGAGGCCACAGTTCCCCTTTTGGGGGGGGGGGCACAAGCAGTGATTTGGAAGGGGGCACGGCCCCGAAATGCCTCCCCGTGGCGACGGGCCTGTGCCTACACCACTGCTAAGTTGTATAAAAATTACTGCATCACCAGGGCAATGTCAAAACACTACTGTAAAAAGCTAAAAAACAAATGATAATTAAACCTAGTGCATATTAAAGGTGAGTTTAGACAGTATCTGTTTTTCGTTCGTTTTCGTCCTTTTTTTTGCTTGGGTATTTTCTAATCCATGAAAAAGCATGCGCTTTTTTGTCCGCATTTTTGTAAGTCCATATCCGCACAAAGTAGACTGTTATAGGCTATATTCATAAAAATCTTGTTCAAAATTTTTGTCTAAGAACGATGAGAGCGATATTTCAAAATAGGGCTGCACCCCTTCACCAAAAAACTTTTTTTTGCAAAACTTTTGTCCAGTATGTGACAATCTGGTTTGTGCGGATATGGACAATGCTGGACATACAAAAATGCGGACGAAAAAACACAGAGTTTCATGGAGAAGAAAAAACGTACAAAAACGGACAAAGGCTTACAAACAACGGTTACAGTGTAAATCTATCTTAAGTAAACCATATCCAAAAGGTATCAAACTTAAGTACACTTGTGAGGAGGGGGGGGGCATAAATGAGCTGGGTAATTTACTTCTTCAACTGGCTTTCAAATTTTGATAATTTTAGTTCGTTCAGATGGCTCCAAAATGGTACAAAATTTAATCCGAATGGCAAAATTTGATCCGCCAACGGAGGTGATCCACCTTGTGATTTTTCTTGTTTATCTTCACAAAATTTACACGGGCAACAAAATTTCGTTTAGAATGAACTAAACATGCATTTGTTTACGCACTCAAATTTTAAAGGCAGGTCTGCACTGGGCGTAAAATTGTGAGCGTGTGTGCGCAACTTTGATTTATTTTAATCAATTGGCAGATTGCACTCTGTTAAAGGGGTAAGCCAAGCGTACCAAATTTTTGGTTGAAATAACTAAAAATACGCTCGTACGCTCGCAATTTTACGCACAGTTTTGACCGGGCATAGTCAATTGTAGACCAAGTTTAAAGGAAAAAAATGTTATATTTGAAGTAAAAATATAGTACTTCATGAATGATGAAGTATCTCAGACGTAAGCAACACTAGAATGATTTCACATCCAACTGCAAAGTCGACTTTAAAACCTTGACGAGTGCTATTTTAAACCCATCATCTTGTATTATTTTATTGATTTCGTCCAAAAAATTGTCCATTTTTTGATTTAAAATAGGTTGTATGTTATCGCGCAAATGATGGACGGCGTTGAGCACAAAAGCTCGACAGTTGTGTTTTTCCAAGTGATAAGCATGGTCCTTTGCGTATGCCGAACAATAATGAAGAAGTTTAATCAGCCTTGGTTTCGTTACTGGTGTCAAATTGCCTTTATAAATATATGAATCTTCATAGTAACCCATTTTAACAGAGCTGTTTGTGGTATTTAAAAAAACTGCATTCATTTCTTCTCCTTCAAGAGTTTCAAAATCCACTGTCAATTTCTTTTTTCCATCCATAACAATCACAATTCCAGTGTGTTTTACAATATCTTTCTTATGATACCAGCCAATTTGAAACTTTTCGGCTTCATTTTTTTTTATTTCTGTTCTGACTTTTGTAACGAGTTCCGGTTCATTGTCTACAGCTTCATTTACTTTGTCTAAACAATTTTCCATCTCATCTTCATTGATTGCGCCATAGTTTTGGTGGAGAAACTTAATGGTATCACTTAAAAACGTCATGGAACTGTTAGCTCTGTTTGACTTTTTCTCGTCGTAAGTCATACAATACTCCACAAACTCGAGCAAGTCTCGTTCAGTTAGTATTGCTAAAAAAGATGATTGAAAGGAACCACTTGTACTGAAGCTTCCCATTTTTACTAAACCGTTCTCAGACTCTATTATGGACTCACAAACGAAATTTGTTGAAGTTTTGTACTCAATTGCCAGCTCCCAGGACCCTTTCATAATTAGCACAACACCAAAATTTTCCCTATTTTCTGCGTGATACCAACCAATTTCTGCTCTTTTGATTTGCTTTTTTCGCATTCGTTTTCTAACTTCTTTAATGTACAGAGGTTCATTACTGGTGATGTCTTCTAGTTTATCTAAAACATTTTGCTTTTCATTCAAGCCAATGTATTTTTTGTTGAATAAAAAGTCAATGACGAGCTGCAAAAACATCAAACTGCTTAAGCTTTCACGATCAGCCATACAAAATTCCACCATGTCAAGCAACTCGGTTTCAGACAGGTCTGCTGCTAATGCAGACTGAAATACACTGCCTAATTCATTGTAGCTCCCCATGCTTACCAAACGATTTGGAGATTTAATTTCAGCAAGTTTTGAACTGCCAAACTCAATTACAACTTTTTTCTTCTGATTCAGTATTATCACGATACCAACTTGCGTTATGTCGTCACTTGCTTGATACCATCCAATGTCCGCTGTTTGACATTTCTCTATTCGCAGATCTTTTTTAACTCTTTTAATGTGATCAGGATCATCACTGTTGATGTCATTTAATTTTTCTAAAACCTCTTTCCATTCAACTTCGTTCATCTTGCCTTTATCCTTCAAAAAGTTGATGGCGTCATGCATGAAAACTGACGAACTGTAGTTATCTCTATTTGAGTTGTTCTTGCAGTTCATGCAAAATTCAACAAACTTAAACGCCTCTTTCGAAGTCAAAGTTGCTAATATGGAATAAAAATGAAAATTTGCGTTGACGCATCTGTTCATTTCAATTGAATCATTAGAAGGTGACTCAAAATCAATGGTTAATTTCTTCTTCCCGTTTATCTCTAACACAATCCCCGTGCTGTAGTCCATTTTATCTAAGCTTTCAAACCATCCAACTTTCACTTGCTTGCAGTTTTCTTTCTTCATTTCTTTTTGAAGCTGAATAATGTATTCAGGTGGAATCTTGCAGCAGCTACAAATTAATAATTCGCAACTAACACACGCATTGCTTGATTGCTTTGAACTAAATCCTGTGCTTGGAGCTACACGACTTGTACTACAACCCATCGTTAAATCTGGAAAAAGATGTCTAACCAAATGCCTCAACAAAAAACGTCTAGCCAAGCTTCTATTTAGAAAGTAAAGTGAACAGTGCAGTGATTCAACTATATGTATAGTAACTACGGTAATTTAAGATAACCACACTGGTACCGATAGTAAACTTATATTGTTGTGGAAGAAAGAAAAAAAGTAAATCCCTAAATTTTTGTTTATAAAATAATATAGCCACAAGCTTATCGGGCATATATGAAATCAGTCGTAAATTATATACTACTATTTTATTTATTAAAATCGATTTCACCCCAGCGGGGCATCATCAGTTAGATCTAAAAACAATCAGCGTATACTTTGAAAACAAAATCATCATAAAACCTATAAATAGACTATAACATCAATCAAATTGAAAAGAACACAAAATGGACTTCAATAACAGCGAAATTAAAGAAAATGTAATACTGTATATAGCAAAACCTCTTTCGCAAAGCAAATATATTGAAAACCTTGTTTTATCTACACCACCACAACATCAGAAAAAAAACCTTCCACATACTGATTTCTCAGTGTCATTTCGATAGGCTCTTTGAAGCCCATGGGCCCTCTGCTGGACCCCCTGACGCCGACGGGCCCCATCATGGGCCCCATCATAGGCCCCCTGAAGCCCACAGTCCCCCTAAAGTCCATGGGCCCCGGGGTCATTGTCCCCCCTGCCCCCCCCCTCTCGTAGGCCCTGGGTTAACATGGTTTCGGTGCGCTGAAGCAAGGCTTTAAACGCTAACGTTATGAAGCAAAAGCGAGAAATAAAAATTTGATAGTATTGTTTATTAACTCGAAATTTGTTGCATACGCTTAGGTTTTGATAAATAATTTTCGATAAATCGGCAAATATGCGTCAGAAATTTTCATATCTCGCTTACGATAATCCTCAGATAGTATTTTTTTCATTTTTTTTTGTCAACATGGCCTACCCGCAGAGCCGGATTTACCATATGACAAAATGGCACCGTGCCTGAGACGGTATTGCGATTCCTTGGCACAAAAACATTTTTGGATGGTTTTCACCCTATTTTGGACGGAAAATGCGACTTATGAGCAGTGGAAAACTTTTTTTAAGGTCAACAAATTTTTGTGCGAAAACAATGAGATAAAGGGCACTGCGAAATGTAAATTCTGCTCCCCTACCGACATCACTTCTCTTTACAGTAGTTTCTAAAAATGTAATGAAAGTTTATAAAGAGGTGGTAGGTAACATAGAGATTTTAGTCGGGCCAAAGCTTTTTGGTTCGGTTCGGGCCTAAAGTTGACAAAATGTCAGGCTTAATCCACCCTGAGACATCCTTTTTGTCTTAGGTGCACAAAAATACAATTAAAATTTTTGCCTACGCGACAGTTAGCGGACAAAAGTTACTTAGGTAAGGAGCAATTAACCGCTTCCGTTTTTCAGACCTAACTTTACTTTCGGCGTTTTCAGGCATGAATTGGGCTTCAAATTAGTTTTCGGTTTGGCCCGGGTTTTGGATCATATTTTCGGGTTCGGGCCGGGTTCGGGCCTGAACTAGTCGGCCCGTTTACAACTATGGTTGGTAAACATTCAAAGATTCTATTTGATTTCCACAAATATATTTGTGTTTATTATGTTTTTTATATATTCTTGGGAAAATGTCCAGAGTTTTCAACTTTTGGCCTAAAAATTTATTTCGCACAAGATGTTAAAAAAAAGTATCGGGTTTGGCGGAAGAATTTCGATTTTTTTGCACTGTGGTTGCAATGACAAAAATTTTACTCATTGCCATAAAAATGGATAGGATATTTTTTGTTTTTTTGCCCTACTTTGAAATTTGGCACTACACAATCGTAGATAAACGTTAGCCCAAAATACTGTTTGATGAAGATTTTTCAGATCGATTTCTGCTAGTCAAAGATAAATTACAAAACTGTCGTAAATAAAGCCAGAACATGTCTATAATTAAGCAAACAAGCAAAAAAATACAGTCACTGAAATCTCTTTCTCAATAGCTGCGGAACCACAAAACTTGATCGAATAATTTTCTATTGCTATTGCACTTGTGCTGCATCTCTAAGAGGTATAGCAATGATCTTGGACTAAACTGGCACTGTGTACGTAGACTATTCTAGCACTCAGGAAGGCACACGGCTAATAGCTCGATTCTATGCCATTCAAAACAAAAACAATTTTTTTGATTGGTTGCAGGTCTAAAATAAGCAACCAGTTGAGCGTTTCTACTGAACATTAAAATTTACAAAGTAATTGGTAATTAGGAGAGGTAGAGCCAAGGATACAACGCTCGAGGCCAAGGCCAAAGACACAAAAAAAATCGGATGCCAAGGCCAAGGACAGCCCTACCGTGGACAGATCCTCTCGAGGCCAAGGGCAAGAATGCTTGAGGCCAAGGACCAAGAACACAACGCGGAAGTGATCTGCAAAAAAAAGGTCTTCGCTCCAAAATTTAGTAAATTTTCCGAAAATTTCAAGCGTTCTCGTGGAAAAAAAATGTCTTCAAAAATTTTTTAAAAACCTCTCTGGTGTTCTTTAAGACAAAACAGAATTGGTCTTGACCATGGCCCATTTTCAACAAGTCAAAAAATAGTGCCGTCATCAAGCCGAGGACAGAGCATTTTTGAGGACTTGCAGGCTTCAAGGCCAAGGACTTGACCTTCGAGGCCAAAGCCAAGGACTTCAAATTGTGTTTTAGAGAACTCCACCTCTGGTAATTAGTAATTTTAACACCTCTAAAAAAGCTATAAAATTACCACAAAAATTATTATTTTGAAAAAGTAGCGCAATTACTATAAAAAGTACTAAAAAAGTAATTTGTTTCAGTAATTCGTTACTTTAGTAATTCGCTACTGCCTACCACTGACAATCACCGACAGTCACAACAATAGGCTTATGAAAAAGCCGTAATGCTACAAATGCTCTGTTTTTTATGGTTAGGCTTAGCTTTAAGCTTGAAACAACTATAATTGTGTTTTTATTTCTTGTAGCTGCAAAACATGCCTGTGTGTAGTTCGTACATTAGGGTGGCCTTTATTTTCAAAAGTCTGAAAATTTGTGCTCTCTACCTCCAAAATGGATTCATTTACTGAAAATCACACCTTTTAAAATTTTAGACTGTTTGATGTATACTTAAATGTAATGTAAGCATGTTCAAAAATTCTGATTCTGGATCATTACAAGCAATAGACTTACATCACGTGGAAGAGTATTATTATGATTCTAATGCAAACTTTCAGTGATGCATCAAAGTAGTGGTCATGCTGATTTTCCAACATTCCTTTTTTGCTATAGTAGCAGCGTAATTGCGCATGCTTTTCCTATTACATCAGCACTCAGTAGCGATCAAGGTATGGGTCACAAAGGATCAAAAGATAGATCGAAGTAAGTTGATTCAAATTTGTTAAAACAAACTTTTTCTTTCCATAATTCAAGTTCTTTCAATTTTGTCATACTCTAATATGATTGCATCATATTCTTGTAGTTGTTTGATTATTGCTTTGAAGATTTCAGCGATTTTCAATGACTGAGTAGCTGCACTGCTGCAGCAGAAGCAACTAAGCAACTAGCTTTCAACTTAAGGTTCGTTGATTATGGGAGTATTTGGAGACAACAGACTAAGCCCTTTGCGTTCCAATAAATTTTTCCCAAACTTGCTCACCAGGTCCAATTTTTTTTGCGGTTTATGGTAGATTTTTATGAGCTAAAACTGATTTTAATAGTTTTTATTGCAAATTTCCAAAAACATCTTGAAATTTTTAGAATATTAGTTTGTGTGGATCAAAAGTCATCCCACGTATAATCAAAAAAATTTTTTTAAAGCAAAAAAGATAATTTATTTGCAGCACAAATGCAACATCAAGTAAAGCGTTGCCAAGTTGTCATATAGCACTCAAAAATTTTCAAGAGATATATTTGTGAAGTCTTAAATAATCCTTAGTCATCAATTATCCCAAGGATGATTTTTGAACATACAAGCAAAAACAACCCACAATTCAAATTCGGCTGACAATTTTTTAGTCTTACAAAAAACAGTTATCAATGCAAATACAACCAGGTAATTTTCAACCTAGCAAGCAATTAAAATACTGGTAAGCAGTCTACAATGTAAAAATCTACCACACATTTTACTCATAGTTTTTCAGAGCGTGATATTTTTTGAAGCACCTTCTGGATAATTGCCTCACTGTAGGGTTTGAAAAGATTTAAAGTGCAGGTCCTGCGCAACGGGGAAGGGAGGAGAGCATTTCAGAGCCTTGCCCCCCTAATCACTGCTAGTGCCCCGCACAGGCGAGAATTGTGCCCCCCAAGCGAGGATTGTGCCTCAAAATAAAGTAACAGGCCGGGTGCCACGAGAGTGCATTTCGGGGCCTGTGCCCCCCAAAAATACTGCTGGTACCCCTCCCCAAGCGTATGCAAACTTTCGTTCTAGGTCAAAAATACGAGTAAACGTCATGACAAAGTCTTGGATTTCGCAACGAAGACCTTTTTTTTGGTCTTCACCCTTAAATCTGTGGGCAGGAACGGACATCCATACCACATGATTTCGTCGCAATTTAGGTTAAAGGCCTTTTTTTCTTTGGTCTTCACCCCTAAATCTGTGGGCAAGAACCAAAGTTTGCACCACAGGATCCCGTCGTGCTCCCCCCCCCCCAGGCAAAAACGGTGCCTCCTTTACCCCGAGCAAAAACCGTGTTTGTGCCCCCCCCCAGTCACGCTTCTCTGGCTCCAGGCCTTGTAAAGTTTAGGCTAGACTGGAAGCAAGCCATTGTCGTATAGTGAATATAGTTCATCCTAATGTTTATTTATGGCAATAGGATCACCAATACACATGCTTAACCATCTTATCATTCCTACGATGAATTTGGACTTGGTATAGCCGAAAAATACTAATATTATGCCAGGGATGATCAAGAACCATTTTACGTAAAATTATTTTTCGTCCCAGGGCTGCACTTGGACCGCAAATGGTTAGGTTTCAAAAGTGTCAGTTTGAAGTCATGCATAAAAAAGTTTAATAACCACAGCGTGATACTGATAACGATGTACCACACGTACATTAAAAAACTGAAGATACATTTTACTACTATTGGCTGCAATTTTCTGTATTTGGGCTTCACGTTATTTTTATGCTTTAAAAGTATGGAAATTTCGAAAGCAGTTTAGTCTTGTCGCGCTAGAGGAAGAAGCTTCCAAGAAACAGTGTGTTTTTAAAATAGAAGTCTATATTGAAGCTTGGTTTACTGTTCCTAAAGCAATTGAAGCACCTCTTCGGCATTTAGTCTCGCTAAAATCCATTCTTATGCAGTTTCCTTGGCTGCATCTGAACCGAAGTCTAAAACATCTGTGGTATTTGTCAGAAAAGGTAGTTGCTTTTAGCTTTTTTGATGATGTTGCTTCTTTTGTAACAACGCAGCACTTGGTTGCCAAGCTTCAAAATGAAGATGATGAACAAAATTCCTTGAAAAAACCTCAATATCCACTTTGGTTTTAAAAAAGATAAACATCTTCAAGATTTTGTGACTACCGCCACAAAGAATTTTTTTTGAAATGCTTCGACTTGATTCCAATTTTTTTCACGAAAGATCCTAAATTCTAGTCAAAAATAGAAAGCTTTCGATTTGCAAAATTTATTGTCTAACTTTAAAGCTGCGATAATGACAATGCTGAGCACAGATTTGCTCTTACGTATTCATGTAATAAACTCTTAGCACAGCTTTGATAAAGAAAATTTGTACTTTAAGTAGTTACTGATCATCAAAGGGCCTACCCAGATGCTACAAAAATAGCTCTAACCCAGAAAAACAATCAATGAGAATTTGATTATTGCATTCTTCTGAAGACCTTGAAAGTTGCTCATGAAAGAAAATTGAAACAATTTTAACATAAACATAAATGTGTTTACAGTAGCGTAGCCAGGATTTCGCAAAGGGGGAGGCGGCGGCTTTTTTGGAAGCATGAAACATCAGTAAACGAACTTGACCCAAATTTTTACAGGTCTTGAATTAGACTGACGAGGTTTTTCTGTCAAAATCAGGTGATTTCCGAGAAAAAAAGTCTTCATGTCTTCATGAAGACTGGGAGCCACTTCTTTTGCTCCACAACATCTTACCTTCTTCACCTAGTCTCACCCCCAATCACTTTTGAGAGGGGGGCTATTTTCGTTTTTAGACCAAAAATCAACCTCAAAACTACTAAAATAACGCTATTTTGCATACTTTTTAGGCCAATGGGAGAGCCAGTAGTGTAGCCAGAGGGGGGTGGGGGGGCCTGAAAAGTATGCAAAAAAGCCCCCCACCCCCCTTAAGGGATTTTGGAGCCGAAGTTGTGAAGAACGTGCCGTTAATTGGCCGGAAAAAACGTTTAAATTTCTGATTTGGGCCGGAAAATCCGTCTCAATTTCAGTAAAGACCTTTTTTTTTCTTTTTTGGGAATCTCCTGTTTTCAGGCGGAAAAACTGTTCGCATTTCTGATTTCGGGCGGAAGATCCATCTCAATTTCAGTGAAGAGCTTTTTTTTTGGAGATCGCCAGTTTATGGGCGAAAAAACCGCCTCAATCTGATTCAAGAGTAATGAAAATTTGGATCAAGGTCGCTTACAGTTGTCTCAACTTTCCAAAAAAGCCCCCCCCCCTTTCCGAAATCCAGGTTACGCGCCTACTAGCTACGCTACTGTGTGTTTATCTAGTACTCATTGCTTATTTGGAATATTTATGCCAAATACCAATGGCAGTTGATAGCGTATGAGCATTTTATTAAAATTTATTGAAAATCTTGCAACCTTTAGAAAAAATTATTCTTCTGTATCAGGGACGTGGCCAGCGGGGAGTAGGGGGGCAACTGCCCCCCAAAATTTTACTTTGCTCCCCAAATAATTTCAGTAAACGTCATTTTTAACAAAATTTCACGCATTTTGGGCTTAAATACATTACTTTGCCACCCAAAAAAACTTTTCTTGTTCCCACAAATTTTTGCTTGCCCCCCAAAAAATTACGTTCTGGCTACGTGCCTGCTCTGTATCACCCTTAAACAATAATCAAAATTCATTAAACTTCACCAAGGGTGTCTTTTGGTGAAAAGAATCCAATTTGTAAGGGGAGAGCTAAAGAAAATACAGCTTGTATTTTCACCCTTAAATAAAGGCCACCCTAATGTTGGATGCTTCATCAGTCGTTGGATGCGAAATTCCTAAGCATCCAGCAACGAAGAAATTCAACACACTGAAGTTTTTATCAAATAAACTACTAAATATAAGTATTGGAGACAAAATTATTTATGTAGGTTAAACGCCAGGAGTTTTGCAACCAACACGTTTTGCTCATCTTCTTAGGAATTTTGCAATATTTTGGATAGAAAAATTGCGATCAACCTGAATTGAGGTAGATTTTTCCAGAATTACACTCTAAAAATGTGAAATTGGTGGAATGAATCTGGATTTGCCTATTGATTTGTAGACCTATTGAAAACTTACTAACATTATGATCACAAACTTAGTTGAATAACCTTTTTAGACATTTTGGTGACGTCATCGTTTTGATTGAAGCAACCAACTTTTTGCCATTATTGATCCACTTATGACATCATCAAAAATGACATCCCTTTCAAGAAAGTTATTAAAAAAAGCTACGCAATGGTGCCATTAACTCAAAACCAAAAAAGCCTTTACTGTGTTTTTAAAATTTAAAGTGAAAAACAGGCCATGTATGGTTCAAAGTTTTTGCAAAAATTTATTATTCTCATTGTGATCCTTTAGTAATTAGTTTATGAATTTTTGTTTATGTAGATCCCAAAATTTTTGTCTAAACAAACTTCGCCATGTTTTTTTTTTTGAAACTCAAACGAATACAATGATAAGCTTATGAGAGAGCTATATTGTTCCTACAACTGTAACTTTGCGGATTGCACTACTGTTCTGTACAGCGCATCTGCTTGTCTAGTCACGACCTAGTTTTAGAGTTTTAAATTTTAAAGTTTAGATTTTAAATGTAGATGTTTTTTACTTTGAACATCTACTCTGTCCCAACATCTACTCTGTCCCAAAGACAGAGACAGTATTTTAGCTCAGTCGCTGATGTTAATGGGAGAAACTTCACCGCAAGCTGAAGGTAACAATTAAGCCATCATAACTGCAAGATTGGCATTAGGCTGGGAAAATTGATTTCAAAACGATAGGCTGAAGCCCCCTTTGGCCGAGTCAGCACATGGAACATTCAAATAAAATCGTTCATTGTACCCTTTTTAATTAAACCCCCTCTTTTCAAATCAAATTTTTCATTGTACTTGCTCTATTCCGCCAAAGCGTTTCACAAGTTGTAATTTAATATCTTCGCGTCATTTCGACTGGGCTACACAGCTCTTTTCAGAAGAAGAAAACTTATAAGTAATGCAACGCTTTTATTGACAAAACTGCCTGATTTGTCTGGACCAGGATTAGAGTTTCAGACCTTTTATTTCAAAGAGGATCGTGTAGCCGCTCATTGCTTGCTACTTTACGAAATAGGTCATAAAATCAGGAACATGAGATCGAGTTGCAGAGCTATAGTATCCACAAAATGGCAAAACCAATCGGTTGCAATGGCTTTGGTCCAAAGAGTTTTAATGACCTCGGCAACAAAAGCGGACTTTACATTTACATACTATGATCTGAGATTTTGAAGTATCTATAAAATTACTTTTAAATGACGTTAAAAACTAACGTTTTAACAAAAATATCAGATAATTGATATTACAAGCGGATATTACAAGAGCAAATGGAGCCGTAACATTTCCCACTCCCATATTCATGCAGTACTTAAATTGTAGGTGAAACGCGGAAGGACGCTTTTCTTCATCGAGAATGATTGTCCACCCATTGAAATGCAGTGTCCCTCTCCTACAAAAAAAGCGTTCTGAACGTTTTCTTTTCTCTGGCTGAGTCTTACCAAGCTTTTGAGCAAAAAAATGGTTGATTCGGTGAATATAATTTTTTTATTACCATCTATTTTAAGCGTAAATATTTTGCGTTTTCCACCCTGAAACGTTTTAAGTCAAGAATGCGCCTGATTCCGGTTTCAAAAGCGTTTCTCCTATCCAATATTTTACAGTTTAAATGCTGCCAATACTCAACTGTCAAGTTCCTCTACTTTATCTGAAGAACTTGGTTCTTTTACGCCTCATACACTGTGAGCTTTTCTGCATTCACTGCCACGGTCACAGCCTCTTACTATCGTCATATTTAAACAGAATCAGACGTAAGAAGAACTCATATTGCTGTGCCTGTTGACACCCTCTTATCTCAATTATCTCTTTCTTAGCTGTTCTGCCTCAGAGCCTCTAAGCAAATCAATCTATGGCTTTTTACACTCCTGTATTTTCGACCCTTGATCCATATCCTTGGCTGTGGTCCTACTGTTGGATCTCTGGGGAGTTCCTCTGCCCTCCAATCACTCCATCCATCGAAAGGGGTTTGGAACCACAACCGCCATTGCAAGTGTTTTTACTCGTATAATGTTTTACATTTTTTCTTCTAAGCATACCCGCGTGCTTTACATTTTTGAGGGAGTTGGTTATATAGTAAAACCGGTTGGAAAAATTTTACAGTACTTTTATTCTGTTTTTCTAACCAAACTTACTTGTTTCAAATGTTTGATTTGATAGTGTTTGGGGCGTAATTATTATTGCCCTTGGCACAGTATACACTCTTAAATGCAACGTAACTTGATCTGCGGTCTGGCAGCTGCAAGCAAACTTGAAAAAACTTTTACACGTCAAAAATTTTTGTTAAACGTCTTACTTCACTTCACAATCTAGTATTTTAGCATATATAGCAGAAATCTACAGCACCGCATCACTAATCACAAGTTTATAAGTATCACATTAGCATACTTTAAAGGGCAATCAGGTCAGAAATTTTTACTCGATTTTGTCTCGAAAAATTTGAGATCTCAAGACTATAATATCTCCAAATTTGAGCTTTCTACAACCCTTCCTTTTCGAGTTACAACAGCTTAAGTTTCCCTTTAGAAAGGTTTATTCCCTTTAGAAATTTTGCCAGGGTTGCCAATTTAGGAACAAAACTTCAAAAAGCTATTCCGTGTTTCTGATTCTCAAAAATATTTTGATCCAGAGTTATTGTCAAAACAGAATAAGGCTTAGAAGTGTAAAATTAGATGCATTTCGATAAAGTGTACCTGTAACCAACTTTCCTAAAGTTAATTTTCTTTTACTATACTAAGAAAACTGCAACACTGAAGTTTGAGGAAAAATGTTAATTTTGAGCTGCAATACTTGAAATGCCTTTGTAAATCAATAAAAATGCACGGTAATTAATCGTTTATAATTTTGCTACTAAAGTTCCCTATTGATACATGAATGTCATATAAAAAATCTTTCGGTATAGTAAACTTAAAATGTGTGGAAATTGACAGAGAGGAGGAGGTGCAGAATTGTTTTTGCCCCCTACTCATCACCGTGATCTTTCTACGTCGTTTGATATGGGTCTGGCAGTTAATTTTAGTGCAAGAGGCGGCAAGGCCTTGAAAGCATTTTCACTTATCAAAATTTTCGGCAAAGGCTCAAAAAAAAATTGTATTTTACAAATCTACCCCACCGCATCACAACATTCTCAAGTTTATAAGCAGCACGACAAAAAAACAGTATTAAAATCGTATATGATATACAAACACTACATTATTAAAATTAAAAAATATTTGATTTGATGAGAATAAAAAATTTGATGAGAATAAAATATAGAAGAACTTTTTAAAAAATCTTAAATTTATCAGCACGCCTTCGTTGTAGGTCGAAGAGGACTTTTTGAGTCGGTTTCGGGCTTAAGATTGACAAAAAGCCGAACTTAATTTGAGCGTGAAATAGTATTTGCGTAGTATTTTAGACTTTTAGGTGCTAAGCAAAAACGTAATTAAAATAACTATACGCAACTCTGAATGACAACTAAGTTTAAGCATCATGTGTTTATTAGTACACAATTATTATTATTAAGTCGCAATTGACCAGAAGTAATAAATCCGTACACGTTTTTTTTAGACATAAATTAAGTTTCGGGTCTGATTTTGGCTTCAAATCACTTTTCCTGTTCTTACTTATGCTTTCAGGTTGGGGCTTGTGCTTGTCGACACGTTTACAATTCTGCACCACACGTTTCTGGAGTTATACCTCACCTGAGTGTAAAATGTGTTTAGATAAACAAAAAATATTACGCTCGTATGAACTCAAATACACATTTTTTTGTCATGTACAAGTAGGGCCTCAAAAGAAATGGAATAAGCAAGGTATAAACACATTGCAACATAATTGTGATTAAACATTGTTGAAAAAGGAAATTCTTTTTGGATAAATCCATAACTCAATTATTTACCAACATATATGAGCAAAAGTAAGGGACCGGTATTATAATATCATATATAAACACAAAAAGAATTACATACGAAATTAAGCTTGATCAATGAAAAAATTAAAGCTGGTCAGTAATTTCATGTGCATGTCCAAGACAGCAGCTGTTTTACTTAATCTCAAAGCTCGTCAGTAAAGCAAGGCCGAAATGACAGTTATCACAGGTTAAGAAATTCTAAAACACTCATCTATTCTAAGTGAGTAAAAAAGAATTTCTTAGCATTGTGATAACCGTAATTTTGGCTTTGCTTAGCCTAACCGACGATCCTTGAAGTTGGGCAAAACAGCTGTTTTAGACGTGCATATGAAATTGTTGACCAGTTTAAATTTATTCATTAATCAATCTTATTTTTCCTAGAAATTTTTTTTATGTTGATAATGATATTGATATATCGGTTCCTTAATTTTGCTGAGCATTTCCTGTTCTACGAGCGTACGTTTGTAAATAATTGAGAAATCTAAATACATATCCAAAAGAAACTTTCTCTTTTAACATTGTTTACTTTGGAGAGAAACCGGCCAGTTGGTCGAGCGGTAACGCATTCGTCTCTGGAGCGGGAGGTCCGAGGCTCAAATCTCGGACCGGTCAAATCGAACGCAGTGTTGCCAATGGCTCGCCACCGCTTCGACATTTCTTCGAAAGGAGCTGTGTTGCCCTGGCGCAATGACGCGGAGATGGGCCCCGCTAACTCATTACACCCTTCGGCGTATTACAGCGAGTATAATAAAAGATTTGATTTGATTTGATTTGAACTTTTGAGGGACCGATCTCTATGCTCGATGTGCACAAGTTTTGCGCGACACAACAAGTAGGACTAGTTTGTCCTATGCTACTGAAAAAGAATAGCGATAGCTGAACACCAATTTCTCATTGATATATAAACACCAGACAGTGAGTTACAACGGTAATGAAATAGTTTCGTTTTAGCAATTACTAAAATGTAAGTTTTGAGACCATTGCTTAAAACTCTGAGAACAAACCACATTGTAAAACGAAAAGCTCTAAATGCGTAACCGCCGAACAAAAATAAAATATAAAGAACAATGTACAATATTAGCATAGACTAGAAAAATTTGATTTATAATTGGTTTGATTTAATTGATAATAGGCTAGGAAAATTTATTGGTAATTATACTTTTGAAATTCTTTTTACTACATAGAATAATTTTTGTTTCTCGCACGACTGTTTTGCTTGGTGGAAGTTTAGTTACGAAATTGACTAAGCTCCATCACTTAACAAAATAGTTATGCTTCGGACTTTGCTGGTACCGATTTTCAATCAAATTTGCATGGCCTATGCGAATCTTGTAATTATGATGGCCTAATAGTGATCCTCAGTTTGCAGTGATTTTTAAAGAAGTTTTTAGCCTTTCATTTGATTTTTTTCCAATTTCAATGCTTAATACGACTAAGCAGATTACTGCTTCCTAGGAGTTTTCGACAAAATTGATGTTTGCGATCTCGAATTTTGTGGCTGATCCCATCTATTTTGGATGATTTTTTAGACCTATCCACTAAAAGAACAATCAAATCAAATCTTTCATTATAGCCGCTGCAATACCCGAAGCGTGTAAAGAGTTGGTTGGGCCCATCTCCGCGTCATTGCGTTTGGGCAACATAGCTCCTTTCGAAGAAATATCGCAGCGGTGGCGAGCCGTTGGCAACACTGTATGGAATTTGAGCGGCCCGAGATTTAAACCTCAGACCTCCTGCTTCAGAGACGATGGCGTTACTGCTAGACCAACTGGGTGATCCAAAAGAACAATGTAATGAAAATTAATGATAAACTATAGACAGTTGCAATGATCAAAGCTAGCTATGATATGAGCCATAGCTATAATTGTGCCTCTAAAACTTGGATACTGTCTATAGCTTATCATTAAAAATAAACTAGATCAGTACCGGCATTGAAATCGTAGTGTTTCAAATTTAATACAAAAAAAAAAAATTTAATGCTCTATGAATTACGTTTAAAAGGTATTTTCCATTGCGTTTAAGTGCGATGTTTAAGAATGAAACATTGAATAAAAATTACGCTCTACAAGCTGCACACGTTTGTGTACTGTGCAGTCGTGTAAAAATGATTTCAATCGCGCGGATTGCATGACTTTTTCAATAATGTTTTGTATCAAAATAAGTACTTTGGTTTTATTTTAGATAAAAAAGCAAAAAAGTTAGAACAATCAAAATCGTGATAACTGATGACAATAACAAAACCACTTCACTTCCTTTCACAAAAAAGGCAAAAAGTTTAAAAAGAAACGGTTATGTAAATCATGTCATTTGTTGCCATGCTCTGTTTGTTCTTAAGACAGAATTAACTTCGATGTAATAAATTTAACATTCCTGAGTTGCAATTGCGTAGTCTGGAGGTCATTGTCCCATGCTCGCCCCCCTTACAGTACTAGTAAATTCACTACAGTATTATGTATGTATTTTGGCTAATTTCGCCACTAAATATCAGAAATATCTTCACCCTTTTTGGAAACATACGAGCAAACTACGCTTGCAAAAGCAGAATGGCAATACAGCGTATAATCCAGTGCTGCTATCTAAAAACTTTTTTGGTCTTCCAATTCGGTGAATGTTGCGTTTTTCTCTGCGATGAAGACTTTTTTTGAAGGTCTTCACATTAAGTTTGGAAGCCTCCTTTCCTCACCTCAAAATGCTGACTACGCCTCTGCTAAGTTGCATAAAAATTACTGTGTAAACAGTACAATGTTAAAACACGATAAAAAAGCTAAACAACAAAGGTAATCAAAGCTATAGCACACATTATCTAAATGGTAGCAATATTTAATGGCATCAAACAAGCATTAATTTTACATCTTAAAGCTTTCAGTTCAGTTTTTTATTTTTCGCGAGCAAAATAGAGATAGAATAATGATTACACCAAATAATTCGAAAATCTTTCGATAGATGTAGTGACAAAAACGACCGGCTGGTAGTTTGTATCAATGAATTACTATGAAAGGATGATGGGAGGTAAAAGATGGTATCAAACAAGAACATGAGAAAATGTTCTAAAACAAGGAACGAATTTTTCCATCGTGAAGCACACCAAAAGATAGGCTCAAGACCGAAATAAGTGTAGGCAATTGATAGCCAATCTTGGACTCTGAAAAGGCACTTGTTTATGATGAAGAATGAAAACATTAAAAGTAAAAACGACAAACTCAAAAGTATATCATTAAACATCACCATCATCATCATCATCATCATCGTATGTATTTATTAACCAAGTGACGTCATATCACAAGAAAAAACTGCAACTTCCTCTAGGTCTATCAGCAAAGCATCGAAACATGCAATTGCTTCAAAGCCAACACACAAACTTGCAGAGTCAAAGCGATATTTAGTCACTTGGTGAGAAGACAGCGAAGGATCGAAAGGTCATCTAAGTCTACTGCCACCTCACTAAGTCAAGGTTAAAAAAGCAGTTTTTAAATTTTCTCAGTCTGCTACTTTCTATGAAAACAAATTTTATTCAAAATTAAAACAAAGTGTTCCAAAGATATGTACACTTTGTACAAAGGATATGCTTGTAAATATGTGCACTTGATATGTACGCTTGAAACAAAGGATATGCTTGTACGCGTTCAATTTTAGGTCGAGTGTAAGCCGGGTGTTTATAATTATGAATTGCTTTCTAACCAGCAAACAACTTCTGAGAAGTTTGAATGCGATTAGAACAGGCTCTTGATAATTTTATTTCCACATTAAAGGTGCGTTTGCACCAGGGATATGAAAGCGGAAATGGTGGAAGCGGCAAATTTTCGTGGAAGCGGAAACGGAACCTAGAAGTGGTAGAAGGGTATAGCTTCCACTTTGGCAATTCATATCGAACGTCAAAAACGTGAATGTGGTGCAATTTTTGTGAAATATACAACGAAAAGTGAATGTTTGATTGATCATCACTTGCAGAGAAGCATTTTTAAAGGTTTGTGGTTCACTTAGATCCGGGGCAGCTTAGATCCGGGGCAGCTTGGTTCACTTAGATCCGAATCATATAACTAACCAACTTATTTTTTTAATTATAAGTGTCGAAAAATTCTCTAATTTAGTCCTAAAATTTAAAGATTTTCTTGTTCAAAATAGGCCAACCACTCAAAAACAATTTTGTGTAAGTGAAGTTAGGCTTTCGCAAGGTGTCGATGACGTCAAATTTTGGTCGCTTCGCGTTTAGTGTAAACGCAACTAAAGAATAAGAGCCAAGGTAAATTTCCTATTTTGGTTTTAATTGCTACGTCAAAAAAAGTTGTTCAGCAACAATATTTCGAGTTTTATAGTTGTTAAAAAGTCGGTTTAACATCATTCCACGACTAGCCAAGTTTTGTGTATTGCGCTCTTCAAAGCTTAATAACTCCGCCAAACCGATATAAATTTTTGCAAAATTTTCAAAACTTCGTAGTTTACTCGTATTCTATGTACTGTAATAATAACTAGAAAATTTAGGTTGCATTTTTCTTGCCTCTTGATTCTTAAGGATCAAATGGATCACGTGGATTAACTTTAATCTGCGGATTGACAAAAGTTTAGAGGCAAAAATTGAACAAATTGTCAATCTGACTGTCATAAACGTGAAAGAATTTTAGAAATTTTCTCCAAACTTGCATTGAATTTTCATTTTACTCTAAGTTCAAAGATATGGAAGATAGCAAAAGTGAGCATTTAGCCATAAAGGCATTAAATTATTTTCAAGAGGCTTTAACGAAAGAAACTGAGTGCTTCACGAAACGTTTATCTGTTTTACATGTTTTGTTTTTTTCTTTGGAGGGGGGGTGATTTTGTTACTGAACGCTAGTACCGGGGGGTCCATTCCATGTTGCAGATTATTCAGATAAATAAAAAAGGCTTTAAAATCATTTATACACACAAAATTTTTGATCAAAACTTCTACTTTATTCTACAACTAAAATATTTTGTTCGCTGCAAATCAAAATGGCACAAAAACAAAAAAAGCAACAAAATACAAAATAGGCAATAGCATTTTCTCGAATAGCCCATGAACAAGAGTATTTACATAACAGTACTAAAAACAAAATGAAAAAAAAATTATGAAGCATAAAAAATTCCTTAAAGAAACGTAGATCAGCTTTTGTATAAACCTGCTGTCTGCACCTGACGCGAACCATATAAAGCGGCTATAAGCTTTCTATAATAGTGCAACTCATCCATATTTGTTTTACGCTACTACAATGTGCGCCTAAGTGCTATATACCTCTCCAGCGTGGAAAGTGACAACGTTTCTTCAGTCGCCGTTCTAGTGGCTCTTTCCTACGTTTTCGCTCTGGTAACCTTTTGGTCAGAAAACACGCAAACGATTAAACAAAGTAGGCTTAAGGCGTCGTTTTTACGACGACTCTGATCGCAGGATCATGAGTTCAACCGGCACCCTGGTCACGTTGTTGCGTCCTTAGATAAGACGCTTTACGATAATTATCTCTGCTTGGTGGCTTCGAACAAGCAGCAAATTTACGTGGGAAGAAGTTAAAACGTGAACAGGAAAGCTTGGAAAGTGGTCAACTTCTAAGCGGGTGCGGATTCGTCCAAAACATAGCGCACCGTCGCTTTCTCGTGATAGGAGGATAAAGATGCACCAATCAATCAATCTTACACAGAAAGTGGTTGAAACCAAAAATGAATGCGCTGCAAAGCTTTCAATAATTGTGTACGCCAAGTTTGGAGCAAGTGCCAAATGGCTCTCTTATAAATGCAATGTATCTAAGTGCAATAGCACACAACAAAATATAATCGGACCGACACTAATAAAGTAAGTGCATTTTAGAAACTTTTATCCATGCAAATGTAAGACTCTTGTTTAAAATTTGTTAATGAAAAAGAATCTCTCTGAATAAAATAAAAGATGAAAGAAGTGTCGTTCGTTAATTTCAATAAAAAGTGAAATATTTTATATTTGTACAACTCTAAAAAGGATTAATTTATTCAACTCTAAAAAAATTGATTTGAGTGAAATTTAACAAGCAAATAAGTAAAAAAGTGCTGCATTTACAAGGTGCTGCACGCTTTTTGTAACTGTGAAGTTAATGAACTTGGAAGCCGTAACAGTCCGTTTCTGCCGTATTTTTACTAGTGAGTAAAAGAATAAAATGGCCAGAATTTACTACATGCCTTTCAAAAAGTTAAATTACAGTATAAGCACCAGTCATTTTTTTGGTCCAAACCAAAGACAAAAAAAATTTTTTTAAATGCAAAATTCATGGTAAAATTAAGCCAATTCATACTTGAAGCAAAAAGAAAAATATTTAAAACAAACTAAAACAAGTTAAAACTTGTTGTAAAAGCACAGCTAGTGGCTTATAACAGACATCTTTTGTTAGTTCTTCAGACAAATCTGTTTCGATATCTCTTTTCCTATTTCCCTAAACTAAAAAAAATGTAGTGATAAGGGTTTGAATTTCACCAATTCCAAAAAGTGCTCGATAGCAATAGCCAGAGCGGATATCATAACATTAAATTAATATTAACCCTCTATTAACCGCTGTAGCGCATATGCTACATCAGTTTGTAGGCCCTAAATCATCCGCAGTATGATGTTTTAATGTATTTTTTCATTTTTATTTTTCATTTTTTATTTTTCATATATTATCATTATATTATCTTGTTCAAATAAACAAGAAATATTGGCAACACTCTTAAGTCGTTTCTTGTTATGCAACTGGCAAAATGGCTGTCTCAACGTCTTCCAGCAAGAGTGAATTTCAGTTAATTTCGTCTGTAATTTTTTAAATCTTGTTACAAAGCAAAACAAATTTTTTCTGTTAGGTAATACCTACAATGAGCAAAGTTTATTTTAGTATAAATTATATGGTAGCAGCATGTTAAAAAAATGCTGTGAAAGGCTAGGCTATTTTCATGTAGAAGATCTGCTACATTGGTTAATAACGGTAAAATTAAGCGCAAACAGCCTATTTTTTTTTCATAGAGATAGAATAGAAATGCGAATACCTAAGCCAGTGTTAGCAATAAATATTATCTACTTAAGAGGTTCATGTTAGATAAAGCAAAAATACAATCACTAAGGCCGGTGTAAACCGTACTTTTTATCAAGTTAAGAGGCTAAAGATAGACAGAAAATAAAGCATTAGTACAGTAGTACAGTGCGGAAATGGATAACTACAGACTTCGTGGTTTTTATCTTTTATTGAAAAGGCCGTGGCTAATAAATAAATATTTCTAAATTCACAAATGTTGTTATAGCTTTGAAATACAGGCTAAAAGCTGTTGTTATAGGCTATTACAGTAGGCGTAAACAAGGGGACAGAACCTTACCCCCTGGGTACGCCACTGGTGCAAGAAAACGATCACCAAAGTCATTTGTAGCTGAGGCAGATACCTGACCAGAAATCGGCAAGGGAGGTCATATCACTGAAAATTGTTTTGGAGTCCATATCACTGCAAAAAATAAACTCAGAAGAGCTAAAAACATGATACTTTTTTGCGTTTTGGTCGAAAGACCAATGAGGGGGGCAGGCTACGCTATTGAGTTGAAGTAATAATTAACATTGTTTCCGCGCGCACCTACACTCAGAATAAATGATACACAGTAAATAAGACGCACACACACGCGCTAATGGTGGATGGTGGGGGCCTGGGCTCCTTGGGCCTCCCTTAATTCGACACTGCCTAATTAGGTTGCTTTGCTTGAAATTTGAAGTGCTTCAAAAATGATTTTGTTCAACTATGCAACATTTTGTATTTTGGAGGTCTATCCTCCCACAAAAAATTTGTTTAGCTTATATTATTTTTTAGACCCACGGAGACAGTATATGATAAAAAAATAATTTTTACGCGACTAATCGAAAACAGTGGTTGAAACAGACATTTTTGTACTAATAATGCCAAATTACAGTGCCGGATTTATGTGGTGGAGTGCCCTGGGGCTCAGGTTTGGTGGGGGCCATATTTTTATATGGTTCACAAAATAAAATCAAGCTTATTTCAACCAAATGATAAAAGATTAGTTGCCACTACAAGCAGCAAAAAATAAGCGCGTAACCTGAATTTTGAGAGAGGGGAGGATCTTTAAAGCAGCAGGTAAAAGCTATCTGCGTTGCATTAGGGATCCACGTACCGAGGTCTGGGGGGCTGATTTCCCAGCCACCTGAAAATTTTAATAATTTTTGGCAAAAAAAATAGCCATTTTACGTCATTTAAATGACATTGCGCACGTTTATGGGGCCATTTTTTGAAGAAACTAATTGCTAAGATTTTGAAAGACCTTTGACCTAATTAATTTTCAAGCCCCTTACTTTCAGGCCAAGTTCAAAACATGTTTATAAAAGCACGTATACTCGCGTTAAATTTTCTACGTGATTTGGCCAAAACTGCGGGCTGAAGAATCTTACTCCCCTAGCTATTCTACTGGTGCAAGAAAGCGATCACCAAGGGCAATTGTAGCTGAAGCAGATACCTAACTAGAAATCTGCAAGGTGGTCATATCACTGAAAATTGATTTTGAGTACATATCACTACAAAAAATTGGCTCAGAAGAGCTAAAAACGTGATATTTTTTTTGCGTTTTGGTCGAAAGACCAATGAGGGGGGCAGGCTAAGCTATTGAGCTGAAGTAACAATCATAACATTGTTTCGGCGCGCACCTACACTCAGAATAAATGATACACAGTAAATAAAACGCACACACACACGCTAGTGGTGGATGGTGGGGGCCGTTTGTGATGGGGGATCTGGGCCACTTTGGCCTCCCCTAAATCCGGCCCTGCCGAATTAGGTTGCTTTGCTTGAAATTTGAATTGCTTCAGAAATGATTTTGTTGAACGATTTCAAAAAACAATAAATTTCAAAACCACACAGCTTGTGTTACTTTTCCCACTATTAACCAATGTAGCAGATATGCTGCATTTTGTATTTTGGAGGTCTATCCCCCCACATAAATTTTTTTTAGCTTATATTGTTTTTTAGACTACTAAGACGTTATATCACATGGAAATATTTTTACGCGACTACATCTGTGTCTGGTTAATAAAGGGTTAAAAAAAATTGTAATAACAATCACTATTTAGAGTTAAAACATGTATGTGATGATAAATGAGGTGACGTAACCATTGGCAATACTCAAAGCTAAAGACCGAAAGAAGCAGAGAAATCTAATACAAAATAATACCATTTATTAGAGCGTCATATTCTTTACTGTAGCATTGAAAAGACAGTTTACAAGTTTCATGTACGTTGTATGGATGAACACTTTTTAAATTAAGTTCACTCTGTTACCATTCAGTTATACCTAAGTATATTATACATTTAACATGAGTACCATTTGTTTTTAGGGTACAGGCACCACGCATTTTTTCGCAATTGTGGAAGTACAAACACTACTGTATGCGCCGCCATATTGCAGAGTTACGATGTTTTAATTTCTTCAAGATAAATAAAAGTGCTGATGTCGAAAACTCTTGCAAATGGTTGCATAATGCGGCCTCTGGTATACTTGCGAACGATTTTTTGTGCGAACGTAGACCGTGCTTGCTCGCTGCTCTGCACTTGAAAAGGATCTACATTTTCGTTTCATCAAATGAATGTGAGGCTCTGAAACCCATGGGTTCCTTTGGAGCGTCCAATCTTTTACATTGCTTTTTATAGCACTTGTATTGTTCTCATACTATAAAGATTAATATTTGATTTGTGATAGTGTTTGGTGAGTATTTGAGTTCCAGTAACTTTGCAGCACGCTACAAGAAAACACACTTCTACTGCTACTTCTTTTGCTAGTTTTTTTTTATTACTACAGAACAACTTTTTTAATACGTCTATTAACAACGACCACCCTTGACCTCTGCAAATGAGTTGTCTGCAAACTCATGGTTGTTCTTTTTTTCCAAATAACCATTGTACTCCAGTGGAAAATGCATCTTTCGCAACGCCAACAGCAGTTCCTAAAAATCCTTTACTTTCCAAATCTTTGGCAACGGCTTTTTCCGTACGGATTACTCCATCCACAATCCCTAAGTCTTCGGTTGATTGGTTGGGGTTAACCGGATCCTTCTGCCTTGCCTCTGGCTCTTTGCCGTCTTTATCTTTGTTTGATTCTTTCGAAACTGATGCGAATATATGATTCAACTCTTTTGCAAAAATTTCAATTTCGGTATCCGAAATCTTGCCTTTTTCGCGCAAAGTCGCGACAGCCCTCCGTAAAAAACTTCCACAATTTTCCGTGTCCAAGTTGTAACTACGTTCAACTTCATACTTCTCCATACAAAATTCTACAAAGTCTATGAGTTCGTGTTTTTTTAATTGTGCCAAATTACGTTGATAGAGAGAATCCAAATTCCTATAGGAACTCATTGTCACTAAACCTTTTGAAGAGCGTGCCACTATATACAGACTGTCAGAAGTTTTAAAATCAATAGTCAGCTTCTTTTGTCCGTCTATCAATACCACAAGTCCAGTATGTTTCGGCAAGTTTTGACTTTGGTACCATCCTATAGCTGCTGTTTCACGGCTTGCCTTATGCATTTCTTCTTTGACTGCTTTGACGTATTGTGGCATTTTTTCTTTGACATTATTCAATTCATCTATGAGCATATCCATGTCACCACTTGTAATTATCTTTTTACGGTGCAAGTATTGAATACCTTTGTGCGAAAACTTCCAAGGGTCTAAGATTTCCCAATCGCTGGCGTTAAAGCGCATCATGCAAGAATCCACAAATTCGACCAACTCTTTGATATTTAGTTTAGCCAAAGTACATTTAATAGATCCCGATGAACTATTGAATACTCCCATTGTTATGGAACTATTCGATGATTTGCTTAGTATTTTCGAAGACTTTTGGAGATCATCTGGAAGGTCATAGTTGATCATCAATTTCCTTTTTGGGGTAAGAAACATTACTATTCCAACTTCGTAATCTTTTCTTTGATGGACTCCTATCTCAACTGTTTCACATCTTTCGTTTTGCAATTCTTTTTTGATGCATTTGGTGTGTTTTTCGTTGTTGATTCTTACAATTGTCTCCAAATCCTTCCGAAATCTTGTCATTCTATCTTGAAAGACGCATTCGCTGGGCAAATGTACGGTGACGTCATTTACAAAAGTCCAACAGTTTTTCTCCGGCTCAGTTTGCTTATTCTCATACGTCATGCACACTTCCACAAATTTAAACAAATGTTTTTTGCTGAGTTTAGCCAAACCAGATTGAAAGAGAGATTTTGAATTGTTGTAGCTTTGCAGTGTCACCAAATTGTTTACAAAGACTTCTGACGGCATTGCCATGTCATCTGTACTTGGCAAAGCAAAATCGAGTGCCATCCTTTTCATTTCATTGTTTTTTCCATTCATTGTTATCACGATTCCAGTTTGATCAATGATGGCGTCTCTACTTCTGTACCAGCCAATTTCAGCCTCTTCGCATTTTATTTTTTTCATTTCTTGTTTAAGTTTAATGATGTATTCCGGTTGAATGTCCGTGTTACAGCCACAAACTAGAAAACCGCAATTACTACAACCCTGATCTGCTTCCTTTTCTCCAGGGACTGCGCTTGGGGCTACACGACTGCTGCCACAACCCATTGTTTTGACGATAAATGGCCGGTGTCAAAAAAACAACTCTCAAAATTACTCGTAAGCTAAAATTTGTTCTTTAAAACAACTCTCAAAACTACTCGTAAGCTAAAATTTGTTCTTTGTAATCTATATAAACAAGCGTTTTAAAAGCGATTTGAAAGAACAAAAACTTTTGATACAGATTCAGCTAAACTTGAATTTATAGGAACATTAGAACATGCGATTGCATTACATTCGAAGTTGTGCTTTTAATTGGCAAACAGGCAAACAGGCAAAATTTTAGGGATAAGCTTCAAATTTAAACATCAAGAATAAACATCGTGGACAGCTCAAAATTGGTGAAGAAATAGTGTTAAAATATGTTTAAACTTGTTGCGAAACAAGCAAAAAACCTACAACCCGTATGCATATTAAACAATAGATTAAAAAAAATTAATACATCATTTAGCACCGATAACGAACTATTAAAGATAAAAAAAAGTCAAGCCAGTTGGTCGAGCGGTCATACGTTGTTCTGTAGAGCAGAAAGTTTAAGGTTCATATCTCTGGCTAATCAAATTTAGCATTGTGTTGCCAACGGCTCGCCACCGCTGCAATATGTCTTCGATAGAATCTGTGTTGCTAGGTGGGCACAATGACGCGTGGATGGGCCCCAGAAACTCGTTACATCTTTGATGAAAAAAAGTGTTGTTTTAAAACCAATTACCCACTATACCGGTAATTACATGTTTTAAACAGCTGACACAATACAACAAAATTTTTTCGAAGACAGTGAATTGAAATTTAGATGATTTGTTTTTTGTTCGATATTTTTGTCACAGTATTATTTTAAACATCGCTGAACATTTAGTAAAAAATGTTTGATCGTAAAACAAAGCAAAACATTCATTGGCTATTCACAATTATTTTGCAGTTCCCGTTTGATAAGGGAATTTAAAAGTACTATTTTTGTTTAATTTATGACCCAACTTCTCAGTCCACAATCTTTTGCAAGTGTGGTATTGTGGAATGACGCAGCAGTAGATTTGCTTCAATTGTCTGTACCCAGAGAAATTCTGCAGTTTTAGATGGTTTAACGTTCATTTAAAATCATCACTGGAAAAAGTGGAAAGTTATGAAAGGAATGATCTTGGAGACACAATCATCATTATCAATTGTAAAATCAACTTCTAACTCAAATATTATATGACTATACTGCATTATCCTAACTCCAAATTTACAGTATATTGTTATTTCTCAAAAAACGTAAAATCGACCTATTTGAGGAATTTCCTGGACTCCAGAACTGACCGCTGTGCTTGGACCAGCCTGCCCACGGCTGCTGCCGCAACCCATTAGCAAATTCGCCAAACGATATCACACTATTTCTATATCTAAACTGCGAGGTAGAAGTGAGTTGTTTACCTTTGCAATTTCAGAAGGATAATAATAAAACATTGAAGGCAGCATATTTTAACACAGGGCAGGTTTATACTATAAGGTTTTTATGCAAAGGCAATAAAGATTTATATCAGGCAAAATACAAACCAACATTACAATAGAGACTATTTTCTTGACCTGTGTGAGTGCAGTTATTGAAAAACTAATTAGAAGTGTTTTTTGCAGTGTTTTTTTTTTCTCATTTTGCTTTGTGTTTTCGCGTTTTCTTTCTGTTTTTTTTTTTTTGCCGAGATGCAGACTCGACGACCGGGCAATCCCAATGGTTGCAACTCTGGTCTTTCTCATCTCCTCGTCACTGTTTGCTTTTTTTTACTTTTTTAATACCGCTTATTAATAAGTGGGAATGAAAACATGTGAACTGAACCTAATTTAGTTGCTCTCTAATGCTGCGTTTACCTTTAAGACTGTCATTATTGCATAAACGGTCTTGCTAATATTTATAACATAAAGCAAAATGATACTTTTAATGCCCTTTTTAAGTGAACGAGCATTTTATCATTGATGGGTGCGGTACAAAATTGGTGAGCTTGCTATTTTTCTACGTTTTTTATTGTTATAAATATTTAATTAAGCTCTTGCATTTTTGTTATAAATGATACCTGATAAGACATATCAAAAAACTTGTCAAAATTAAAAGAAAAAGAAAAACTAATAAAACAATCTTTGCAAATATTAAAAAGTTGGCTCTAAGAGCCAACATAGACAACTGAGTTTTTTCGGCAAGAACGCTAGCAGAAGCTTTTATGCTTTTTTTTGTTTGTAAATGACCTAGCAAGAATATTGTGCGGCGATTGCAGAAACATTGCAGAGGGATTTTCTTGCGACGTGTATATGGCTTCCTGCAAGATTTTGAAAAACTTTCGGCAATATTGAAATAAATTTGGCCGTGGTTCGACTTGCTGCAAGTTTTTTTACTTTTCGTGCCTACATCACAACGCTTTTAACACTGTTATGCATATACCTACTTGGACACTTTTAGACGTAGGTGTGAACAAATTCGTTAATCGTTAATCCGTTATTAACGAAGCTAACTTTTTTATTATCTCGTTAATTCGTTGAAAAGTTTTCTTGTGATAACGGAGTAAATTAATTTCCGTTAAGTTTTGTTAACTTCCTTTAAATTTTTTATCGATAATTTCTTGCACCATTCGTTCATCGTACCGGTGCAAACCAGTTTGCACTTGTAATACTTGTTGCGTATTAGCACGAGTTTTATAGAAGAAAGCGAAAAAAGGAGCTCTTTTTTGTGGCAAATAATAAGCTGCAGCCTCATAGGTCTATATCGCTGTTTGCAACTTCCAAAGATTTTCCGATTGTAGCTTCGTTAGTGCATTTGAACCTATTTTTATCTCGAAATTATATTAGACTGTACAATGTAACTTTCAAAACACAAAAAGACCTCCTTAGCTATAAATTTTTCCTTACTATAAGCTCAACAATGTCATAACAAGTTCTAAAAGTGAGTGAATAAAAAAGAAATGCAAATTACACGCAAAATGTTAACGAATTAACAGACTTCATTAACGTCCGTTAAGTAAAGCCGAAAATAACGAATTAACTTTAACGGAGGTAGCCTATGAAGTTTGTCAACAGATCAGTACAGTTAACGAAGCCAACATTTTGTTTTAACTTGCCCACTTATGCTTTTAGACTTTATTGGATTGTTCTGCTACAAGACAATGTATACTGCACAATTACTTTACATTACGAACATCTCTATATTTTGACAGCATTATGAAATAGAAGAGTTGATAAGTGAATTTGAAGTTAGCGCTGCAGTTTGGAACGTATTGACACCTGAATACAGAGACCGAGTGAAAAAAAGCACTTTTTAAACCAAAACGATGTAAGTACGGTATTAAATTGTCAACACAGATAAATTACTGGATGCTAATAGTATTTGAACAATTTTGCTTGAAGAGTTCCTTTCAAATGCAATTAATTTTACTCGCTTACATTTTTATAATACCTCGGTTCGCTCTTTAATAGCAACTTTTTTGTGATAGTATGAATGCTGAGTTTGTTTTGGTGACAATGCTTACGTGAACGTGACTCTTTGTTATTAATCTGTTTGCGACTATTACTGTTTGTGTGTTATACTGGGCTGTAGCCAGAGAGGGAGAGGCCAGGCGGGGTTGGTTCCCGCCTGAAAATTTTCACGTAGTATTACTGTAAATGCATATGGGAACTATGGATAATTATGTTAAGTCCCACTTGAATTTTATTATCAACATTACCTATAACGTGTTTCTTTTTCAATAAACTACTCTAGATAAAAAAAAATTGTATTTTCCAGAGGCGGGTACAAATAAAATTTAACAAAAAGCGCAGTGCAACAAAACATAACGACTATTTAAACCACTAAAAGCGCAAAGCAACAGACGGACTTGACATTTTGTACTTTCAGAAGCGCAGCGCAACTTTCGCAACAAGCTTTTTGATTCAGTGAAAGCGTAACGCAATTCTGCAATTGCGAAATGAGATTTTCTTACCAAGTCAAAGCGCAACCAAAGTTCTGCACTTAAGTGAAAAATTGGCAATGTACATTAAGCATTTTTGTGATTTTTTGACGGAAAAGGAGTAAGTAATTTGCGATAGAAGGTCAATATTTAACAATATTATGATCAAAATGAACAAAATTAAGTAAAAAGTATAAGATTGCGGTATTACCAAACAAAAAAAAAACGTTGAATGCACAGCGCTATTAATCTGCAACAAATTTTAAAGACATTAGTCCGCACGCGACTTCTGCAATGTCGTCAAATAAAGTTAAAAACGCATCGCAACTTTCATAATGGCAAAAGTTGCGCCTGATATTTTCTTACCTTTGGCAACAAAGCAAAGTGTGAGTGCTAAACGCTCCATGCTAAAAATCGCATGTTTCATGACGACGTCATTTCGAGCAAGTTAGAATCATATCCACAATGTAAGTTTTTTTGTTAATTTTTCTTTTTGAAAGCATTTTAAATTACTATTGCTGTTACTGCTTTTCTTTTTCGAAACATGCCTAACGATAGTTCAAATTATTATAGCCGAGTAGTCCGACTCTGTCTGCAAGAGTGTTAAAACCGCCACGAGTAATTGAAATTTGAAAGTCTTGCAGAATAAAACCACAGCATAACTGCTGCAACAATCTTAAGAAAAAAAGACTGTTGCACGCACGTATAAATGAAATTTTAACTTTTTTGCCAAAGATTGCTTCCGGCAGCAAAATTTTTTATTGCTGCAAGTAAATTTGCAGAAAAACAGTTTCACGTGTAAATGGAGTGATAATAGTAAGAGCTGTAAAATTGCAAAAGAAACTTGCTCGCCTATTTCGTCCCAAATGCTAGAGAGTTCCAAAAGTAAAAATCCAGGCGTCTGGACGACCCAACGCTTAACCTGTTGCGCTTAATCATTCTGCCCTTACTTTATTGTTCGTGCTTACTGCACAGGTTTAATTGGGAAACCACTAATGTGGCACCTCCAAATTTTGTGAGCTTTTTTTCACATCAGCATTTTCTGAAAATTTCAGCTCTTTAGCTCAAACAGTTAAAAATTTCATGTTTCTAGGGTCTTTTGGGAGTGAACCCACAACGCGACATTCTCAATTTTTTTTCATCTTTTATTTTTGCATTTACCGTTTTTAAAAATTTCGGTTTTCGTTTTTGCTCATGCGGTTTCTTGCTCAATCAATTAAAATTTAGAATTTTTTGTGTTTTTATATTACCAGAATAAGTTTGAGGTCCCCGAATTATGTTTGTGTCCCCGATTCTGTGATACAGATATGTTTAGTCCGTTTTTCACTAAACTTGATCTGCTTTTAGAAATTTGGTTTAGTATCTTCGAAACGGAGAGGCGCATAATTATTCTCCTCCGCCTTCCCCCTAGCAGAACAGCAACATAATCTTGCTAGTTGCTACCTCACTTGATAGGGGCCTGACAGTAAAATATATATTTTAAATGATCTCAAATACATCAAATTTTATTATAATTAATTATTTTTGTTATTGTATTTACATTTTAATTATTTATTGATTTGTTTGTAATTGATCATTGTAATTAAAAGCAACTATTATTTATCAACATAATTATTTATATTTTAAATATATTAAACAAAAAACTAAATAACTTTTATATATTGCAAATAATTTCAAAATAATTTAAACTAAATAATATTCTAAAAGTGGATCATATTTTCAATTATTTAATTAAAATTACTCAATTATTCAAATTGTACTAAATAAATTAATTTCTATTCAAAACGTCACTAAATGGTTGCAAAAATTATCGAAAAACTATTTTTACTTACTTTTCACTTACATAAACTCATTTTAAAACTTTTTGGTTTAGCCATTTATAGTAAATCAACATTTTTACCCACCAAAATTTTTTGATTTTGTTCTATTCCAGTTTAAATAAATAAATTCCTAATGATTCCACTTATCAGAATGCGCGGAATTGGATTTTGCAAATTTGTCTGCATCTCACTGGCGAATTAAGCCCACAGACGCTGGGCAATTTTTGTGATTTCTGGAAAACTAGCAGCTTTAACGTCATTTGAATGACATTTTGCACGTTTGAGGGCCATTTGAATGACTAACTTAATTGCTAAGATTTTATAGCTTTTTAACTGAATTAATTTTTTAGCCCTTCAGCCCCCTTACTTTCTGATCGAGTTCAAAGCACATTCAAAAGCTTGCATTTCAGGATTAAACTTTCTGAATGAGTTGGCTAAGGGGGTTTTCGTTTCCTTAGCGTCATAGTTACGCCACTGCTGCTTTGGGTAAACCTGACTGTAAGTTTTTTAATGTTTTTGTGTTTGTTGTCCTACCGTAAATAGATCTTTTACCAACTAACGCTCACCAAATTAGTTGTTTGAGCACTCTTGGTTTAAGTATCTATTGATTATAACCCTTGTCTTAGCCTTTCTCAAAATCTTCCACCAACTAATTTTTTTTGCTTAAAACAAATCAAACTTTTGCAGCGCTTTTCCTTAATGATCAAAAGTTTATAAGTAACGCAAACGCTAACCCTACTTAACTCAAAGTTTAAACGAAGTATATGCTAATGAATGTTTCTTATTTCTCTCCATAAACCAAAATTTTTCAATCTTTCTCCACGTATTTTCTCCACTTGGATAAGCTTTGAATCCATTTAGTAATATGCTTCGAAACAAACTGCTTTGTCAACCATTTTACAATATTGCGCATCAATTTAGAGGAAGGGATACTTTTTCTCTGCTTTAGTTCCTTTTTCTACAATAAAAGTTTTTTTTTTCTTCCAAATAGAAAACGAAACGCGGAAACGTAATTAGTGAAAGAAGAAAGCCTATTCTGATCGTAACAAAAAGAATCTCACGAATCTGAGGTATACAAGAGTAATTAAAATCTTGGCTGGAAAACTGAAGAAAGTAATGTTAAAAAAGCTTTGCATGTGATATTCTGCAATGCGCAATTGCACATGTTTTCGTAGAAACAAGCTTTTATAGCACACAAGCTTTTAATTCACAATAAAGGAGAATATCAAAAACACCAAAAAGCGTTATATAAGCCAAAAACAGAAAACAAATTTGTTTCGGTTGATATTTTGACAGCTATTTTAGTGGTTTTTGATTTTTGTAAACAAATTTGAATATTTTGATAACCGATTTTTGGGGGGCCTAAAAAGTAATCCAAAGCACTGGAAAGTGATTACTTTTAACCAGTTCCAGTAAGAAATTCTATTTATTAATTTTTTGTTCGCTTTTTTACCACAAATACTTTGAAAAACAAATATTATACAATGCAGTATAGCAGGGACAAAGTACTTCTACTGCCTGTTTTACAGCCTTCTTATATAGCGGGAGGTAACTTTGTTCTAAAAAAATAACCTTATTCGATCATATTTTGATAAATAAACAACTACTTTCTGAGGAACGATAAAGCACTGAAACAGGCTGCAAAGGTATGCGGTCGCTGCTTCAGTGCAATATAAATTTTTTTGCTCCGGATTTTCCACTGAGAACTCGTTTAATGGCATGCGTCAAATTTCGAATCAATTAATTATCAAAAAGCAAATAATGTTTATTTCCAGAAAGAAATAATGCGAAGCTTCTGCTTTTTCGTTCATGATTTGAAGTTGACCTATAAAACGTTTGCAATTTATCGCATTGTAAATAATGGTTATTGCATGATCAAATAATATTGTAGCTGTAATTATATCAAGCAACCCAGCAGGGCCTTTCCCAGCCTTAAAAAAAGCGGTTGCCCACATTATTTGGTCACACCGTGATTTTAGCCAAAACTTTCAAACGCAATAAAAACGTTTCGTTTGGTTGTTACGTGATTTGAACCCAGTTTTTTTGTGAAGCAGGGCATCTGCAAATTCACACACTTTATTCCAAATCCCAAAGAGTAGTCATAAATATTATTTGAACAAGGGACACCACATTTAGCAATTTAGATCAAAATTCAATCACTTGAAAAGAAAAGATTTCTTTCGGAAAAAGAAAGACAAAATTAAATATGAAGTAGTTTTAACTTTAAAAGAAATTTAAAAGATTTGGTAAACATAAAAAAGAATCCCACTATAATACCAACCATCAGTAACGCAACTACATAGAGACTATACAAAGCAAACCGTAACCATAGAAATGATTCCAATACATCGTTTAGAGTAATTACTGGCATTGTATAAGTCATTGTAAATTGTAAGTCCCAAAATAGAGAAATAGTTCTTGCTTTGTGTAGGCTAATCAGACGAGTTTATAGCGATTGTTTAATGTTGTTTTAACGCTTGTTTGGCAGCTTAACACTTTCATGTAATACACAGCTTTACAAGTGAGAAAATGTTATTTCAATCAAACAGTGGAATTCAACGTACACCCTACTTATGACTTGTACTTCTTTATCTCTCTTCTTTTCCGCTTTTTGTGATGGTTGATGGAACAGGAGCTCAAGATTAAACCGCCTCATTTCACAAACTTTCATTTTGCTTGGGTGATGGTTCATAAACCTTTGAAAACGTTTCTTTTGAAAACCGCTGGTTTGAAAAATGGGGCTTTCTTGCTACCTGCCTCAGCATCGACGTTTCTAGAAGTTTTTTTTTAGTTGCTGACTGTATGTTTACTTTATTTTGTTGCGAGCTGAGCGCTAATCTTAGATCTTGTGATCAGGTTTATTCACAGTGTTGTACCTGCCAAAGGCGAGTAATTGCAAACAGGTTTTTCACCTGCTGATTTCCACGTAACCGTTGCTCTTTTGAAATTTTGGTCTTGCGCACTCAGTTTTTTTATTTTGCGGTTTGAGAAAGATTTATTCTGCTCTGAAGTTTGGAGACAAACTCATTGAATTTGCTTTGTTTTTCCGATTTAAAATTTTTGATATTAAGCGTCGATTTTGAAGTTTTAACTGTGAGTTACTGTTGTAAATAAAAAATTGAGTAAAATGCAAATGCGTCTTTGAAGACTTTTCAGTTAAGATTTCCAAGATTGACGGCTTCTCTGCTTGACGTTCAGCAAGTAACTCTATGTTACTCAACCTTTTTCAGGGTATTGACTCCTCGACGGCAGGGCTTCTAAAGCCCACTATGGTTTTTTGATAATAACTTGAGAACTACCCAAGCTACAAAATTCAAAATTTCCCTGCATGGTAGAGCATTTATACATCTTTCAACATAGCAAAAACAACTTTGGAAATTATTTCCGAAAGTTAATAAAATATGCATTTTATTTAATGAGGTCAAGTTTCTAATTTTAAGCGCTTACTTATTACGCGTTCGTTTAAAGGGATTATAATGGTTTTGCAAAATTATAGGCGTGAAATGAGATTATGATTGCTTCCCGTGAGAAGCAATAACGGTTGAAATCTAAATATTGAGGGTGGCGAAATTATTCAATCATCACAAAATTTTTGTTCTATTTTAATTATTTTAATTAATTAAGTGATGTTACATAGTTAGATGACACATGATAAGCTTTATTCAAGCGTTGTATGAATTGATATATATTGCAAAATTGTATTAAATTTTTCATGATTGTGGACAAAACTGTACCGTAACTTAATGCCCCACTGAATAATAAATTAATTGAATTTTATTTAGGATGAAGTACTGCACATACAATAATAAACCCGTAGACTGGAAGACAACGTACGTACAACAGAGTTGTCGCGAAATCAAATACACTAATTTTTCATAAATGTGCAATTTCGTTGACTATAAGAATACAACGATAAGCTGCATGCTGACATTACTTATTTTGGCGTATTGTCATATTGCATTTAATTCAAATCAAACCTCTCATTATACTCGCTGCATTACGCCAAAGCGTGTTACGAGTTGACGGGGCCCATCAATGTGTCATTGCGCCCGGAAAACACAATTTTATTCCAAGAAATTTCGAAGCAGTGGTGAGCCGTTGGCAACACAGTGTCCAACTTAACCGGTCCAAGATTTAAACCTCAGACTTCCCGTTCCATAGATGAATGCGATTTTATTAAGATTTGAAGCTTTTGAAGCAAAATGTTTGCAGCAACAAACTAGCACATTATTCGGCTAATAACGGTTTTTGCTGTTTAATTTACAGTATTTTACTGTTGTTTTTACTTTGTTGTTTAAAAAATATTCATAATGCGGCTAAAGTTTTTCTTGCTATAGGTTGGAAACTTCAAGTTTTTTTGTGTTTTTGCATATTTTTTTTGGTTTTGCTGGAACAATTTATACTAATAAAGGTTTTATTCTCTCATTCATTCCAATTAAATGCTGCTGAAATGCTCATAGATATAAAAGAATGATTGTTTTGGATTCCTAAGTCTCAGATTTATTGTGATGTCCATTTTAGGGAATCAAGCTCGAAATCACTCCCAAGCGCAATCAAACAAATTAAAACATTTTCTTGTGAAACAAGTAGGAATCGTTTACAAAACTGTCTGATTATGGTTTTAACAATAGAGATACTAATTAAAGTCAAACCACAGACAAGAGCAATAAATAGAATATGCGCTAAATAAACAATACGGAGCAATAAGGGTTGGTTTTTATACTCAATCGAGTGTTCATCAGTATTGCTTATCTATCTATATAAAGTAAAGTGCGTAACAATAATGAATAGTATTGTCTTGTTTACGATTTCTAATTTGTTTTACAAAATTGCAATATAACAATAGTTACGTAATTAATTCGCTATAGCTTGCAAAAAAAACAAAAAAACTGAGTGTAATTGTAATTGTAATTGTAATTACATTTTATTCACCAAGTTGCCTTGGCCAGGAGACAGCGAAGGGACCTTTCGGTCTTCTAGTCAAGCTGCCACCTGCCCACCTGTCTACCACACACGGCGGAGGCTTCACACTGTCCCTTTTAATGCTGAACGTTAAGCAGGAAAGCTGTGAATACCAATTTTTATAGTCTTTGGTTTGACCCGACCGGGAATCGAACCCGAGTCTACCGCTTCAGTAGCAGACGCTCTATCCACTCGACCACTGAACGATGAGTGTTTGTTCAATAAAAAGTAAACTGCGTTACAAAATGATCGGCATTCCTATTAGTTTTGATGCTTTTCTAATCATGTAAAACGCTTTCTGTGCAATGTAAAAATACGACCAAAACTTTTCATCGTTCTTGGCGCTTAGTCTTCAAAATTTTCGAGGTTTGGGGGTCACCAGGCAGGGTCTGCGATAGGGAGTCTAGGGTGTACATCGTACCTGGGCCCGGGTCTAAGAGCCCGGGATGACCTATAACTTCACGCTCACTCTTTTAGTAGTAGTTCAGTGTGTATGCATACAAAAGCTGGCCGGATTTCCGGGAGAGACATTTTTTTGGTCTTTACGCAATTTCTAACAAAACTGACCGAATTTGCGATGAAGAGTTTTTTTTGGGGGGTCTTTACCCATATAAAAAGCTGTTGGTCTTCATTTAATTTCCCGACCTGGTCTTGGCAAAAGAACTCGTTATCAATCTTCGTACCTCTGATAAGATTTTTCTTTGAGGATCTGGTCACCAGGCAAGGCTTGATAAAAGCAAGTCTCAAAGCACTTTAGAAGGTAGTAAAGTATTACTGCAATACGAAATACAAAAATTTAAAAACTAAAAACTTCGCTGATGATTATTTACGTTTGAGTAGCGATAAGAGAGACGGGTCGGGGAGATGCTTGCTGGTGGGTGGGAGAGGCAAGGTACCCCTTGAGACAAGCAGGGAAATTCCAACCCATGGTGGAGCCAGCCGCGCAGATTTTGCGAAAGTGAGTCCGGGTCAGGGAAGAGCAGGAGAAGTGCACCCACTTGGAACAGATAGAGCACTTTAGTGAGTCCTTACCTACCTCACGAGAGCATAAGGAGCAGGGGTAACGTGGGGGGCCCTGAGGGGTAGCTGTTGATAAAAGCCAGGTGGTAGTGGGGGGAACCCTGGGGTAGGGGGTGGAGGGGACGCAGGCATTGTAACTGGGAAATTGGTCTGAGTAGGGGAGCCAGTTTGACTTTGGGGGGTAACACGCCGGCCAACACCAACCTAATGCAGTGCCAGTTGCACAGATTGTGCTAAAGTCAGCACGGGTGAGGGAGGATCAGTGGAAGTGTACCCACTTGAGGAAAGTACAACACTGAAGGGAGTCTCTGCCCACATCAAGGTGAGAGATGGAGCAGGGGTACCTGGGGCGAGAATTGTTGCGGATGGGGCCTGGGTTTGGATGGACATTGCCACTAATTAGGAGCAAAGCCAGAATTAGGAGACGTTGAATGAGAATCCTGTCAATTAGAAGAGGAGCCGCCCAGTTGTCACTGGTCATCGGGCAGCCCAGCGAAAAAACAGTCCAAGACAATGGGGGAGACTTTTTGATCAAGCACCTCGAGCTGTTGTTCTGCCATTTCGACCCATCCCCATTGGGGAGGGAACTGCACCACAACGATGAGGTGGCAGGACTCTGGTGCAGACAATGCATAGTCACTAAACCTAACGTGGCAATTTTACTTTTAGTGGCCAGTTGGTTGAACAGTTACGCGGTTGCTTATGGAACGGGAAGTTAAAAATCAATTCCCGGAATGGTCGAATCGGACACAATTTGGCTCCGGATCTTTCAAAGTTATTCGAATACTACAAGTTTTGCTTCGTAATCTATGAAACCAAAACAATGTTTAAAAAGTGGTTTGCAAGAACAATGACTTTTGATGCTTCCAGATTCAGCTACAATGATACACTGTACTCGTATTTTAAGGAACATGCAATTACATTCGATGTTGTGTTTTTAATTGGCAAAACAGGCAAAATTTTTGAGAAAAGCCGCAAATTTAAATCTGCGGAAAGCTTTGATATGGTAAAGAAATAGTATTTAGAGTTTTTTAGACTTTTTGAGAAACATGCAAAGAAACCTATGGATTTTAACTATAGAATAAAAAAACTCATACATCATCTACCTCCGAGAATTATTACGCTAGTGACTATTAAACAGCAAAAGAAAATTTCAAGAAAAGAGAAGGAAATTTTCTCAAATCAAATTGACGCAGTTAGAGATAGAGATAGCAGCAAACGTGACACAGTAACAGCTATCGACAATGCAATCGTGGGTGGGGTAGTTTTAGGACCTCTAGGAGCTGCGGTTGGTGCTGTGGGTGCAGTAGCAGCGAAAGCAACTGGAGTGCTGTAATCTTCAAAATCCAATTATCGATCTTGATCGTTCCAAACAGAAAACAAGGGAGTGTAGTTGTAATTACATCTTACTCACCAAGTTGCCTCGGCAAGGAAACAACGAAGAGACCCTTCAGCTTTCGAGTCAAGCTGCCACCTGTCCACCACACCCGGTGTATAATTATTCTGTCTCGTTTGATGCTGAACGTCAAGCAGTGAAGCTGTAAATAACAAGTTTTATTTTCTTTGGTTTCAACCGACCGGTAATTGAACCCATGTCTTCCGATTCAGTAGCAAATGCTTTATCCACTCGACCACTGATTGGCTAATAGAGAGGTCGAGACCCTCTGGTTTTTAATAAACTTGGAAAAGACATTATTTCTAAATTGTTTTAATATTGCGTTACTTTTAATGTCTTTTTACTTATTTACAAATATTTTTTCAGCTTTGAATAATCGTATTCTCGATCATAAACAAATTAAGAACTGCTGTATTTCTCCAGATGAATGGCCCTTAAACCTGCCAATTGGAAAAGTTAAATTCTTGAAGAAGCCAAAAAATAAATAAATAAACCATCCCATGAGTTACATCGCATGATAGCCTACCCACAACTTATAGCAGCCTATAGCACAGATGCTGTTTAACGAAATGCTCCCTCTCGTTACCTCTTCTAAGTAGGTATCAACTCACAAATGACTGCTGAGCCACATTTTAGCCCTTGCAACTATTACCAGATTCAACCCAAGCCACAGCTAAAAATTAAGAGAAAACTCCCGTAAGATTTCCCCCTTGAAAAATTAACTGTTTGGCTGCAAAATTGACACGTAAGAATAAATGCTAAATTTTGATGCCAACAAATCCGTATAACTAATCGAATTTTGGGGGGTGCGCCATTATGACACTTTAGATATTTCTGTGATAATGATGTAACTCACGGGGTGGTCCATTTACTTTTTGACTTTATTTTTACTGTTATATTCCATCATAAATGTTGAGATAATTTACGAAAAATGTTCCGGTATTTTATAATTAGAAAACCAGCATTAAAACAATGCATTGTGAATAAAACACATGGTAGAGTCTAATAATACTGTAGAACATAACTGGGCTTTTTGAAGTTACGAAACCTATATGGTAATGGTGAAGATAATTTTTCTTTGTCATAATTCACAACTGAACTAAAACAGACTTAAAGATACAGTACAATTGACACATGAATCTTTTTGTCAAATATACGAATATTCTTTTTGTGAAAATACTCGTATTATTGTTTTTGCTTGTAGGCTGTAGTTTGAAACATAAAAGACTGAAAAGCGTTCAGTAAAATCCGTTATTTAAACTATATATAACTATGGTACTCCATAGCCTTTGGGATGAGTAAAGTAATGTTTGGTTTACAGACTAGGTTATGTGTTTTCGAGTTTGAAAATAGGTTGCAAAAAACTTTCTTTCGCAATAATTGTGCTCTGTCCTCCCATTTGATTAAACCACAAACTTAATTATTATGGGTTGTTGTTTTGCTGTTCTCTTCAACTTTGAATATATTTGCTGAATTAAGAAAGGAAATGTCGAAAGGTACCCTCACGTATTTTTTCGGGTTTTTCTAAATCAACTGTTTAGTCTAAACTTTTGTCATTTGGTTGTAAAAGTAAAGTTTAACATTTGATTGTCTAGTTTTGTTGGTTGTATGCAGTTATCTATCTATCTTCACCGTTGGGATGAGTAAAGTTTAAATTCAACCGATTTAAAAAAGTGCTTGACAGCGTACGCAAGAACAAATATCATAACATAACGCAGTACTCGTCAAAAATTAGACTTTAAAACTCTACTGTCTGTTTCACCCGTAATCGGGATCATCAGGAGTATCTTATCTCTGATGATCCCGATTACGGGTGAAAGAGACTGTAGGGTTTTAAATTTTTAGTTTTTGACGTGTACTGTGTTATGATATGATATCTTCACCGTCAAATTTATTAGATTAAATCAAACTGAATTTGCAGATTTGAAGAAGTACTCCATAAATTATTTTTTAATTGTCGCAAATTGTTTGGCCGTTCGCCAAAAATTTTTCCCTAAAGTTTTCATAATCCGCAAATTAAAATTAATTCGCGTTCCTGAATACGACCCTTTATTTTACAATAATAAAAAATCAGTGGTTTTCACCGCTTGAGAAGCGTGATAGACGACCAGCTCTACCTACCTCTTTTCAAAAAGAAATCCGGTCAAAATTCAATAAAATATAAAGGGGTTAAAATCTGAAATTCTTTATCAAAAAACATAAAAACTCTTTCTCCTGTGAAATTGAAAAAAAGTTGCCGTCAATACGCGAAAAACATCTTCGAATAAGTAATGCTAGAAAAACTTTGCATAACTTGTGATTTATTTGGATGTAAAACAGTGAGTTCACAAACCGCAACTCTTAATTTAGTCAATTGCATATGCCAACAGGAGTTCATTGACCCGAAGACTAAAAAGTCCCTTCCAGACTTTTGGTCTCTAAGTGTTTATATTTAATCATTTGTTGTTAAACGTCAATTAATTACTTGAAGTTGCACTTTCGGGGCAAAATAAATGCCTCTGTCTCCATACCACGTATATGATACTTAGCATCTAAATGTTTCGCTTTTTTTGGATTGTTTTTTGAAATAATTACTCAGAGATGCTTCAATACTGGGAAAGAACCCAGCAGCTTAAAGCGATTCCAGATCACCCAATGTTGTAAAAATACCGATCATAAATTAAGTATAAATAATTGCAATTATTTTTGGCTGGACGATGCATGTTCTAAATGTACGGCACTATTGACTGTTGCCTTGGCAATTTTGCATGTGGAGGCATAATATTTGCTGGTATATATACATTTTACTTTTTATTTGCAAATTTGTGGAGTTTCAGCACTTAAACTCAAGGCTCATGTTTATAATGGAGCTCAGTAAAAGTCGCTAAACCGTGACTCTTTTATTTTTGGTTAACTTGGATTGAATTCTATTTAAATAATCTGTTTAAATACGTCATTTCTGATGGTCCCGCAGTTAAAGGCGAAGCAAATGTAGGGCTTCAAATTTTTTAATTTTTATATGCGTCGTGGTCTTAGTTGTAAACTTCGCTTTGACTACTGCTGTTAAGCACTTTTTTTAATGAGTTGAATTCAAACTGTTTTCATCGTAGCTTGTAACAATATTTTTTACAATGCTTGGTATGTGTAGCCGCTATTTTGCAGGCTTTGATTGCTGCGCTATGGTAGCTTTTTTACAGGCATGGCAGCCCAGAAATGTCAATGCAAATATTTTATCAGTACTAATGATAGTGTTCTTTATACTTTTAACACTTTGTTTCAGAGTTGTAAACGGGCCGACTAGTTCAGGCCCAAACCCGACCCGAACCCGAAAATATAAGCCCGAACCCGAAAACTAATTAGAAGCCCAAGTCATGCCCGAAAGAACCCCCAAAGTTAAGTTACGTCTGAAGAATTTAGCAATGTTACCAAGTTATTTCGATTATATTTTTGTGCACCTAAAATAAAAAGCACATCTCAAACCTGAATAAAGCCCGAAATTTTTGTCAACTTTAGGCCCGAATCCGGCCCGAACCCGACTTACAACCCTGCTTTGTTTACTGTTTTTGAGAGAAAAAGTATATTGTTACTGTTTTAATATAATTTGTTGTTCGATGTAATGTTAGGCATTACAATGCTTTTATAGATTTGTAGTAAACTTATTTAATAGTTCGTGGAGTGAAGTTTTGAATAAAAATTTTGCCGAAAATTTTTTTGTGCGCCAAAGTTTTAATGCAAGTCCATTACAAGCTATTTTTCAAATTATCTAAGCAAGTTTGCAGTGCTATGAGTTTTATCAACCCGATAAATAATCAGTTAATCATAAGGCACACCACCTTCGTCTTTTTTAAGCAATATCACTCCGACAGTCAGATTTAATTTCATAGATAGAACTTGAATTTTTTCTTTGGCTCAATTTTGGGAAAGAACTCAGCAGCTTAAGCGAAGGTGAACGACATTTTGGGCCATACTGTAAGTTAAATTTACCAAATGCTTATAATAAAATGGAAGGGGGAGGAATACATTTGCAGAGTAATGATTCGGCATCACTTTTCCAGATGTATGTAGAGTTTTTTTTAATGCATACAGTTAAATAAAATACAGAACAGAAAAACAACAAAAGCATGAGAAAAAGCAACATGCCGTTTGATGAAACATTACGTCATAAAGTAGTAATTCATTACGCTCAAATGTATTTCAATTTCTTTGTTTAAAAGGTCAAGTGACGTCACTCAAACCTTCTTATAATTCGCACTTGAAATTCATGTAAGCTTGGCTCAACAGTGACAGCTAGTGACATTTCATACTTTTAGAAGATAGCGTTTTGTCGATGTGCTTACTCCCCAGGATGTATATGATATCGATCAGTGTTGGATTAGTGACCGAGCCTCAAATAGCATTTAATTCGGGCCATTTTTACTTCATAATTTGCGTTAAGAGCAGTTCCCTTTGCCTTTTTGTACCAAAGTCTACAACCTGTCATTTTTCTGACTATGGGTTAAAGCCAAAACTTTGCATTACGGGGCTGATTTGGGGTGTTTAAAAAATCATTTTATTTTAATCCTATTTTGGTAAAAGTTACTGCTTGGAAAACGTTGCGCAGCAGCATTGCATATAAGTGTTTGATCTGGCTGCTGGTTGATACTAGGCTGCGTGGGCAATGCAACCGGTAATTACATGTTTTTTTTTAATTTTACTAATTTTGTAATTTATTCTTGAAAGTTACATTAGCTTCCTCCCATAAACGTTTTAAAAATAGAAACGATTTGAATTACTTTTCAGTTTATGATTACTCCAAAAGTAAAAATACTGCTGCAGGATTAAAAATGAGCTTTTTGCTTTGTTTTGCACGTTTTATCGACAGCCCAGTGCTGGATAGGGGAGAGCGAAAGCAATACTGTTTTCCAACAATGGGTGCGCGGAGTAATTACGCGGAAGCCTAGCAGCCGGGTTACAATATTGATCCTGCACCCTTGCGTATTAACAAGAGAAAAGCAATAAGAGGCTGTGGTAGAGGCTACAGGCACGTACATATAGCTCACAATTATCGCAATTGCAGCCTTTTATATAAAAGAATCTTTTGGCTATTACTTTGCGCAATATTTCGTATTTCTTTGTGTGTTTTTTTTTTTTTTTATGCGGTAGAAACAAAAAAAAACTTATTTTTGAAAAAATATTACTTTTATCATGCCGTAGCTTTATAGGGATGCCGGCCATAAGAGACCCGCATAGGCAGTTGTCAAAATATTTACAAAGTTTGCTCTTATCTTTTATCAAATAGCTTCTCAAAGTGCTCCGTACGGAACCCCAGGGCTCCGTTCGAGAAACCTAAGCCTCCGCAAGCTGGTTTTTTTTTTTTTTCATAATTTTATCGTGGGGCTCCGTAAATAATGGTCAACCTCTTCACGGACTCCAGAACACCAAAAGTTTGAAAGTCCATGTTTTATTACACTGTGTTCGCTATCTCTCAATTTGGCAATGCTGCCCGAATCTTAACTATAAAGCGCAAGGTTCCAAGCAAAAAAAAACGCAACGCAAATCTAACTCTAACAAACGGTTTCGACAGAAATAAACTTTAAAGAGGCGTTATTAATTTGTCAAAATGTTACTCGTATTTTAATCTTAAGAGACAGAAAAATAAAATATTACACCTTCTTTTTTCCACATCGTTTTGCAGTGTTTAAAGCTGGCAAAAATACAACCTGCGTCTATAGGAAAAATGCTTGCTTGCACTACTGATACTCGACTACTGAATGAAAATGGAGGAGTCCTGAATATAACTTTATAAGTGACTGAAAGACATGAGGAGAAAATAGGAAAAAAAGTTGTGATGTAAACAATGGTTTGTTTGAGCAAACAACATTTCAGACGTAGCGTAAGTTCAACGTGGGTAAAGATTGCAGGAACAAACTAGAAGAAGACATGGCAAGCGATATCCGGGGACTTCGCGAAAGTGTCAGATCTGAAACACATCGCTTTCAAATTTGATGATGTTTTCATTAACTTAATCAGGTTTGTGGTGAATGGCTTTCAAAATTGAAATGTATAGAAAAAGTAGCTATGAATATCTATCAGTTCTCATTTCAACGTTTTAGAAGTTTGTGGAATTTTTACTTAGCAGCGCAATTGTTAGAATTTCGGTTACAAACAAACTGTCGTAAAAACAAATATTTCAACCGTAACCTTTTTGCTGCGACGGGAGCAAAAGTTTTGATCTGAAAATGCCAATACGATTTTTGGATTTTTTTTAGCTTACATTATCTTGACCAGAAATTTGGCACACTACCCTAAATATTTAATCTGCACCCTCAACAACCCACTGCAATATTTTTTTACAAAGAATTTTATATCAGCACATCTATAAACAGGTCTACTGATTTTCCTCAAAATTTAACTAACCAAATCAAACTAATTTTTGTCAAATTTTATCTTTCCTTTGCATTTTCTTACCTTAAAAATTTTATGTATCTAGCTTAAAAGAATAAAAAGTCTGAATTTTGGAGGGGCGGTTTGGGAAAAAAAACCCATGGTGAAACCCCCAGTTTTTGTTGGGTTTAGTTTATTTTTAATGTTTACGCCTTCCGAAAATTTGATCTATCTAGCTGTAATGGTTTAAAAGTTCAGAATTTTAGAGGACCCTATTGAAGGGGATACCCCAACTGGGCAACCCCAATTTCAGTCGCACTCTAATGCTCCCTGATATTTTCAGTCCCTCAAACTTTGAATAGGTGTTTTCAGCAGTTTAAAAGTGGATAGCGGTAGAAAAAAAAGAAAAAAAAGTAAACAAAAAGATGCAAAACAAGTAAAATAATAATCTAGCTGGGGTAAACAAGCACAACCAAAAGGAAGTTGGTTGACAGTGTGCTCAAAAACCACAAAACATTTTTCATCAAAACAGTAATTATCGAGATGTTTCAGTTTAAACTCCTCAACTTTTTGCCCATTTTGGACCTGTAAAATGTTGATCACGCGACCGGACGCCCCCACACTCGGTTTGTATAAAGCATTTATAAACATTCTTGTTGTGCCCACATTTCAGCTTTGCACGTCAAGTAGTTTTAGAATAATAGCAAAATAATATTTTTTCAAGCCAAAAATCGCAATTTTTTATGTTTTTTTCTGTCTCAATTCACGATCACGTGACCTAAGACCCCAAAAATTGGCACACATGACGCTTTCATTAATTCTTACGTTGAGTTCCAATTTCAACTTTCTAGATTTTATCGTTTGCTAGTTGTTAAGCAAATCAATCTTCATATGCCAAAATTCACGAACAAAACCAAAAGTACTACGCGCCCACGCAAAGTGCCAATAAGCTGCACAAAATAGAACCAACAGTTTCAGTTAACAGTAGTAGCATTTAAATCTAAAGAGCATTTAAACGTAATTCTCTCTAGTTTCACTTAAACCAAAAACGATTTTAAAAAACTTTGAGCCAACGAGGTTTATTTTCGCAAATACTTATTTTGCAATTGGATCACAAAGTAGTTCACACCAGCACAAAATGTGAAACGCTATTATAGCTAACTCTCAAATGATCGCCCCGTATGGCATGCGATTGACTATTGTTGGCACAGAGTTCTAAACGAGCTGACTAGTTTAGGCCCGAACCCGGCATGAATCCGAAAAATGAGTTGAACCCCAAACCATCAAGCCTTAAAAGGAGTCCCTTAGTTATATGAAAGCAACTTGGCATCTAAGCGTAATGATGACACCTGCTGTGACGACAATAATGCGTGGTGATGATGCGTATATCAATAAAAATAAAAAACCTCAAAATCACGTTAACACACAAACTGCTTTATCAAAACTTTTACTTTTTTTACAAACTAAAATAATTTTTGCATACTGCAAATACATTATGCTATACAGTACAATATCATCACAAACAAAGCTTATAAGTGACACAAAAGCAAAAACAATTAAATATGCAACAGCAGTTTCCTTATAACCTATACGATTACAGAATATACACTGTACTAACTAACGATTCTAAAAATAACTATATAAAACATAAAACAACACTTAAAGATGTCAAATACCTATAAACTTGCGGGTCTTCACGCAGCGCAAATCATAAACGACTAAGCGTAGGCGACGCATTTTTTCTTTTTATTAACCAACTACCAACTGTGTCACAGCGTACAATTTGCATTTGGGTATAATAAACTTATGATGCGCTAGCACGCTTATGATTGTTTGCCGCGTCTGGAGCAAGCTTAAGGCCTGGTCTACACTGCGTAAAATCGGAAGCGCACGGGCGTATTTCTTGTTTATTTTGACTAATGGCAGCTTGAACGCTGTTAAAGCGGTACTCCTAGCGCTCCAAATTTTTAATCAAAACAAATGAAGGATACGCTTGCCAGCTTACAATTTTACGCTCAGTGTAGAGGCCTGAAGGTGGTACAGTTACAAGAGCAACAAGTTTAGAAGGGCATTTAGGACCTTTTTATTTAAAAAACATTACAGTGAAACCAAGGTGCAAAAACTTGGCAATTTTAAAAAATTTTTTCGCACCAAGTTTGATTCTTTTCGACCAAAAAATTTTAAGATTTGCTATTCTTTTTTCGCTTAGGCAAGGGAAAAACGCTTTTCGAAAATTACCAAACCGACAGAAAGTGCTTCAAAACCGGTCCAAATGGCTGACTACCGTTGCTGTCTAGGCAGTGGCTTCAGGCTTTGTTGTTGTGCTGATAACCGTTTGAAGCCTATAAGAAAAATGGTAGGTTAGGCTTTTGGTTCTGATTTTTTAAATAAACATCGACTTGCTTTCGGATACTCAAAGTAGCTAAGTCTTAGAAACATCTAAAATACTTAGAAACATTTAAGTTTGCAAGTGCATAATTACGTGAAAAACTATCCGGCTTTCTGACCTTCAGACGTAAATTGATTGTGCAGCAATTGCAAAAAAACTTACTCGCATACTAAAAACTTGAATCTTAGTCTAAGATTTAGTTAGCTACGGTACTTCAACATGCAATCATTTCTTCGGCTAGGTTATTTATAGTAAGCATCAGCCACAATAGGCTACGCTACTTTGCCTAAAGCACTTAAACCTTATCTAAATTCCCAATACTTTGCGTTGGCGGCCAAAATGCTCAAAGAAAACATCTTACCTCTCTGAAGTCAAGCAGCAGTTGTTCCACTAATTTATTTTCTATACCTTCAGCACTCACCTACCTCCATGAAGCCTGGTACTTAGCAAGACTCAAAACAGGAGAAGTTTACATAACTGATTTATTGCGCAATCTGCTTGAAACAAGACGGTCGAAGTTTGGATTCTAAGAGGAAAACGTGAATTTCTTTCTTTAGATTTTCTCAATCTAATAAGTTGCAAGAATTGGAATAGCATTATATTGGTAAACTTACTTTTTAAGATTTTTCTCCGTTTTTCAAAAATTGGGTTGAATGCCCTTTTAAGTTCATTCGCACGCAGCATTATAACATAACCAAAAAATAACAGCAATAAAGTAGTGCTAACTGTATAGAGCACCCATGCAATAAAATAATGCTTAAAAATAAGCATTAAAATACGTAAAGCTATTGTAAATGAAGCCTGAAACAAACCAAAAAAATAAGTCTTAGAAAATTAAGTAAGTGTCAAAATAGCATTGCTTTAATTTAAACATCCAAATATTACAATTTGGTGGATACACGCTGCTTTTTAAATAACAAATATAACAAATAACTGCGGTTCATCCCTTTTAAAATAACTTTTTAAATAACAAATAACTGCGGTTCATCCCGCCGAAGCTGCCTCATTATAGTGCATCAAACTGTATAGTTTACACCAGTGATGGAGTACTCGAGTACAGTACTCGTACTCGAGTACCATTTTTTGAGTACTCGTACTTGGAACCCCAGGTACTCGGTTGGTACTCGTACTCGAAGGTCAATGTACTCGGTAGTCGGTCAAAAAAAGCGCCGAGTACATGAGTACATATTTTGGCTTTCGCTAAAAGTAATAAACAAAATGAATTTTTGAAAGCAAACTGCTGCCGAAAAAAACCGTTAATTTATTGCGTTGCTTTTGCTTGAGTCCGTGCAGACCGCAGCTGAACAAACAGCATTTTAAAGGTGAAAACCAGCAAAATCAAGCGTTGGAATGTGGTAAAGTGATTGGGTCGACAGTGCATAGTATTGTTTCACCACAAACGCCTTTCTGCTGCAGAAAACGTTTGAAAGTTGGACCAAATTTTAATTTATTTTGCAATAAAGTTACATACTACAGAAATCGAGCCATGCATGTTACAAAGACTGCATCAGTGGTCGAGTGAATCGAGTGTCGAGTGAATCGAGTGTCGAGTGAATCGAGTGTCGAGTGAATCGAGTGTCGAGTGAATCGAGTGTCGAGTGAATCGAGTGTCGAGTGAATCGAGTGTCGAGTGAATCGAGTGTCGAGTGAATCGAGTGTCGAGTGAATAGAGCGTCAAATGAATAGAGCGTCGAGTGAATAGTTTAATCTATCAGTGGTCGAGTGGATAGAGCGTCTGCTACTGAAGTGGTAGACTCGGGTTCGATTCCCAGTCAGGTCAAAACAAAGACTCTAAAAATTGGTATTCACAGCTTTCCTGCTTGACGTTCAGCATTAAAAGGGACAGTGTGAAGCCTCCGCCGCTTGTGGTAAGTGGCAGCTTGACTCAAAGACCGAAAGGTCCCTTTGCTGTCTCCTGGCCAAGGCAACTTGGTGAATAAAGTGTAATTACAATTACAATCAGTTGGGTTAGCATTTTACGGTTTCAGTTCAAATGTTGATAGAATATTTTTTACGGTAGATGTATTACTGTAATCTCCCAATCTCAAATAATAGTTTTACTGTGGTATTGGAAGGGGTATCCAAAAAAGCATAGAGTTAGATTTGGAGGCAGTATTTTCAGAGTTAAATTTAGGTCAGATAGAGATAGCTTAATTGCATAGTTATTCTGTAGCTGAGTTGCAGCTGTTGGCAAAATTTTACTTTTTTTTCCAAGAAATTGATAAAATATCAAGTCAAATCTTTTGATAACGCATGTGAAATGCGTTTGCAATATTAATGTGACTAAGCACTAATTAGGATTATTTTATAAAAATGAATGTTAGGTCTGAAATTAAATAATAGAACAGTAAACAAATAAATATACCCAATAAAAATACTGCTATAAATTGCAGTAGCAGATTGTAGCTAATATTAAATTGCAGCATTATTTTATGCTCACTTTACTAAGTCACCTCCTTTCAAATGCAACATTATTTCGAGAACATTTACTACTACGTCATTTGCAGTTTAGTGTTACAAGTTTTAGCTTGTCTTTAATTAAATGCATAGGAGGGCAAGAGTCGGTAAATCGTTATTCCGTTAATTACGAAGCTAACTTTTTCATTAAATCGTTAATCCGTTAAAAAGGTTTTTCTTGTTAGCGGACTAAATTAACTTCCGTTAAGTTCTATTAACTTCCGTTAAAGTTTTTGTCGCTGATATCTTGCACCATTCATTTATCATAATGGTACAAACCAGTTTGCACTGGTAACACTTGTTGCATATTAGCACGAGCTTTATAGAAGAAAGCGAAAAAAGGAGCTCTTTTTTGTGGCAAATAATAAGCTGCAACCTCATAGGTTCATTAATTATTGCTGTTCGCAATTTCCAAAAATTTTCCGATCGCTGCTTCATTATAGTGCATTTGAACTTCTGTTTGTCTTGAAATTGGATTAGACTGTAAAATGTAACTTCCAAAACACAAAAAGACCACCATAGCAAAAAATTTTTTCTTACAATCAGCTCAACAACGTCAATACGTGCTCTAAAAGCGAGTGAATATAAAGAAATGTATGTTACACGCAAAAATATTAACGAATTAACGGACTGTATTAAATTCCGTTAATTAAAGCTGAAAATAACGGCTTTACGTTAACGGAGATGTGAAGTTTGTTAAAGAACTGGTGGTTAACGAAGCTAACGTTTTGCATTAACTTGCCCACCAATGATTAAATGTTAATCGAATATAACACCAAATCGCAAAAGCTCTCAAAAAATTGTTGTGTGTAATCATGTTTGGAGTAAAGGACTTTGAAAGCTTATTTGTGATTGAAAGAAGCATGCGGTATACGAGGTGTCGCTATTAAATTACAAGACTGGTGATACAACGCAATTTTATTGAAGAAAAAAAGGTCAATTTATGTTGTTTCCCCTTTGATGTAGTTTACTTAGCATTAACACAATGTTTCATTCGGATTTTCATAAAAAAAGAACACGACATTTGCTTTCATAATTCGTCGTGAGTTTGCAGTTTTCCAATGCATGGACTGCCTCTTGGTCTTAGGGTCGTACCGGAAAACTCATCTCTCATCGCAGGTACAGTAATCACACTGTCTAAAAATTTAAGGTTTTCTTAAATTTGTTTTAAAATGTCAGCGCAAACCTCTTGGCGCTTTTCTTTTTGATCGCTAGTTAAAAGCTTTGAAACAACTTGTGCGCAGACCTTTGTCATATGCAGATTGTCAAGCAGTACTTGCCACACTGTTTCTTTATCAATGGACATCCTCTCTGCTATCAGTCGAGTACTAAGCCGACGATCTTCTCGGACAATTTTTTCAATTTTTCAGATATTGTTAGTAGTTTTTGATATGGTTGGGCGTTGTAAACTTTCAATCATTTTCAACATCAGCCCGGCCTTCACAAATTTTTTTGTGCCATTAAAAAGCGCGAGTTTTTGACATGACATTCTTTGCCGTAAACTTCCATCAAAGCTTGAATTTTACCAAAAATTTCAAGTTAGTTCTTTGCTCAGTTTTAGAGTTAAACATTTTTCTGCGGCTGCAACATAACTTCTTGCAACAACGTGCAATTTGCAGCTTCTGCAAGCCAAGGTTTTTTTCGACGCGCAAAAAAACGTGTATTGCTTTCAATGACAAGGTACCTAATTTGCTTAAAATAAAGCAGTAATTTTGTGTGTAACTTGTCAGAAAATTGTTGCCTGCAGTTAAGAGCCTTCTTAACATCCCACTCACAGAAAAAAAGGATTTTTTATGTTTTTGCGACAAATTTTGAGCTATTACAACTTAAAAACTTTTTTTACTAAGCTTGTAAAAGTACTCGTACTCGAATTTTTTTACGGTACTCGTACTCGAATGCATTTTTCAATATCAGTACTCGTACTTGAAGTTTTTTGCAGTACTCGCTCTCGGAAGTTGAGTACTCGACTCCATCACTGGTTAACACAAGCATATGAGTCACAATGAGGTGTTATTACAAAACACATCGCAAGTATTACGATGTTTCAAATTCTTTAAAACCAACAAAAGTAACGATGTTGTAATTCTTACAAGGTTTTTGTGTTAAGTGGCATCTGGTATTTTTACCCAGGGGATTACATGACACGTAGACCGGGCCTGCTTCATACTGGAAAATTATCTGCGTTGTTTTTTTTTTTTTGGTTTCATCAGAAGATAGAGAGACTCTAAAACCCATAGGTTCCTTTTAATCATCTAATTGTTTATTGTGTTTTATAGTGAAAACATATTGTACATATTAATAGTTTACAAATTTACCGCATATACGACTATAAGTATTTGATTTGAGATAGTGTTTGGTACACAGTTTAAGTTCCATTAGCTTATTTGTACCAACAGTAGAACTCAAATTGACACTCTTAAACGACACACACAAAACAACCTTCAACTGCTACTTCTTCCACTTTTATTACTTGTCCTAAAAAGTAACCCTTAATTTTCCAATTGAGTTTTATGCGAACTCATAAGCAATTGAAAGGCGCAACGAGATTTTATTAAAAGCTATTTTCTAGCGACTGCTGGTACCGAATAGAATACTTCGTGGTTGGATGGTGGCTGGTTGGAGGTGATTGGCTCTTCACTGGAATCTCTGTCGTCGATTTCGAAAGAGCTTCTTCCAAATAACCATTGTACTCCAGTGGAAAATGTATCTTTCGCAACGCCAACAACAGTTCCTAAAAATCCTTTACTTTCCAAATCTTTAGCAACGGCTTTTCCCGTACGGATTACTCCATCCACAATCCCTAAGTCTTCAGTTGATTGGTTGGAGTTAACCGGATCCTTCTTCCTTGTCTCTGGCTCTTTGCCGTCTTTGTCTTTGTTTGATTCTTTCGAAACTGATCCGAATATATGATTCAACTCTTTGGCAAAAATTTCAATTTCGGTATCCGAAATCTTGCCTTTTTCGCGCAAAGTCGCGACAGCCCTCCGTAAGAAACTTTCACAGTTTTCCGTGTCCAAGTAGTAACTATGTTTAACTTCATACTTCTCCATACAAAATTCTACAAAGTCTATGAGTTCGTGTTTTTTTAATTGTGCCAAATTACGTTGATAGAGAGAATCCAAATTCCTATAGGAACTCATTGTCACTAAACCTTTTGAAGAGCGTGCCACTATATACAGATTGTCAGAAGTTTTAAAATCAATAGTCAGCTTCTTTTGTCCGTCTATCAATACCACAAGTCCAGTATGTTTCGGCAAGTTTTGACTTTGGTACCATCCTATAGCTGCTGTTTCACGGCTTGCCTTATGCATTTCTTCTTTGACTGCTTTGACGTATTGTGGCATTTTTTCTTTGACATTATTCAATTTATCTATGAGCATATCCATGTCACCACTTGTAATGATCTTTTTACGGTGCAAGTATTGAATACCTTTGAGCAAAAACTTCCAAGGGTCTAAGATTTCCCAATCGCTGGCGTCAAAACGCATCATGCAAGAATCCACAAATTCGACCAACTCTTTGATATTTAGTTTAGCCAAAGTACATTTAATAGATCCCGATGAACTGTTGAATATTCCCACTGTTATGGAACTATTCGATGATTTGCTTAGTATTCTCGAAGACTTTTGGAGATCATCTGGAAGGTCATAGTTGATCATCAATTTCCTTTTTGGGGTAAGAAACATTACTATTCCAACTTCGTAATCTTTTCTTTGATAGAATCCAATCTCTACTGTTTCGCATTTTTCGTTTTGCAATTCTTTTTTGATGCATTTGGTGTGTTTTTCGTTGTTGATTCTTACAATTGTCTCCAAATCCTTCCGAAATCTTGTCATTCTATCTTGAAAGACGCATTCGCTGGGCAAATGTACGGTGACGTCATTTACAAAAGTCCAACAGTTTTTCTCCGGCTCAGTTTGCTTATTCTCATACGTCATGCACACTTCCACAAACTTAAACAAATGTTTTTTGCTGAGTTTAGCCAAACCAGATTGAAAGAGAAATTTTGAATTGTTGTAGCTTTGCAGTGTCACCGAATTGTTTACAAAGACTTCTGACGGCATTGCCATGTCATCTGTACTTGGCAAAGCAAAATCGAGTGCCATCCTTTTCATTTCATTGTTTTTTCCATTCATTGTTATCACGATTCCAGTTTGATCAATGATGGCGTCTCTACTTCTGTACCAGCCAATTTCAGCCTCTTCGCATTTTATTTTTTTCATTTCTTGTTTAAGTTTAATGATGTATTCCGGTTGAATGTCCGTGTTACAGCCACAAACTAGAAAACCGCAATTACTACAACCCTGATCTGCTTCCTTTTCTCCAGGGACTGCGCTTGGGGCTACACGACTGCTGCCACAACCCATTGTTTTGACGATAAATGGCCGGTGTCAAAAAAACAACTCTCAAAATTACTCGTAAGCTAAAATTTGTTCTTTAAAACAACTCTCAAAACTACTCGTAAGCTAAAATTTGTTCTTTGTAATCTATATAAACAAGCGTTTTAAAAGCGATTTGAAAGAACAAAAACTTTTGATACAGATTCAGCTATACTTGAATTTATAGGAACATTACAGTAGAACGTGCAATTATATTACATTCGAAGTTGTGCTTTTAATTGGCAAACAGGCAAAATTTTTGGGATAAGCTGCAAATTTAAACATCAAGAATAAACATTGTGGAAAGCTCAAAGTCGGTGAAGGAATAGTGTTAAAATATGTCTAAACTTGTGGCGAAACAAGCAAAAAACCTACAACCTGAATGCATATTTAACAATAGATTAAAAAAATTTAATACATCATTTAGCACCGATAACTATTAAAGATAAAAAAAGTCAAGCCAGTTGGTCAAGCGGTCATACGTTGTTCTGTAGAGCGGAAAGTTTAAGGTTCATATCTTGGCCAGTCAAATTTAGCATAGTGTTGCCAACGGCTCGCCACCGCTGCAATATGTCTTCGATAGAATCTGTGTTGCCTGGTGGGCACAATGACGCGTGGATGGGCCCCAGAAACTCGTTTCATCCTTGATAAAAAAGTGTTGTTTTAAAACCAATTACCCACTATACCGGTAATTACATGTTTTAAACAGCTGACACAATACAACAAAACTTTTTCAAAGACAACGAATTGAAATTTAGATGATTTGTTTTTTGTTCGATATTTTTGTCACAGTATTATTTTAAACATCGCTGAACATTTAGTAAAAAATGTTTGATCGTAAAACAAAGCAAAACATTCATTGGCTATTCACAATTATTTTGCAGTTCCCGTTTGATAAGGGAATTTAAACGTACTATTTTTGTTTAATTTATGACCCAACTTCCCAGTCCCCAATCTTTTGCAAGTGTGGTATTGTGGAATGACGCAGCAGTAGATTTGCTTCAATTGTCTGTACCCAGAGAAATTCTGCAGTTTTAGATGGTTTAACGTTCATTTAAAATCATCACTGGAAAAAGTGGAAAGTTATGAAAGGAATGATCTTGGAGACACAATTATCATTATCAATTGCAAAATCGACTTCTAACTCAAATATTATATGACTATACTGCATTATCCTAACTCCAAATTTACAGTATATTGTTATTTCTCAAAAAACGTAAAATCGACCTACTTGAGGAATTTCCTGGACTCCAGAACTGACCACTGTGCTTGGACCAGCCTGCCCACGGCTGCTGCCGCAACCCATTAGCAAATTCGCCAAACGATATCACACTATTTCTATATCTAAACTGCGAGGTAGAAGTGAGTTGTTTACTTATGCAGTTTCAGAAAGATGCACAATAAAACATTGAAGGCAGCATATTTTAACACAGGGCAGGTTTATACTATAAGGTTTTTATGCAAAGGCAATAAAGATTTATATCAAGCAAAATACAAACCAACATTATAATAGAGGCTAATTTCCTGATCTGTGTCAGTACAGTTATTGAAAAACTAATTAGAAGTGTTTTTTGCAGTGTTTTTTTTTCTCGTTTTGCTTTCTGTTTTCGCGTTTTCTTTCCGTTTTTTTTTTTTTGCCGAGATGCAGACTTGACGACCGTGCAATCCCAATGGTTGCAACTCTGGTCTTTCGCATCTCCTCGTCACTGTGTGCTTTTTATCATTGATGGGTGCGGTACAAAATTGGTGAGCTTGCTACTTTCCTACGATTTTTATTGTTATAAATATTTAATTAAACTCTTGCATTTTTGTTATAAATGATACCTGACAAGACATATCAAAAAACTTGTCAAAATTAAAAGAAAAAAAAAACTAATAAGACAATCTTTGCGAATATTAAAAAGTTGGCTCTAAGAGCCAACATAGACAAGTGAACGAGCATTTTATCATTGATGGGTGCGGTACAAAATTGGTGAGCTTGCTATTTTTCTACGTTTTTTATTGTTATAAATATTTAATTAAGCTCTTGCATTTTTGTTATAAATGATATCTGATAAAACTATCAAAAAACTTGTCAAAATTAAAAGAAAAAGAAAAACTAATAAAACAATCTTTGCAAATATTAAAAAGTTGGCTCTAAGAGCCAACATAGACAATCAAGTTTTTTCGGCAAGAACGCTAGCAGAAGCTTTTATGCTTTTTTTTGTGTGTAAATGACCTAGCAAGAATATTGTGCGGCGATTGCAGAAACATTGCAGAGGGATTTTCTTGCGACGTGTATATGGCTTCCTGCAAGATTTTGAAAAACTTTCGGCAATATTGAAATAAATTTGGCCGTGGTTCGACTTGCTGCAAGTATTTTGACTTCTCGTGCCTGCATCACAACGCTTTTAACACTATTATGCCTATACCTACTTGGACACTTTTAGACATAGGTGTGAACAAATTCGTTAATCGTTAATCCGTTATTAACGAAGCTAACTTTTTTATTATCTCGTTAATTCGTTGAAAAGTTTTCTTGTGATAACGGAGTAAATTAATTTCCGTTAAGTTTTGTTAACTTCCTTTAAATTTTTTATCGATAATTTCTTGCACCATTCGTTCATCGTACCGGTGCAAACCAGTTTGCACTTGTAATACTTGTTGCGTATTAGCACGAGTTTTATAGAAGAAAGCGAAAAAAGGAGCTCTTTTTTGTGGCAAATAATAAGCTGCAGCCTCATAGGTCTATATCGCTGTTTGCAACTTCCAAAGATTTTCCGATTGTAGCTTCGTTAGTGCATTTGAACCTATTTTTATCTCGAAATTATATTAGACTGTAAAATGTAAATTCCAAAACACAAAAAGACCTCCTTAGCTATAAATTTTTCCTTACTATAAGCTCAACAGTGTCATAACATGTTCTAAAAGTGAGTGAATAAAAAAGAAATGCAAATTACACGCAAAATGTTAACGAATTAACAGACTTCATTAACGTCCGTTAAGTAAAGCCGAAAATAACGAATTAACTTTAACGGAGGTAGCCTATGAAGTTTGTCAACAGATCAGTACAGTTAACGAAGCCAACATTTTGTTTTAACTTGCCCACTTATGCTTTTAGACTTTATTGGATTGTTCTGCTACAAGACAATGTATATTGCACAATTACTTTACATTACGAACATCTCTATATTTTGACAGCATTATGAAATAGAAGAGTTGATAAGTGAATTTGAAGTTAGCGCTGCAGTTTGGAACGTATTGACACCTGAATACAGAGACCGAGTAAAAAAAAGCACTTTTTAAACCAAAACGATGTAAGTACGGTATTAAATTGTCAACACAGATAAATTACTGGATGCTAATAGTATTTGAACAATTTTGCTTGAAGAGTTCCTTTCAAATGCAATAAATTTTACTTGCTTACATTTTTATAATACCTCGGTTCGCTCTTTAATAGCAACTTTTTTGTGATAGTATGAATGCTGAGTTTGTTTTGGTGACAATGCTTAAGTGAACCTGACTCTTTGTTTATAATCTGTATGCGACTATTACTGTTTGTGTGTTATACTGGGCTGTAGCCAGAGAGAGAGAGGCCAGGCGGGGTTGGTTCCCGTCTGAAAATGTTCACATAGTATCACTGCAAATGCATTTGGAAACTATGGATAATTATGTTAAGTCCCACTTGAATTTTATTATCAACATTACCTATAACGTGTTTCTTTTTCAATAAACTACTCTAGATAAAAAAAAATTGTATTTTCCAGAGGCGGGTACAAATAAAATTTAACAAAAAGCGCAGCGCAACAAAACATAACTACTATTTAAACCACTAAAAGTGCAAAACTAAAAACAGACTTGACATTTTGTACTTTCAGAAGCGCAGCGCAACTTTCGCAACAAGCTTTTTGATTCAGTGAAAGCGTAACGCAATTCTGCTATTGCGAAATGAGATTTTCTTACCAAGTCAAAGCGCAACCAAAGTTCTGCACTTAAGTGAAAAATTGGCAATGTACATTAAGCATTTTTGTGATTTTTTGACGGAAAAGGAGTAAGTAATTTGCGATAGAAGGTCAATATTTAACAATATTATGATCAAAATGAACAAAATTAAGTAAAAAGTATAAGATTGCGGTATTACCAAACAAAAAAAAAACGTTGAATGCACAGCGCTATTAATTTGCAACAAATTTTAAAGACATTAGTCCGCACGCGACTTCTGCAATGTCGTCAAATAAAGTTAAAAACGCAACGCAACTTTCATAATGGCAAAAGTTGCGCCTGATATTTTCTTACCTTTGGCAACAAAGCAAAGTGTGAGTGCTAAACGCTCCATGCTGAAAATCGCATGTCTCATGACGACGTCATTTCGAGCAAGTTAGAATCATATCCACAATGTAAGTTTTTTTGTTAATTTTTCTTTTTGAAAGCATTTTAAATTACTATTGCTGTTACTGCTTTTCTTTTTCGAAACATGCCTAACGATAGTTCAAATTATTATAGCCGAGTAGTCCGACTCTGTCTGCAAGAGTGTTAAAACCGCCACGTGTAAATGAAATTTGAAAGTCTTGCAGAATAAAACCACAGCATAACTGCTGCAACAATCTTAAGAAAAAAAGACTGTTGCACGCACGTATAAATGAAATTTTAACTTTTTTGCCAAAGATTGCTTCCGGCAGCAAAATTTTTTATTGCTGCAAGTAAATTTGCAGAAAAACAGTTTCACGTGTAAATGGAGTGATAATAGTAAGAGCAGTAAAATTGCAAAAGAAACTTGCTCGCCTATTTCGTCCCGAATGCATAAGAGTTCCAAGTGTAAAAATCCAGGCGTCTGGACGACCAGACGCTTAATCTGTCGCACTTAATCATTCTGCCCTTACTTTATTGTACGTGCTTACTGCACAGGTTTAATTGGGAAACCACTAATGTGGCACCTCCAAATTTTGTGAGCTTTTTTTCACATCAGCATTTTCTGAAAATTTCAGCTCTTTAGCTCAAACAGTTAAAAATTTCATGTTTCTAGGGTCTTTTGGGAGTGAACCCACAACGCGACATTCTCAATTTTTTTTCATCTTTTATTTTTGCATTTACCGTTTTTAAAAATTTCGGTTTTCGTTTTTGCTCATGCGGTTTCTTGCTCAATCAATTAAAATTTAGAATTTTTTGTGTTTTTATATTACCAGAATAAGTTTGAGGTCCCCAAAATATGTTTGTGTCCCCGATTCTGTGATACAGCCCCTACATATGTTTAATCTATTTTTTACTAAACTTGAACTGCTTTTAGAAATTTAGTTTAGTATCTTCGAAACGGAGAGGCGCATAATTATTCTCCTCCGCCTTCCCCCTAGCAGAACAGCAACATAATCTTGCTAGTTGCAACCTTACTTGAATTGTGGCCTGACAGTTAATTTATTACCAAATGATCTCAAATACTGTATATCAAATTTTATTATAATTAATTATTTTTGTTATTGTATTTACATTTTAGTTATTTATTGATTTGTTTGTAATTGATCATTGTAATTAAAAGCAACTATTATTTATCAACATAATTATTTATATTTTAAACATATTAAACAAAAAACTAAATAACTTTTATATATTGCAAATAATTTCAAAATAATTTAAACTAAATAATATTCTAAAAGTGGATCATATTTTCAATTATTTAATTAAAATTACTCAATTATTCAAATTGCATTAAATATATTAATTTCTATTCAAAAAGTCACTAAATGGTTGCAAAAATTATCGAAAAACTATTTTTACTTATTTTTCACTTACATAAACTCATTTTAAAACTTTTTGGTTTAGCCATTTATAGTAAATCAACATTTTTACCCACCAAAATTTTTTGATTTTGTTCTATTCCAGTTTAAATAAATAAATTCCTAATGATTCCACTTATCAGAAGGCGCGGAATTAAGCCCACAGACGCTGGGCAATTTTTGTGATGTCTAGATAACTAGCAGCTTTAACGTCATTTGAATGACATTTTGCACGTTTGAGGGCCATTTGAATGACTAACTTAATTGCTAAGATTTTATAGCTTTTTAACAGAATTAATTTTTTAGCCCTTCAGCCCCTTTACTTTCTGGTCGAGTTCAAAGCACATTCAAAAGCTTGCATATTAGGATTAAACTTTCTGAATGAGTTGGCTAAGGGGGTTTTCGTTTCCTTAGCGTCATAATTATGCCGCTGCTGCTATGGGTAAACCTGACTGTAAGTTTTTAATGTTTTTGTGTTTGTTGTCCTACCGTAAATAGATCTTTTACCAACTAACGCTCACCAAATTAGTTGTTTGAGCACTCTTGGTTTAGGTATCTATTGATTATAACCCTTGTCTTAGCCTTTCTCAAAATCTTCCACCAACTAATTTTTTTTGCTTAAAACAAATCAAACTTTTGCAGCGCTTTTCCTTAATGATCAAAAGTTTATAAGTAACGCAAACGCTAACCCTACTTAACTCAAAGTTTAAACGAAGTATATGCTAATGAATGTTTCTTATTTCTCTCCATAAACCAAAATTTTTCAATTTTTCTCCACGTATTTTCTCCACTTGGATAAGCTTTGAATCCATTTAGTAATATGCTTCGAAACAAACTGCTTTGTCAACCATTTTACAATATTGCGCATCAATTTAGAGGAAGGGATACTTTTTCTCTGCTTTAGTTCCTTTTTCTACAATAAAAGTTTTTTTTTTCTTCCAAATAGAAAACGAAACGCGGAAACGTAATTAGTGAAAAAAGAAAGCCTATTCTGATCGTAACAAAAAGAATCTCACAAATCTGAGGTATACAAGAGTAATTAAAATCTCGGCTGGAAAACTGAAGAAAGTAATGTTAAAGAAGCCTTGCATGTGATATTCTGCAATGCACAATTGCACATGTTTTCGCAGAAACAAGCTTTTATAGCACACAAGCTTTTAATTCACAATAAAGGAGAATATCAAAAACACCAAAAAGCATTATATAAGCCAAATACAGAAAACAAATTTGTTTTGGTTGATATTTTGACAGCCATTTTAGTGGTTTTTGATTTTTGTAAACAAATTTGAATATTTTGATAACCGATTTTTGGGGGGCCTAAAAAGTAATCCAAAGCACTGGAAAGTGATTACTTTTAACCAGTTCCAGTAAGAAATTCTATTTATTAATTTTTTGTTCGCTTTTTTACCACAAATACTTTGAAAAACAAATATTATACAATGCAGTAAAGCAGGGACAAAGTACTTCTACTGCCTGTTTTACAGCCTTCTTATATAGCGGGAGGTAACTTTGTTCTAAAAAAATAACCTTATTCGATCATATTTTGATAAATAAACAACTACTTTCTGAGGAACGATAAAGCACTGAAACAGGCTGCAAAGGTATGCTGTCGCTGCTTCAGTGCAATATAAATTTTTTTGCTCCGGATTTTCCACTGAGAACTCGTTTAATGGCATGCGTCAAATTTCGAATCAATTAATTATCAAAAAGCAAATAATGTTTATTTCCAGAAAGAAATAATGCGAAGCTTCTGCTTTTTCGTTCATGATTTAAAGTTGACCTATAAAACGTTTGCAATTTATCGCATTGTAAATAATGGTTATTGCATGATCAAATAATATTGTAGCTGTAATTATATCAAGCAACCCAGCAGGGCCTTTCCCAGCCTTAAAAAAAGCGGTTGCCCACATTATTTGGTCACACCGTGATTTTAGCCAAAACTTTCAAACGCAATAAAAACGTTTCGTTTGGTTGTTACGTGATTTGAACCCAGTTTTTTTGTGAAGCAGGGCATCTGCAAATTCGCCACTTTATTCCAAATCCTAAAGAGTAGTGATACGTATTATTTGAACAAGGGACACCACATTTAGCAATTTAGATCAAAATTCAATCACTTGAAAAAAAAAGATTTCTTTCGGAAAAAGAAAGACAAAATTAGATATGAAGTAGTTTTAACTTTAAAAGAAATTTAAAAGATTTGGTAAACATAAAAAAGAATCCCACTATAATACCAACCATCAGTAACGCAACTACGTAGAGACTATACAAAGCAAACCGTAACCATAGAAATGATTCCAATACATCGTTTAGAGTAATTACTGGCATTGTATAAGTCATTGTAAATTGTAAGTCCCAAAATAGAGAAATAGTTCTTGCTTTGTGTAGGCTAATCAGACGAGTTTATAGCGATTGTTTAATGTTGTTTTAACGCTTGTTTGGCAGCTTAACACTTTCATGTAATACACAGCTTTACAAGTGAGAAAATGTTATTTCAATCAAACAGTGGAATTCAACGTACACCCTACTTATGACTTGTACTTCTTTATCTCTCTTCTTTTCCGCTTTTTGTGATGGTTGATGGAACAGCAGCTCAAGATTAAACCGCTTCACTTCACAAACTTTCATTTTGCTTGGGTGATGGTTCGAAAACCTTTGAAAACGTTTCTTTTGAAAACCGCTGGTTTGAAAAATGGGGCTTTCTTGCTACCTACCTCAGCAACGACGTTTCTAGAAGTTTTTTTTATTTGCTGACTGTATGTTTACTTTATTTTGTTGCGAGCTGAGCGCTAATCTCAGATCTTCTGCTCAGGTTTATTCACAGTGTTGTACCTGCCAAAGGCGAGTAATTGCAAACTGCGTTTTTACCTGCTGATTTCCACGTAACCGTTGCTCTTTTGAAATTTTGGTCTTGCGCACTCAGTTTTTTTATTTTGCGTTTTGAGAAAGATTTATTCTGCTCTGAAGTTTGGAGACAACCTCATTGAATTTGCTTTGTTTTTCCAATTTAAAATTTTTGATATTAAGCGTCGATTTTGAAGTTTTAACTGTGAGTTACTGTTGTAAATAAAAAATTGAGTAAAATGCAAATGCGTCTTTGAAGACTTTTCAGTTAAGATTTCCAAGATTGACGGCTTCTCTGCTTGACGTTCAGCAAGTAACTCTATGTTACTCAACCTTTTTCAGGGTATTGACTCCTCAACGGCAGGGCTTCTAAAGCCCACTATGGTTTTTCAATAATAACTTGAGAACTACCCAAGCGAAAACATTCAAAATTTCCCTGCATGGTAGAGCATTTATTCATCTTTCAATATAGCAAAAACAATTTTGGAAATTATTTCCGAAAGTTAATAAAATATGCATTTTATTTAAGGTGGTCAAGTTTCTAATTTTAAGCGCTTACTTATTACGCGTTCGTTTAAAGGGATTATAATGGTTTTGCAAAATTATAGGCGTGAAATGAGATTATGACTGCTTCCCGTGAGAAGCGATAACGATTGTAATCAAGATAATGAGGGTCGACGAAATTATTCAATCATCACAAAAATTTCGGACGATTTTAATTATTGAACTGATTAAGTGATGTTACATAGTTAGATGACACATGATAAGCTTTATTCATGCGTTGTATATGAATTGATATATATTGCAAAATTGTATTAAATTTTTCATGATTGTGGGCAAAACTGTTCCGCAAATTAATGCCCCACTGAATGATAAATTAATTGAATTTTATCTTGGGTAAAATACTGCACATACAATAATAAACCCGTAGACTGGAAGACAACGTACGCACAACAGAGTTGTCGCAAAATCAAATACACTAATTTTTCATAAATGTGCAATTTTGTTGGCTATAAGAATACAACGACAAGCTGCATGCTGACGTTACTTATTTTGGCGTATTGTCATATAGTCTTTAATTCAAATCAAACCTCTCATTATACTCGCTGCATTACGCCAAAGCGTGTTACGAGTTGACGGGGCCCATCAATGTGTCATTGCGCCCGGAAAACACAATTTTATTCCAAGAAATTTCGAAGCAGTGGTGAGCCGTTGGCAACACAGTGTCCAACTTAACCGGTCCAAGATTTAAATCTCAGACCTCCCGTTCCACAGATGAATGCGATTTTATTAAGATTTGAAGCTTTTGAAGCAAAATGTTTGCAGCAACAAACTAGCATATTATTTGGCTAATAACGGTTTTTCCTGTTTAATTTACAGTATTTTACTATTGTTTTTACTTCGTTTAAAAAAAATATAAGAATACAACGATTACAAGGCTAATAACGGTTTTTATATATTATAAGTTATATTCTTATAACTAATTATAAGAATACAAGGCTAATAACGGTTTTTCCTGTTTGATTTACAGTATTTTACTATTGTTTTTACTTCGTTTAAAAAAAATTCATAATGCGGCTAAAGTTTTTCTTGCTATAGGTTGGAAACTTCAAGTTTTTTTTTTGCATATTTTTTTTGGTTTTGCTGGAACAGTTCATACTAATAAAGGTTTTATTGTCTCATTCATTCCAATCAAATGCTGCTGATTTGCTTAAATTATATAAAAGAATGATTGTTTTGGATCCCAAAGTCTCAAATTTATTGTGATCTCCATTTTAGGGAATCAAGCACGAAATTACTCCCACACGTAATCAAACAAATAAAAACATTTTCATGTGAAACAAGTAAGAATCGTTTACAAAACTGTGCGATTATGGTTTTAACAATAGAGATACTAATTAAAATCAAACCACAGACAAGAGCAATAAATAAAATATGCGCTAAATAGACAATACGGAGCAATCAGGCGTTGGTTTTTATTCTCAATCGAGTGTTCATCAGTATTGCTTATCTATCTATATAAAGTATAGCGCGTAACAAAAATGAATAGTAATGTCTTGTTAACGATTTCTAATTTGTTTTACAAAATTGCGAAATAACAATAATTACGTAATTTATTCGCTATAGCTTGCAACAAAAAAAAAACAACAAAAACTGAGTGTTTGTTCAATAAAAAGTAAACTGCGTTACAAAATGGTCGGCATTCCTATCACTTTTGATGCTTTTCTAGTCATGTAAACGCTTTCTGTACTATATAAAAATACGACCAAAACTTTTGATCGTTCTTGGGGCTTAGTCTTCAGAAATTCTGAGGTTTGGGGTCAGCAGGCAGGGTTTGCGAGAGGGAGTCTAGGGGGTACATCGTACCTGGGTTCGGGTCTAAGAGCCCGGAATGATCTATACGTCCACGCTCACTCTATTAGTGGTACTTCGGAGTGTATGCATACAAAAGCTGGCCGAATTTCCCGTAGAGAACTTGTTTTTGGTCTTCACACAATTTTTACAAAAACTGGCCTAATTTGCAATGAAGAGTTTTTTTGGGTCTTTACCCAAATAAAAAGCTGTTGGTCTTTATTTAATTTCCCGTTCTGGTCTTGGCAAAAAAACTCGATATCGATCTTTGTACCCCATGATAAGATTTCTCTCTGAAGATCTGGTCACCAGGCAAGGCCTAATAAAAGCAAGTTTCAAAGCAGGTTTGGAGAGAGTAAGGTATTACTGCAGTACGAAATCAAAAATTTAGAAACCGAAAACTTCTCTGATGATTATTTACGCTTGAGTAGCGATATCCTTTAATTATGATTATCTAACTAGCGATAATGCTTTCTTCTCTAGAGCGGAAGGTCTGAAGTTCAAATCTGAGGCCGGTTAAATCGGGCTCAGTGTTACCAATGGCTCGCCGCCGCTGCAACAATTCTTTAGAAGGAGTTGTGTTGCCCGGGCGCAACGACACGGAGATGGGCCCGCAAACTTGCTACACGCTTCGGCGTAATACAACGAGTATAATGAAAGATTGAACTGATTTGAACTATTTGTCACATTAAAACTAATTACAGAAACTTTGTATGTGTAATATAATCAAAAATCAATAATGATGAAAAACATCAACTTCGGGGCGTGTAACTGAACTAGTTGATGGCTTATGTGTAGGCTAACAAAAGCTTTTCAATTTCAATTTTTTGCAATTTTAGTAAATCGTATGTAGGGCATTAAAACTGAGGCTAGACTAACATATATCGAGCATTAGTTTATATTTTAGTGATAGTGAATTAGTGATAGCAAATTTTTATTTCTGGCTCACCAGACCAACGTTTAAGGCAAAAAAGCACACTACCAAACCAGAAAAAGGAAAACAATGACAAAACGATATACGTTGAAACATGCACCATTTCAAGCTTCATTAATCACACACAAAAAACAATGACAATGCGTGGTTGCTGAACCTAACGTAGCAATTTTACTTTTAGTGGCCAGTTGATTGAACAGTTACGCGGTTGCTTATGGAACGGGAAGTTAAAAATAAATTCCCGGGATGGTCGAATCGGACACAATTTGGTTGCGGACCTTTCAAAGTTATTCGTAAACTACAAGTTTTGCTTTTTATTCTATGAAACCAAAATGATGTTTAAACAGCGGTTAGAAAGAACAATAACTTTTGATGCTGCTAGATTCCGCTATAATGATACACTGTACTCGTATTTTAAAGAACTTGCAATTATATTCGAAGTTGTGTTTTTAATTGGCAAAACAGGCAAAATTTTTGAAAAAAGCCGCAAATTTAAATCTTGAGAACAAAAATTGCGGAAAGCTCAAATTTGGTAAAGGAATAGTATTTAGATTTTTCTAGACTTTTTAAGAAACAAGCATATAGATTAAAAGAATTCGTACATCATCTAGCTCCAAGAATTGTTAATGATTAAAAAAGTGTAGTTTCAAAACTAATTATCACCCAATATCAGTAAATACAGTCGTGTTTAAACCGCCAAAAGAATACAGCAATGTTCAAACATTGAAATTTACATAATTTGTTTTCTCTTTGGCATTTTTGTGACAATATTATTTTAACATCGCTCCACATCCAGATAAAAATGTAAAACAAAGCAAAAAAATTGGTGGCTATAGCTCTTCACAATTTGCAATTTCCGTTTTTTAGGAGAATTTAAATGTAGTATTTTTTTTTTGTAATTTATGACCTAACTCCCGCAGTCCCCAATCTTTTGCAAGTGTGGTATTGTGAAATGACACAGCAGTACACTTGCTCTAATTATCTGTACGCAAAGAAATTCTGCGATTTTATATAGCTTCACTCTCATTTAAAATCATCACTAAAAAAAAGCTTTAAGTTTTAACAGAAATGATCTTTAAGAGACACACTCTTCAATATCAATTCTGAAATCAACTTTTAACTCAAATATTATGCGATTATATAACATATATGCTGCATTGTTCTAACTCTAAATTTATTTTGTTTTTCCTCAAAAAACGTAAAATCGTCTCAAGGAAATTTTTTGAACTCCAATTTGGCTGATTGCTTTTTCATGACATCATTCTGTTTCTGAACTAAAACTCTCCCATTCAATGGTCTTATCGCATTGAAATACGCTTTAAAACAAAGCTCATTGTCAGTTATTGTTGTGCAGGAGAAATACTTTCTCTTTGCTCCAGTTCTTTTTCCAAAGAGTTCTTTTATATAGAATATGAACTGCATAGAAATCCGATTAAAAGCAAATGAAAGTCAAAATTTATTTGATAGAAAAACAAATATCGCGAATGAATCTGATTGGCGGATAAATAAATTCCAAAAACCTGAAGTGGAATAATGAGCGGCAAAATTTGATTGGTAAAAAATTCTAGAAAGAAATTCGTACGTGATTAGTGGAAAAATGAATACCGCAAATCTGCGATTGGTAGACAAAAGAGTTCGGTAAATCTGATTGGTTCAAAAATAAAGCACATGAGGTTAAATGGTAAAAAATGTAATCCGGGTCTATGATTAGTAAAAAACAACAAAATGATTCCGACTGTAAATCTAAATACAAAAAGATACTACAGTTTTTGTGTTCGCATTTTTTGTGTTGTAAATGCGTTCTTTCGGTAAGGCCTTTTTTCCTTGATTTTGATGAAGGGAAAATAAGACTTTTGCAGTAATTCACGGAATTACGTTAAAATATTACATTTATTTGTAATGTCATATGTTTTCTTTTTTTGCAATGTTGCTTATCGTTTTTTGCAACACTGCGGATAACGTCTACCTTTAGCCTTTAGCCAAATTGGCAGCGGGGACGAGTGGGTAAAGGCGTCATTTTACGACGATCCTGATTGCATAATCTGCTGGACTCAACCCGCACACTGGTCACGTTGTCGCGTCCTTGGATAAGACGCTTTACGATGATTATCTCTGTTTGGTGGCTCCGACCAAACTGCAAAATCAGTGAAAGAAAATTTGAAGAAATCCACAGATACATTGGATCACTGGTGGAAACTTCGAATACATTCTCCTGACATTTAGGGTGGTTGCTTGACTTGATGACCGCAAGATCCCTTTGCAACTCCCCTGTCGCAATTCTAATTAATTTTAATGACTGCTATTACATTGTTACTGAGCGACTAAATAAAATTTGTCTTGTCTTGAAACTTCTCAGAGTTGTAAGTCGGGCCGGGCTTTTCGGGTCGGGTTCAGGTTCGGGCCGGGTTTGGACCGGGTTCGGGCCTAAAGTTGACGAAGATTTCGGGCTTAATTCGGACCTGAGATGTGCTTTTTGTCATAGGTGTACCAAAATAACTTGGCAACATTGCTAAATTTTTCAGACCTAACTTAACTTTCGGATTTTTTCGGACATGATTTAGGCTTCAAATTAGTTTTCGGGTTCAGGCCGGGTTCGGGCTTATAGTTTCGGGTTCGGGCCGGGTTCGGGCCTGAACTAGTCGGCCCGTTTACAACTCTGAAACTTCTAAGCAAGTGTGGATTTCTCCAAGCAAGGTGTAAATGCAATGAAAAGTATGCGGACCGTCCAATACTTAGCGTCTGACGCTGTCCGATAACAGAAGAATAAATATGCACTACTACAGTACAACAAGAAGCTGGGATTTAGAAAATTCCCAGCTAAGTTGGTGGTTCGTGGGCCGCAGACGGTGATGGTTTGGTAAATATCGTGATCGTTAACTTGGGTCGCTTAAACTGGCAGATTTTTATTCTTTTGCTTTCTCACCAAAATGCGTGCGAAAACATGCCATTTCTACCATTGAAGAAAAACTATATGTCCTTTGTATGCGTTTTGTGGTCAATACTTGCGCTAATTATTAATAAAATTAACTTTGGTTTTTTGTTGTTTCTGTTTTCGTCTGTTAAACAAAGAATTACTGTTATGTCAAAGATATAATCATGAATCACCCCAAGCGCGTAGCCAGAAATCAGCAATGGGGTGACTGCTTCCAGGGGTCTGGGGGCGGAGCTGCCAGCGCTTGAAAATTGCGCATTTTTTTGGCAAAAAAAATTAGGCCAGCTTTAATACAAATTGGTGCTTTTTTAAACCTGGCAGAGAGATTAGCAGTGCAAAAACAGAATTATAGTTGCATAATTGAGCTATTTGGGTGGTGGTTAATGGTAAAATTTCAGTTCTCTTACTTAAAAGCAAGTAAATCACATAATAATCCTGTAAATCAATAAAACTCACAAGAAGTGATCTGTTACGTGCGATAATTTATAATTTATTATTGCTTGGTGTTATGTTTTTTCATTTCTATTTACTGAGCCAAAATACAATACGCCTATAGTTTATAAAAGAGATGATTGGGGCATGTGGGAGGCGGTTAATGGAACTAGATTTGAGAGAAGTGAACTGAAATTAACTACTATTGAATAGCCCGTTCCCCGTAATCCTGAGCGTTTACTTTTTTGGTGAAACCTATGTTAAGTATTTTGCAACAAGTGATGAAATTTGATGTCTTATTTTTGACCATTTTTCGAAGTGTTTCCTGATTTGTGAGTTTCATTTTTGACAAAGAGCTCCCCCCACAAATAAATGTTTCAAAATATGCTTTAACTCATTTTTGAGGCCATTCCAATGCCAAAGAAAGTCTCGGAAGTGATAAAAAAGTGGTATTTTCTTTATTCTGCACTTTGGTAGACAGGCCAATGGGGAAGCTATATCATCTTCGCTCCCCCGAGCTGCACTACCAAACCACCCCACGAGTAAACACCGCATGTCTGTCACTATAGCTTACCCACAGCATTATATATTTCACAGTGCAGGTTTGAAGGATCTATCAATCTTGAGAATGCACATTATTTTATTTTATTCATCAACTCGTTTATAGACCGTATCTTTTTTCTTCAGTTGCTTGGTGAGTCCCTAAACCGTAACTCGAGATGTGGTCGTGAATAGCTTTACGTCCTATTTTGATTCACTGCGTGCCGCGAATGTTTCCAGTAAAACAAAAAAATTCCGCAACAAAGCTGTAGAGAGTTTGAAAAAAACCGCAACTATGGAAACAAACATTTCCCAGATTTTGCTACATGATGCTTTCAATTAACAACATAGATTGTATTAGTTTCCATGGTTGTGGTTTCTTTCCACCTCTCCACAGCTTTGTGGCAGAAATTCTTTATTTTTGCTGGAAACATTCGCGATACGCTGTGAATTAAATAGGACGTAAAGCAATTCACGACCACATCTCAAGTTACGCTTAAGGGACTCACCAAAGTCACCAAGCAATTGAAGAAAAAAGATATGGTCTATAAACAAGTTGATAAACAAAATAAAATAATGTGCATTCTCAAGATTGATAGGCCTTTTAACCCTGCAATTTGGGAATATATAAAATTGTGGGTAAGCTATAGTGACAAACATGTAGTGTAACTCATGGAGTGGTTCGATAGTGTAGCCAGGGGGAGCGGGGAGGCTATAGCCCCCCTCCCCCCATTAGCCTGTCTACCAAAATGTAGAATAAAGAAAATAAAACTTTTTTAGCATTTCTGAGAGTGTCTTTTGGACAAGAATGGCCTCAAAAATCATTCAAAGCATATTTTGAAACATTTGTTAGCGAGGAGGTACTTTGTCAAAACTAAAGCTCACAAATCTGTCAAAACTTTGAAAAATGTTCAAAAATAAGATATCAAGTTTGATCGCTATTTGAAAAATACTCCACATAGGTTTCATCAAAAATATATAAGCTCAGAAATACAGGGAAGGGGCTATTCAGTAGTAGTTAATTATCGTTCTCTTCTCCCAAATCTCGTGTAATTAGCTGCTCCCCTTCCCCATTTATCTTTCTTTATAAAATATAAACGTAATAGATCACTCCTTGCGAGTTTTATTGAACAATGCAGGACTATTTGATTTACTTGCTTGTAAATAAGAAAACTGAAATTTTATCATTAGCCACCTCTTACCAATAATATTCATCCTTTGAAATCAAATCTTTCATTGTACTTGCTCTAAGCTGCCTAAGCGTTTAACGTGTTGTCGTTTAATATCTCTGCGTCATTTCGCTTTGCAACGTAGCTCATTAAAAAATGAATTACAGGTGATGCAACGCTTTTCGAAAAATCAACTTTTAAAAATGTTTCGTCTATGGCGAGTGTACACTGTGTCCGATATAACTGCAACGGTCGAGATTAGAGTTTCAGACATTTTGTTTTAAAGAGGAACGCGTTACCGTTCATTGCAAGCTACTTCATGAATGTTGTGAAGTAACGAACATGGGATTGAGTTGCAGCGCTTTTGAATCCACAAAATGGTAAAATCAATCAATTGCTGTGGCTTTGGGCCTAAGAGCTTTAATGACCTCGGCATAAAAAGCGGACTTTATTTTTGCATACTTTTATCTGAGATTTTTAAGTGTCTATAAAATTATTTTTAAATGACGATAAAAACGAAAGTTTTATGGAAAATATTAGATAATGGGCTAAGCGGCCATTATAAAAGGCAAATGGAGACATCACATTCCTCACTTCCATACTCAGTACAGTACTGACAAAATTTTAGGGGGGACACGGGAAAACACTTTTTCCCATTAAGAATTATCCTTCTACAGTCGAAATCCAGCTTGCCTCCCCTAAAAAGCGTTCTGGACGTTTTCTTTTCTCTAGCTGGGTCTTACCTAGCATTTGGTCAAAAAAAAGCTGATTTAGACAGTGCTCTTCAATGGGGTATACTGTATACGCCAATGTATGCCGGTCCTAAAGCAGGGGTATGCTACTTTGCGAGAATACACGAAGGGTATACAGCATAGGTAAGGGATTCAATTCTCAGTTTATTGTGCTAGTAAAAAAATTGGCTCTAAAGTAAATTACATCGACAAAACAGGTAATGACTTGTCTGAAGAACACAATACTCATGCCAAACCAGAGTGCAAACTTCGCCCGAAAGTTTTTACTACCGGTCGTCATTTTTTATTGGAATAATGCTATTGTAATGTAATTGCCTATCACAACTTTTTTTTCCAGTGGCGCAACCTAAACAGAGGCTAAAGCTCACCTCTTTAGCTAAGTCATTTAGAAAATTTAAACCTAATATGCCAGCGTTTAAACGTGTTTTGGTCTTTTATTAGTAATAAGGGAGTTGGCTGAGGGGGCTGAGCGATTCAATTTTTCGAAATTGCTTCCAAATTTCAATATTGATTTGTTTTGCTCTTTTTAAATGGCTTAGAAACATAAGCGAAGCCAGGATTTTGGACTGGGGGGGCCGGGGAGGGGGGGCAAACCACAAATTACATGCAATGACGTCATCAAAATTTTCGAAAGAGGAACGTTTTGTGGGACAATAAAGAAATCATAGAATGGAAGATCAAAAGCCGTGGCCTGGATTGGCACTTAACAAGGATTTTGCTGAAGGGAGAGGGCTTAAACCAAAATTTAAAAAGTGAAAACGTCTAAATTAGGAGACGTGTTTAGTGAAGTAGTGTAACTCAAACGCATTGCAAACAGACACCGGAGGCTGTGGAGGTCTGAGTTCGAAGACCCCAGCTGTTGTGCGATTTTTAGTAATTATTTGGGAAAAAAAACTATTTTAATGCCATCGGATCACATTTCGCACATGTTCAGAGAAATCAAAGCCATTTAAAAGACCTAGATTTTAATACTTGAAAGCCAATTCAAATAATTAAATATTTCAATCATCTTTTTACAATTTAAGTCCAAAATTTTTTTAAAATTTTCCATTTTGGGGTTAAATTTTGTAAGTGATCAGGTCCAGGTAGGGGAAGTAAAGCACATTGCCTCCTGCAATATTTTAGCAGTAAACAATAATCCGTACAAAGATTTTTGTTAAAGATTTTTGTTTTTGTCATGAAAATAACCAGTCGGCAAGGGGACCCAGATCCCCGCAATTCAAATTCAATGATTTGTTCAATGAGCATTTGCCCCAGCTGATTTAGTTTTCAAACGTATTTTGTCCCGTAAAAACTGGTGAGGTAAAGGTGAATTGTTCCTATCGAAAAATGGTACAATAGATGGTTACGACTACTAACCATGTTCTTGCCCTGGGCCTCTGGCACTTTGGGGATTTTTGCAACATCTTCCAGCCAAATATAGATGAGGACCAAAAAAAGTCTTACCATCTGAGCGCGGGGCCCTGGCACTGTACCGTATGGATACGGCCCTGGTTATTGCATTACATTCATGAAAAGGTTGGATAAGAGCCGAAGGAATCAGCTTTTAAAACAAAAACCCTTAATTTTACCTTGGCTCTAATTTTAAATTAGTTGGCAAAATTGAATTGAGGAGGCCCGGGCCACCTAGTTGCCAATATTATTGGGAATTACTGTTGTGCGAGTGTACTGTTGTACGCTAAAAATGCTAAAAGAAATTGAAACTAAAGAAACAGTAAGGTACCTAAAGCTATTAAGGCCCATTAACTTTCAAATGCGCATAACTCCGCAAGTGATGAATATTATACAAATTTTGTTTGGTCGTTCAAATGTGTGCATCTGAAACTTCATTTCATCCAATTTTTAGCTATGTCACTATCACAAATTTTGTATAATTAACAAAATAAAAAAATAAAAATTTGTGCCTTACTGATCCAGTAAATGTTTAGTTATGCTTCACAAGCACATCAGCATTATATTTTAATAGAATAAAAAGCCACTGTGTTCTTAATATGACGAAATTCTCTTCATAAAACCTTCCATACCCAAAAGAATAAGTTATCAAACATATCTTATTAAACGCAGTTATCAACAATAAGTTACCATACACAAAAGAATATGTGTTCCTTCATTATTGCACGAAGTTACATATCCAAACATATCTCGCAAGCACAATTTAATTAAGCAAAAATATCTTTAAAAAAATACGGCACGACTTGTACCTTTGAGGAACGTACAAATATCATCTGATGCTTCAAGGGGTGGGGGAGGGGGGGGGGGGGGTGGTGGTGCACAAACTGTAAGAATAACGTCATATGGGGGGGGGTTCAAACGAAATGTCCTGTAACTTCTTAATTGTTGAACTGTTACATTGAAAGCTTAAAAAAATAGGGGAGGTTAAAAAAAGTGCCGGAAGGGGCTTGATACTGATTAGGCTAGTTACTAGGATTTTCAAAATTTAAGTTTTGAAAATTTTCAAAATAAACATCATGCGGCGAAACAAAAGTTTATTTTCGAGAAAAAACTTAAATTTAATTAAAAATCTAAAAGGTAACCGCCAAATGCAATACGCTAAACAGCAAATCTTTCTATCACAGATTCAGCATCTGAATATTTTTGCAAGTGTGAATAAAAAAAAATGGGCCTTATTAGCAGCATTATGCAAATTTCAATATGTTATTATCAATCACCTTCACAAAAAAAAAGAAATTGTCAAAAGTACATGAACACTCCACTAAAAGCATTACTCTTGCCAACTGTATCCAAAAATTGTAAGAAAAAAACATGAAATTAGAGATATTGATCTTCAAAGCCATTGTAAAATTAGAACAACATGAGTTTTTAGTTCCCCAAATTTTTAGTTTCTATAGTTAACTTGTTTTACCAGATAAAACAATCAATTTATTCATGCAAACTTGCCTTCATAACAGCTTCAAAAAAACGCGTCAAAGTTGATCGTAATATGCTTGAGTTAGAAGATATCGCCTATGGGCCTTATTACCTGCAGGGCCTTTTTTGCTGCAGGTACCTTAGACTTTTTCGTCATTTTTATCATTGGTGGCATTTCAATAATTAGGGGACCTCCTGATTACGCCTATGCTTAGAAACGTGAACGAAATGTCATTTACAGGGCGTTGAAATGATTATTTTTACGAAAAAACAAAAAATTGCCCAGCTGCGGTCTGTAAATAAGACTGAGATGTATGTAAATAAGACTGTAAAAAAATTGCCCAGCCCCGTCTGTAAATAACACTGAGATGTATTATTTAAATAACATGGCACCCGCAAAATTTTGGTTGGGAGCCGGTTTGTTTGTCATAAATTTGTTCCAGCAAGCATTTGAAACAACACGATTTGCAGAAAGCGTTGCATTGTGACTAGTCGCAGAAGGTATTGTCAAAATTAATTAATGCTTCAATATTTGAAAGGCCATTGATGATAGCAGTCTCAAAGTAACTTTCATCCCTAAATTTTACGTTTTGACACCTCCAATAACTTCAGGAGCAGCCAGCAAATAATTTGGGGCCCAGCCAAGATGAGTAAAAGTTTTCCAAGAGGAGCTTTTTACTCTTAGTTTGGCCAGATTTAATTCGAATTTAGAAAGGGCTTTTGAGGCGAAGCTTTTAATGTGAACATTCACAATTAGGTAATTTACCATATGCCTGTAGATTACAATGTTTTTTCTCAAATACTTTAACTATAATACTAGCAAGGTTTTTGTTGCCTATCTGCGCGCTAAATTGCCAGTTTCCAGTATAAACAAAGTAATAACATTGTGAAGGACGTCAAGCTTTTTAGTTATAATTTGAAATATTGAACTGAACACTTAGTTTTTACGATTTTGCGTTTAATTTTGAACACTACTGTTATTTGTGGGGTAAACAAAAACTTTAAAAAAGTTGTAAAAGATTTATAACGACAAAAAGGTTGAAGAGCACTGATTTAGGATGTGAACATGTTTTTTTCTGTTATTAGCACCTATAATGATCGTAAATATTTTGGGTTTTCCGCCCAGAAGCGTTTTCATTCCAGGGTTCAAAATCGTTACCTATCCAATCGTATTTTACAGTTTAAATGCTTCGCATACTCAACTGTCATGTTCCTCCAGTTTATCCGGAAGAATTGGTACTTCCACGCTACATACGTTGTGAGCTTTCCTACCTTCGCTGCCAGCATGTTTACAGCCTCTTACTATCGTCAGTTCTAAACAGGATCAGTCATAACTCTTCCTGCAGCACCTGCAGACTTCGACTGGAGGATTTCAATCATCTTTTTAGCTGTCCTGCCTCTGAGCCTCCACGCAAATCCATGTTTGTTTCTATATATTCTCTATTTTCGACCTTTGATCCAAAACCCTTGGGTTTAGCCCGATTTTTGGATTTCTGCAAAGTTTTTCTCCCCCTCCTCCATCCATCGGAAGGGGTCGTGGACCACCACTGCCATTACCATTACAAGTGTTTTTACTGGTATATTGTTTTACATTTTTTTTCCTACCAATACTCGCATGCTTTACATTTTTGAGGGGGTTGGTTATGGAGTAAAACTGTTTGGAAAAATACATTAGCATTATTAATCTATTTTTCACACTAAACTTATTTGTATCAAACGTTTGCTTTGAAAGTGTTTGGGGCGTAATTATTGTTGCCTTTGGCCCAGTATATATTCTTAGATGCTACGTCACTTGATCTGCGGTCTGGCAGCTGTAGGCAACCTTGAAAATCTTTTACACGTAAAAAAATTTCGGTTTTGCTTTATTCTACAATTTACATTTTGGCATATATGCTACTAATCTACAGCACCGCATCACTAATTACAAGCTTATAAGTAACACAACAGCATACTTGAAAGTGCATTCAGGTCAGAAATTTTTTACTCAATTTTTTTCAAAAAAACTTGACAGATCTGAAAACTATAACTTTACCAAATTTAGGCTTTTCGCAACTTTTTGTTTCTAAGATAAAACAGCTTGGATTTCTTCTTCAATAGGCTTTTTCCCATAAAAAATTTTGCTAGGGTCGTGCCATACGATAAGGTGAGTTGCTCACGGCAGCGAAAGGAAAAAAATAAAACAAGGAGAAATTTAACACAAACTTTAACACAAGGCAGTATTTTGGTAACAACTCAAATATTTTCATGCACTTTTGAAATTTGCAACTCTAGAGAGAATAGAGCTGTTAACTTATAATATACCCAAGTGCTAAAACTTCAATGATGCCCTCGTCTATCATCTTACCGCTACACCATTTAACGGTCTTCTGTGGCCTTTTTTTAACTGGACGAACATTATATTTTACAAATGAAAAAAAAAAACAGGCCAATTTTTTTTCGACCCGGCAAATATTTACACGTACTTGGAAAATTTTCATCAGCGTGCAATCGTAGCTTTACCCTCGCGTTTCCGATTCTTTACGTTATCCACAATACCTTTTAACAATCTTTTTTATCTTATGCGACATCTTGTGTCAGTTCAAACTCATTTAGAAAACTTTTTTCTCTACGCACTGAAGAATACGCAAGTAATTCTCATTTTACCAAACATTGGTTGCTCGAAAATTCAACCAAATTTTGTCACATTTTTTGTCAACCACATTTTTGCTCTAGCGCGTTAAAACGGCTATTTTTATCCAATAATATCTCTATCCTTCTACACTAGGGTGGTCCATATTTGATCGACTTTTGAAAGTTTTAAGTCTGACTCCTTCAAGTTGCGTCATTTTACGAAAAAATAATTGTGTAAAATTTTTTTTAAAAAAATTAAAATTTAGGTGGGCCCCAGGCCCATCAAAATTCAAAAGTTTTGTCAAATTTTGGTATTTCTGGCATATTGACCTTAATATATTTTTTGATCGAAAACTGTAACAATTGATGTTTAGAATGATGTGTCACATCATATTTGTCAAAATTGACACTCACATGTGTTGTAAATGCAATATTGTGGTCATTTTTGATTTCTACCATTATGTGACGCTATAGTTTAACTCATGAATATTAGTAAAATTTTGTAGTTAATTGTCAATCCAGAACAATAATATAAATATTTGGAACCCCATTTTCAGCAATTGGTGTTCTAAACTTCTCTATAATGCTATTTTTAAGTTGTAGAATAGCGGTATATTTTTTTATGTCCTTCACAGAGATTTCAAACCTTTTGCATTTAATTCACAAATTCACTTTTATTTTTGGTAAAACTAACAATTTTTCACAGAACAACTATTTCTACATTAGTTCAGAATGGTTAGTTTGTTACTATATTATTTCTTTAAATAGGTTTTTGCTACAAGGCATTATTGTGGAATCTTGTAGCCGTCGAGCAAAGTTGATATCTTTCATTCGGTCGTCATTTTATGGTTTAGTATTTACAATTCAAATTGCCTATATGGCTTCAAATGTTGAATGTCCAACAAAAAAGTTGTAAATTTATTTTGAGCTTTTTCTCAGTTTGGTTCTAAGACTCAGCTTAGAGCTAGGAATTGAATCCGATAGTCAGTTTTCAGCGCTCATGGAAAATGACTTGAATTTCGTTAATCACATATTTATATTAAAACTGTTAACAGCTAAAAACGTACTGTATCATCAAAAGTTTAAGAGTGAGCTTAGCACTGTTTTCACAGAATGGCTGGCCATTTTTGTTGCGTATCCTGCTTTTGCTTTAGAATGTATCAGGTTTTTTCCAAACAAATTCTTGTTGCAGTTTTTAGAATTCCAGTAACATATAATTATAATTAGCTGGAGCCACATCATTGCCTACATCTTCAAAGTACAAGTTTGATTTACTATTTTGGAGTTTTTGGCTTTGCGGGTTGTACAAAATGGAATAAACACTGCGATTGTAAATACTCTTTAATCCAACACTACGGTAGGCAAACGTGTTTCATAATAATTGTTTTGTCAAATTTAAAAGTTTTGCTTGTACTTAAGTCTTCAAGTTTCAAATAAAAGCTGAAAGCTAAGACATTCTACATCGACTTTCAATTTTAATGCTGTTGTCCAACTTGCAAAAATTTGAACTGAACAAGCTTGACGTCCTTCGTGATCGACTCCTGGGAAGTCAGAACAACTTCACTGGCAGTTAGGTGGACAGATCAACCACCAACCCTGCAGCCGCCAGCAGTTCGAGTCATCGATGCACAGAGCTGGACAGCGCTGTTTTGAGCTTTTAGCTCTCATCAACAGCCCTTAGCATATCCCATCAAAGGTATTCCCCAGCTGGACAAACCTTTCAGCCTAACTGGACAAACCTTACAAGCTTGCACAAATGCAAAAGCTTTCCAGGAAATAAATGATTTTTCACAGCCAAAGTTTTGTTTTGCCAAAGCTCGTCATAACTTACTGCAAATTATTGCGATTGAGACTGCACCATAAAGTTTTTTTGAGGTTAGTTTGATCAGAGTTGAATCAAAAATGACTTCCACAAAAAAGTTAGTAGTGGTCATAATTATATACACTTAATTTTTTTGTGTATTTTTCTTGAATTTTTTACTAGTTTTTTTGATTGTTGATTGTGTCTGTTTAATGATCATAGTCAAAAAACCTAAGATTCCTTTTTGTTTTCAAAATTTTTCTGCTCTACTGTTTCTTCATAAAATATTAAGAGCTGCGATATTTCTATAAAGCAAGTGTAGCCAAGTTCTCGCAGGATTTTGCTCTTAATTTAATCACTAATCTCAAACTTTTAATTATTTCTTATTTTAAATTCTAATCTTTCAGTTATGTTGTTAATCAATGTGGTGTGTGATTATATTTCAATCTGGTTTAGTTTACCTAAGTTCTAACTCAATATTTTTCAATCAAAAATGTACTAGTTGATTTAAATGCGGCGTAAACAAGAAGAACATCGTTTTACGTAGGTCGTGATTCGTATGTTTTTTAACTTTGCCGCATACGAGCGAATTAGTCATCGATGTGGAAATTTTTTAACTTTGAGGCTACGATATTTCATAGAATTATGTGATTTTCTCAGTCAAATTCCTTTTTCTCGTGTTCTGTGTTTTTACCATATTTTGGAACAAACAAGTTAGTTGAGATTTGGTGCGTTTAGGGGAAGACAAAATTTTTTCTGTATTGCTCGACCTTATTTTGCTCTGCCTTGCTCTGCTCTACCTTGCTCTGCTTTGCCCTGCATCGATCAGCATTGTTTTGCATGCTCTGATAGCTTGCTATGTGTGTGTTTGGGACGTGTGGGTTCGATCTTCGGGTTTGTGGGAGTGTAGTTTACATACGTTTTTTCTGGTTCGTTAGCTTTATGTCTTTGCTGTTCGGAGCTGTTGTGCGTTCCCTTTTGACTGGATTGTGTTTGCGTCTGTGAGCTACAACCTACGCGCGAGCCATTCTCCCATTGTCTTAAAGATTCGAACTCGCTACTTCTCGTTAGCCGCCACAGGAATAATCACTGAAACGAGGGCCCCCGTTCACCGCCAAGGTCGCAACTCGTGGCCTTGTTCTTCAATCTCGACACCAAACTTAAAGTTTTCAAACCAAAAAATGTTACAGTAAATTTTAAAGCGCAAAGTTTTGAAATGTCTGAAGAAAGCATATTGCGATCTGATATTCTGACACCATAAAAAGAAAAAACATTACATAGAAGTATTAAAACACCCATTGCTGAGAATGGGTTTCCAGAAATCAATACCATTGTCCTGCGTTAACAAGCTCCAAAATTTTACTAATATTCATGGTTTAAACTATTGATAGCGCTGCCTAATGTTAGAAATTAAAAATGACCACAATATTGCATTTGCAACACACATGAGTGTCAAATTTTGACAAATATGGGGTGACACAGCAATCTAAACATCAATTATTACAGTTTTTGATCAAAAAATATATTAAGGTCAATATGCCAGAAATACCAAAATTTGACAAAACTTTCGAATTTTGATGGGCCTGGGGCACCCCTTAAGATAAAAATTTTTCAACAAAATTTACACAAGTTATTTTTTTCGTGAAATGGCACAACTTGAAGAGGTCAGACTTAAAACTTTCAAAAGTCAATCAAACGGACCATCCTATTCTATATCATATCTTTCATTGTACTTGCTCTACTACGCCAAAGCGTGTAGCATGTTTCTGGTTTATCTCTGCGTCATAGCTCCTGAGCACCACAGTTCATTTTACAAAAGTAAATTTTAAAAGCGGCAGCAATGGCGATACCTTGTCAATATTGCGTCCAATTTAGCCAATGCGATATTTAATAGAAGACTGATGGCAAACTCAATAGGGTATCTAAAGTTAGGGCAATCCTATTAAATTAGATAGGCTTTGACTGCATCCTTCTTATTCAGCAGTCGTTTTAAATATATTTTACTTCAAACACGACGTACGTAAGACTTCTTTAATCATAAGCAACCCTGACGTTGATGACAGTGTTATTATCTTAGTTCTACTTTAATCATCTTAGTTCTACTTTTATCATCTGATAACTTTAATCATCTGTCTTGAGGCAAAGCCGCAAATAGGCTAAGCCACATAAACCACTACGCATTTCAACCTTAGTATAAATCATCTTAAGCCTCTAAGCTAGGCTGCTGCATTGAAACATCAGCATTGTTCCTATAAGTTGTGCTTGAAGTAGAATGTCTCTAGAACGGCTGGGTCAAGAAGGATGGAGTCGATGTCAATTTAATCTAGTACAATTGCCTTAACTTTAGAATCCCTCACTAGTACCTAAGTAGATCTACTGTATTTATTTGCAGTAATTTGAATGACCCTAGATTAAATTTTTTCAACTAAGTTGCAAACAATGGCTTACTATTTCTCTAATAGCCTTACTTTTGCTTGATTTTATAAGGTTTTTACCTATGCTATCAAATAGCCTACTCTTTTTTTCCAGCTCGGATCTGCTCTGCTGACAAGATCACACTGATTAGTGCGCTGCGAAACGACTCAATGCAGTAGCCTAATAGCGGAGCTAATTGTTTAGGGTTAGAACTGGGATAGCGTCGCTAACCACGCTAAAGCTATCAACGCCGGTGTTACCAATAAAAATCACATCATTATACTCAATTAGAGGCCCTACGTCCTGTTTGAAGTAGAACATCTCCTGAACGGCTGGTCAAAAAGGATGAAGTCAACGCCAATCCAGTCAAATACAAGTTGCCTAACTTTAGATACCCCTGTTGGTTTGCCTTTAGTCCTCGTTTAATTCGATTCAAGCAAAAACTGCTAGAGCATATGAGTCAAAGAAAACAGAACTAGTAGTAAAGAGAGGTTTTTAGTTGATACAGGCAACATTTTCATAGTCATTAAAAGTAATTATTTTGAATTAAACCGAAGTTAATCTCCCAATAGTGTTGCCACTTGTCGGAAGAAGTTCCATCTTTCTATAATATAAAGCAATTATAAAATCACAGTAAAAAGCTAAAAGCACAACAGTCTGTTTCGCCTAAGGACTCATCAGGTGCTACGATAATCTTATTCAAATAGAATCTTATTTAAAATAATTTTTGATAAAGCATAAGATTTAAAGTATCTTTCACTACTATTTTAAATGCACTTGAATGCAGAACTTCAGCATTGAATTGGTGAAGTTACCAAACAAATATTATCATGAATTTAAGCATAGGATATCTAAATTAGTAGGAAATTAGATTTGAACAAGCAGAACTGTTGGTGAGATATTTTAAACTCAGAAATATGTTGATAACGATCGGTCGTAAAAATACAAAAATTAGATGAAGATCAAAAAATTGATTTGAACTAACAGTTAAATGCTTGTTTGCTCGATTGTTTTTCATTTATTGATTTTTTTCGAGGTAATCTCCGAATTTTTTGTTTTCCATCCGATTATGATGATTATTTGAATAATACTATGATTTTATAACTTATGGGGTTGTTAGACTCAAAGACCTCTGATCACTTTGCAAATTGATGTCAACTCTTCGATACATGGTTATAATTCTTATTCTAAATCCTTCCGCATCAAACTCCATGGGACTATTGTGCTTTTTCTTAAGCTGACCAGAAATATGCTTGTCAGTCTGTCAAAGACCGACATGCGAAAGCGACTTTGATTCTTAAAAGGGCATTCAGGACCGAAATTTTTTGTTCAGTTTTCTCCCTACCCCCCCCAAAAAAAAAAGATTGACAGATCTGACTTCACCAAATTTAAGCTTTCACGACCTTCCTTTCCCAATCTATAACAGATTAGATTTCCCCTTCAAAAGGCTTTTTCCATTAGAAATTTTGACAGAGTTGCCAATTACAAAAAATATTTCAAAAACTTACTGCATGTTTCTGATTCTCAATAAATGTTTTGCAGCAGAGTTCTTGTCAAAGCAAAGTAAAGGATCAGAACTGTAAAACTAGCTGTTTTTAAATAAATGTAAGCCAGCTTTCCCAAAGTTAATTTTCTGTCACAATACTGTCAAAATGGCAACACTAATGTAAGAGAAAAACTATTAGTTTTGAACTGCAATATCTTGAAAACCGCAGGAAGTAGAAAGTTTAAATTTAGTGAGAATGCATTTTAGGCTTTTTTCAACATTTCAGTCAACAATGAAAACCTTAACTTTAATGCCCTTTTAAGAATCGTTTGCAATATCGTGGATTACTTTTGAACCGCGGATTACCAAGTTTTTATCTTCTACACTCATAAACTTACTAGAATGAAATCAACTGAATTTGCAAGTTCAGAGATGCATTTCTTAAATTTACTGCCTTATTAAGCATTTGACCATTGTGGGCCTGTTGGGAGAGAAAGCGCTATATTATGTATGACAATGTGTCTTCTTTGTGTTTGCAATGATGCAGAGTAAAGACGGCGCAGATAACAAAAAATGCATTCGCATGTTGCGCTGTATCCGCAAAGCTTGTCCGCATGTTGCACCGCACCGCATCCAAACACAACTAAGTTCACGCTGCACCGCGCCGCAAGTTATATATCCTTTAAATTTCCACTAACATCAGAGAAAAACTAGCTCTCTAGCTTACGACATACAAAAAAATTGATTTTAGGGGTATCATTTTGGAGGGTTTTCAGAAGGGTGGCCCTCTCAAACCATGTCAAAGTATTTGTCTTTTTAACATCTGCTGATATACAAAAAAAACTAATGCCCTAGCTTGAGTCGTTCAAAAAATTGATTTCTGGGGAGTCCAATTGGGGACCCCAGAGGGATGTTACCCCCAAACTATGTCAAAATATATGTCACTTAAATATCTACTGATATAAAAAAAAACTATCACCCTAGCTTTAGCAATTAACCCTAAAGAGCCTAGGGGGGGGGGGGGCCGAAAGTGCCTGCGACCTCTACAATTGCATGCAGCTTTTAAACGACTTGTCCTATTGATTTCCTATTCTATGACTTTGTCCAAAATTTACTTTTCTAACTACCAATATAATTTCCAAATTGTTTGAAGGTCAAAAACTGCACTTATTTAATGATATTCTGAAAGTTATCAGAAAATTTTTGATACTTGGACATATTTTGTTTGCCTAGTGTGTTTGCAAATCTTAATACTAGACATATTTAGACAGAGCAGTCGTGGCAAGCGTTGTGTCAACAAACAAAACTCTACAAGTAACAGCACCTTCGAAAAGTAAATAAAAACTCCTAACCAAGTTTGAATGTTTTTTCACAAAGCCATATATAACAAAAGTATAAACAAAAACTGCAAGAAAATTTGAATCTCTTTTGCGTACGTACGCATAAAACCGTATTTTTCAAGCTAATTTTGGTAAAACCTGGTTCGCATTTTTCAAAATGTCCTTGGTGAATCGGAAGGAACTTCATCTCAATTTGATTTTTCCAGCAGCGTAGCTTTGTATCGTTCCCAGGGAGAAGTAAGAAAACGGTGTGAACATTGTAAGAAAGAAATCAGTGGACTCGGAGCTAAGCAAGCTAAAGACAAGCTGTTGAAAATTTTTAGCCAATGCCAAAGCTGTGGCAAAGCCGTATGTCATCGTCATTCAATGCGTTACTGCTTAGATTGCCGTTAATAACACTACAGAGAGTACAACAGCTTAGCAGAGCTTGCCTTTTGGTCACTCCATGTTTTTTTTTTAAGCATAACATTTATAAGCATACGGAGGCAGGATTTTAGAAAATGAATCCCCAACTATTCCTACATAATGCTAAGAAGCTGCAAATGAAATAACCAGCCATTGTGCACCAAAAATAAAAAAATCATAATTATACGCAATACAAAAATCTATCGGTCTATCGATTCATAGAGCCAAAGCTGTTATTAGTACTTTGCAAAGATATGATGCTACAAACTTTGCGATTTTCTCAGGAGTTTTAAAATTTTAGGGTGCCAACTTAGGCTTTTGTTAAGCGTAACTTGAGCTTCAAATTTGAAAATCGCTAAACATACCTGAGCATGATCTCCCAATATTTATATGCTTATGAAAAACATGTATCTTATTTCCTGCTGCTACATACTACAGTGCTGTGCTTTTGCATAAGATGCTTTTTGCACTGCTGTGATGAGACCGACGCGACTAATTTGTGTATAAAGAGTTTTGTTTCTTTTATTGCAGTATTCAGAAAAATAAAATTCTGAAACTGCGTAAGTGCATATTATTGTCTGTCTACTGTCTACCAACCAGTAGCGTACGGAGGATTTTGAAAAGGGGGGGGCCAAAAATTTCAGAAAATTTGGGAAGAACAAAGATCTGAATCAGAAGTTGCTCTACTCAAATTTAGTCTCATTTTTCGGCCAAATTTAGGTGAAGAGCACACAAAAAAAAAGGTCTTCACTCAAATTTCGTCCCATTTTTCGGCCAAATTTAGGTGAAGAGCAAAAAAAAAAAAAAAAAAGGTCTTTACTCAAGGTCCGTCCCGTTTTTCACCCGAACTCACTCAAATTTCCAGCCAAAAGCCTGAAAGCCTGATGCCCAACTTATAAAGGGGGGGGGCCATGCCTCAATTTTGCTCACTTAACTATGCAATTTTGCAATCCTAGCGACCCAAAGGGGGGGCCATGGCCCAATGGCCCCCCCCCTAAATACGCCCCTGCTACCAACCAAACCTTGATTATCGCTACACCGTAGCCAACGTTCTTCGTGTTTTAGTATTGGTTGAGCAATGCCCAAGGCCACCGAAAGGGAGGGGGCAGGGTGGTACAATGACAGCGGAGCCCATGGACTTTAGGGGGCCAGCCCATGAGCTTCAGGAAGACCGTTGGCTTCAGCGAGCCCAGCAGAGGGCTCATGAGCTTGAGAGGGGCCCATCGAAATGACCCTAAGAAATCAGCATGTGAGGCCTAAAAACATTTTTTTTTGAAGATCACCAAATTTCAACCGGAAATATTGTTAAAATTTCGGTAAAGGCCTTTTTTTTTGGAGATCACGATAATAATTTGGACAAAACTGCGGCATTTTCTCCGTCTGTTTTGGAGTTCACAAAACCGGAAATCCGTAATATTTGTGCTGGCCCCGGGCTCACGTTCGGCTCGCGGCGGCCCTGGCTGTGCCACCACGATAAAACCAGCGAAGTATCACTAGAAATGCAAAATATCAATCATTTAAAATTTTTACAAACAAAAAAGCTACAACAAGTAAAATTTCGTTTGCATATAGATTCTGCACAATGAAAACCTTTACTGTACAGTCAAACCTCGGTTATCGAACGCTTCGGTTCTCAACCAAATCGGTTTTCGAACAATAAATTCAAGATTTTTACGTTTCAGACTTCGAACAAAAATTCGGATCACGACCAAACCGAAAGAAGCCGAGCAAACACGAATGCGCCATGATGCTGCATATGTCGGCTTTTTTCACACGATTTTTGGTGTAACTGAGTTGTTGTATTTTTTTTTACTGCTTGATTAGTAATTTCTGCAAATTTTTTCAAAATTTTTTGTATTGTACTGCATTTTAACCTTTAATGTTTTTGATGTTTTAAAATTAAAACATAAGAAATGTTTACTTTTTGTTTTTTTCATCATCTTAGATAGGAAATCTTTATTAAAATAAAATACAATCTACTTCAACCCATTTTTATTTGTGGTACTACAGTACAGTTTATGGTGTAAAATAGTAAACAAATACTTTACAAAAATTGTTTTCTAGAGTTGGAACGGATTAAAATTATTTGCATTAATTTTAATGGGAAAAATTGTTTCGGATTTCGAACAAATCACTTTTCGAACAGCCTTCTGGAACGGATTATGTTCGAAAACCGAGGTTTGACTGTAAAATATACCCAAACCAATTAATCGCTGATTTACATGCTCATTTTTTTTCGCTTATTTTTGAAATGCCATGATGATAGAGCTCTGCTTTATATTGTTTTACAGCTTGCATAGTACCGGTATGCACTTTGCTGACGGTTTGAATGCAGTTTTTTGTGTTCTGTGTTTTGAATGTTTTCGCAAATTTACGACCACTCATTTTTTTTTTTATTGTACATACATAGCATTTACCTGTCTAAAAAACGGTGTGTACATTTTATTAATAATCTTCTGAGTACAAAAATCTTGATAACCTACGTACTATAAAACTACTTTGTTCATATTTATTTGCCAATTTGCTTTCGCCATGCACGAGACACCAAAATGACCATGTAATCTTCGAGTCGCTGCCATTTGTCTATATTACATTTAGAAGAAACTCCCCCTATTTTTCAAATGCTGAGTGCCAAACAAGGCAGCGCTGTGAATACTAATTTCTAAAATTTTTGGCATAACTCGACAAGGAAATAAACCGGTGTTTACAAGACTGCGAGACCAACGCTCCAGCCTCGACACGCCCCACGCTCCGTTCGGTAAACACGCTTTCAACCACCATGCTGTGCTAGTAAAATTATGCAATTTTTTTTTTAGATAATCAAGAAAGCAAACTTGCATTGATTGTACAGTAAAGGAGTATTCATAGCTACACAAATCAAGGCGCTGTAGTAGATGTCAGTTTTCCACTATTGTTCTAAGTCAATGAATTCATCACTGTTTCTTGACCACAGAAATACACAATAACAATGCCGATCCGCTTAGAGTTTTTTTTGTAATTTATAGTTTTATGGGCTTCTAGTAACTATAAAAGTTTTCTACAGGATTTCGATTCAACTAAAAAATAACTCAAACAGTGCCAAACTTATAGCGACATGATTATTACAAAACAGTATCATTATTATAAAAAAAATCAAAACAGGAAATTTTATTAGCTAATTGGAAAAAGCATTTTAATTTGAAGTAGCGTTTTGCCAGCATGGGATTGGCTGATTGAATTTCTTTGAACAATCAAATTTTGCCATAAACCTATTCATACATTACCAGAAGTAATTTATTTTAATACGAGTGTATCAACAACCAAGTATCAACTATCACACATAACACACACTAATATGTTTTGTCTATATTTCTGAATGGGGAAAAAAATACAATACCACAAAAAACACAATATCTCATCGATGCAATATTTGAACTTAGGACAAAAACTTCGGATCAAAATAAACAAATTCCAAAAACTGCTGCCTTCAGCCCGTTGTTTACACAACGCAAGTTGACGAAGTTGGTATACACAAGAGATTAAATTGAGTCGCCAAATAAAGCTAGAAGTTAATCGGATTAGTCGGCTTTCTGCGCGCATCAAAGAGCAATAAGGCAGTAAAAGAATATTTTGATGAGTTTTCTTTGAAGGCGTAAACCGAGAAATCAAAAACCAAAATTTGATCACAAAAGAAACAAAATAACAGGTGTTGAAATTTCGCACCAGCAACAATTTTAACCACGATTCTAGCTTTAGCAGAAGCTAAGCAATGTGTTCAAAAATGGCGGGCAGTGTCGACCCCCCACCCAGGCCTACAACAACTTTTAGAGCCCAGGCATTATAGGGTTAAATAAAATTTGTTTTTGGGGCCCCATTTTGGGGGGTTCTGGGGAAGAGGGTCCAAGAAATTTCAGGAGACAAAATTGCGTTTGCAGCTCAACAATTTTACTTAAAAAATAGATTTCGATGTTTTGTGGTTTTGGAGAATAAGAATGCACAATATTTAGACAGAAAAAAAAAAACTCAACGCAGTCAAAAGTGTAGGTAGGGACGAAACGGTTTCTTTTGACAAAAAACATGTGAAAAATTTTTGTCGTACATAAGCCGTTTTTGAATAAGACCGCCATACCGCTTTCTACACAAACTTTTGGGGTGGTTTTCCGGTCCTAAAATCGAAGTCACGAGACTCTTTACTTTGAAATTTGGCTCAAACATGTAACTTATAAATCTCAAACTGCTGTCAAAATATTATGTAGCCAGACCAAACCATTCTCAAGTTATAAGTAAAAGTCTGAAACTTCGTACTCGTTAAGTTTGAAAACGGCCGAGTAAAAACAAAGAAACACGCGACGCAAGGCTGGTTGTTCTAATTATAGCCTACTGGTTTTATTTGCCATGTGTGTGTTTTCTATCAGTTTTTCTCCACCGTATTTTTCTGCGCCTTTAAACAATAATCCACCAGTCTACCTGATGATTTCATGCAACAACTGTACTAATCCTGAGCCAGTAGCTCAAATAATGAAATACATCACGTGCTATGCATGCTGTCACAAGCTACTACACCTGTATTTAACTGTCTAACATAATAAGAACAACTTTGCTGCCTCCCAACGTAAACCTTTTAACCTACATATGCTGGGTATTCAATATTGAATAAACGTGCTTACTTAACAGCGTATCTGTGAACCCTCTATAACTTGCAAGAACATCTCTCACACCTCATTAACAAGCCCATTTCTACCAAGCAAATTATTTTGTATTAGTCATCGATGTTATAGACCAACCCTAGGCTTACTGTTTTAATAACCCTATGTATTATACCTTTGACGTTTTCTTGTGTGTTTGATAGTGGAATAAATTCTGCTACTACGTAGGCTATTCTGTCATTGGGAATTTGTATAGCCAGTCTTCCTACTCTACTACACAGGCCTACCAGATCTGAGATAAGCAACAAACTTAAGACCAAAAGCCTAAGGCTTGATGCCATAACCTGTTGACGAATGGGCTACACTGACTAACTCTGTCCCTCAGAAATGCAAGCGCATGTGTAGTAGAAACTGTTATCTATAGCCTTGCTGGGCTTGTACCAATAACATACCCTTACTGCATAAACGGTGGGTATGTGGCTGGGTTTTGTTTTGTGCCTCTGCTTTGATGATTGGTTCCCACGAACCTGTTTGATCTACATTTGTCTGCCTTTGTTTCATTTTCTTACCGAACGTCCTAAAGTCTAACCTATCAAACCCAAAATCTTTTTGTTAGTGTCAAGAAACATGTTCAGCCGATCAAAACTAAGTTTGTCGTAGTCAAAGCAGCCTATTTTAGGATGCTCCGAATACTGAAAAAAATAAACTTGAACCGAAGGCACCTTTTCCTGTTTTAGGAACATGCAGTAGCGTATCCAGGGTAGGTGGGGGGGCGGGGCTATAGCCCCCCTCATTGGCATGTCGACCAAAATGAAGAATGAGAAAAACACTACGTTTTTAGCACTTTTGAGACTGTTCATGCACTTAGTGGACTAAATAGTGATTTAAAACATCTTTTCAAACATATGTTCACGGGGGGGGGGGCTAATTTGTCAAAAATAAAGCCAACAAATAAATGAAAACTTTGAAAAATGGTAAAAAATAAGCAATCAAATTTTATCGCAGGTGTAAAAATGCTAAACATAGGTGTCATCAACAAATATACTATAAATTAAGGAATAGGGGGGTAGTCAGTATTAGTTAATTACCAATCATTTCTCTTAAATCGCTTTTCATTGCCCCCCTCCCCAATTATTTTTTATATAAACTGTATACAAAATAGATTACTCCGTGTGAGTTTTATTGATCTATTTGATTTTATAATTTACCAGCATCTAAACAAGAGAACTAACATTTTACCATTAGCCACCTCCCAAATAGCCCGTTTATGTCACCAGTTTAATCAGGTTTGCACTGCCAATTTCTAAGCCACGTTCTAAAATCAGTATTTTAAAATCAAAATAGCCCTAAACTGAAGTTATTTTTGCAAAAAAAATGCAAAATTTTCGAGCGCTGGGATCTCCGCCCCCAGACCCCCAAACACCCCCCCCATTGCGAATTTCTGGCTACGCGCCTGGTAACATGTATTGTCTTCAATTCATATAGTTACATCATACTAACCATTATTGTAGATAGGTAATTCACCAGCAATAATTGTAAAAAAAATGTAAAAAATTATTGTACACGACGCTGCGCTGACGCCGTTACGTGAAGCAGATTTTAGTTGCCACGCTGCATCAACAACAGCGCGCGGCCGCGTACGCTGCGCTGTTGCCATATCTAATGCAGAGTTTAGCAAAAGAAAATGAGGTAATTAATATGCAACATTTTGCGAAATTTCGAAAAATACCTCACTCATTCTTTAGTATTATTTGCTATAGTTTCACGAAGCAGAAGGAAACGCTAACAACCGTTTCCTTTGCGCAACTACTCATTGCAGCGATTTGGAAAATTTACTTAACGTCTTTGATGTTTATCAACATTCAATTTCATAATGTCATTAAAATTAACAACATTTTACCAGAATGCCAACACCTTTAATCTGCGTTTTTTAGCAGCAATAACCACAAAAATCGGGGTTTGTATCCTCAAATTAATTACTTCAAAAGAAGGTTTCTCGAAACGACGGAACTGCTTGTCAGTTTTTTGTTTTGTATGCAAGGGTACGATAAAGCATCGGCTCTATTTTTTTCTCTAAACAAAATACATGTAATTGTTATAAAACAAAAACAACCGAAGTTTGTGTTACAGCACTCAACATAGAAAACTGTGCCAACGCTACCACGTTTACCGATCAGTGAGTGATCGAGTGAATAGAGCGTCTACTTTGGAAACGGTAGACTTGGGTTCGATTTTCAGTCGGGTTAGTTCAAAAAATATAAAAAATTGGTATTCACTGCTTCCGTGCTTGACGTTCAGCATCAAAAGGGATAGTGTAAAGCCCGTACAGTGTGTAATTTAGTAGAAAGGTGGGCAGGCGAAACCTTGACTCGGAAGACCGAAAAATCTGTTCGCCGTTTCCTGGCCAAGACAACTTGATGAATAATAAGGAAATAGAACCAATTTTAAACACGTCTATATAATATTTTTAACCGCGCAATCGTTATCATATTTCAAGGCTGGAAAGTAGGCATGAAAGCAAAATATGTTTAAAAAAAAAGGCCTTTTTGGTCTTATTTTGATCTCTTTGTTTATATTCACTTTTCCGTTACTTTTTGTTTCTTTTTTGAAACAGCAAGAAATGGCCAATTAAGAACATCAAAAAACATATGAAGCGGGAACAATGAACCGAAAAGCAAGCATCTAAAAAAGCTTCTTCATACGAACTTGACTTTTGCTTGTAAAGTTGCCTTGCGACAGACGTCATTTTGCCAGCACCGTGCATAATTACATAATAGACCATTTGAGTCCAAAGTAATTCAGATTTTTATGCAAAAAATAAAAAAAATAGAAAGCACTGCACGTCTCCGCAAAAATCGACCTCATAGGCCACAAAACAACGCCAATTAGTATTTTTTGATGTTATTAGGGCTGTCAAAATCTAATTAGGAATACGAAAATAAGAAAAACAAATTAAAAAATTCTTACAAAGCAGAAAAATATTTTCAAACTTGCATTTGAAGCGAAATCCTCTTTAGATGTTTTACTTAATAAAATACCCAAAGTGTTCTGAAATAAAGACAAACACAAATAAATGAACGTGGGAATTGGAATGCTTCCAAAAACCATACAGCTTTCAAAAACATTTCAGAAGCTACATCGTCTTCAAAAATGGCTGCTTGCTAAAATGGTCAAACAGAAAATCGAAGAGTCATAATTTGCCTCTGATCAGTAAGGACGCAGACTGGTTTTTGTTGCGTCATTCAGACGTGTCTCAGCAAATTTAGGCGGGATTCAACATAGTACTTCCCATTTGCGGACGCACTAACACCAATTGAAATTAGCGTTCTCTAGTTCTGACGTTGCTCGTTTAGTAGGTGACCATCACGTGAACTTTGATGTTTGTATTCCAGCATAATCATTGTTGTAATCATTGCTTAATCGAATTTTTTCGATTATGCCGAGTTGATTGTGGAATAAAATGTGTTACTATTTAGGTGCAATCAATTTTAGCAACTGTTATGAATTTAATAAGCAATAATGTAGAGTGAAGACAGAAAAAACTTTTACCTAACCATTCATCGGCATGGGTCGCCACTGAGTTGCGAAATTTCTTATTGCTCTGAATATTACTGTAAGATTTTTCATAATTTCTTAATTCGGTCATATGATATTCAAAACTATTTAGTTAGAACCCCAATGAAGTGGCGGACTTTTAGTTAAAAAGAACCCCTTCTGGCAATTTTCCACATTTGATGATTTTAGCTTTATCATCACAAGTTTTGCTTAATTTCGCAACTAGTTTATAGGATTAGACAGTGCGCAGCAATAAGCAGAAATAATGCAATTGAAATTGCTGCACTGTACGTCAGTAATTATGATTGTGTTAATTCTGCGAATTCATTTTGAGTCATAAACAGCTATTGACCTTTAAGTCAAATAGCATAATAAATAAAAGAATATTTTGCAAGTAAAGAGCAATTGTTTGCCAAGTTTTGCCTGTATAGCTTTGCCATATTAAAATAACAATCAGTTGTCAGCGACTTATTGCAGCAGTAAAATAATGCAGATGCCAAAATGGTCACCTAAACAACCTTAAATCTTTTTTTCAAGATGGTAGGCCATTAGTTTTGTCAATTGGTAAGGAAAATTTTGTTGAAAAGAGGTCAAAAAATAATTGAATCACCCCATGAAAAGGATTCAAAAAATGATGAATCTAAAATCTAATTAATCACAATAATTTTACCCCAACCAGTTGGTCAAACCATGGTCAAATGGAGATGAGTTCATCTATGTGCGTTGGTTCTCAGGCTGGTCAAATCGAACATAGCATTGCCAATGGCTCGCCACCGTTCCGACATTTTTTGAAAAGAGGCTGTGTTGCACTGACAGCATGACGTGGATATGGGCCCCACCAATTCGTCACACACTTTGTTGTCATTTGGCGAGTTTGATAAAAGATTTCATTTTATTTTGACCTAAATTTTTCCTGTTGTTTTTGCTTGTAATTTTGATTCTTTAAGTGGTCAATATCTAGTTATTGAAGTTTTGGGTACATGTTTGATATAATCAGAACGTACTGTATCTGCTGATAAACTAATAGGCAAATAATTCTAATAGCCTTAAAACATAAATAACAAATTTATTTTAGAGTATTTTGTTGTTGTTGGAATTTGTAATCAAATTGTGTTGCTAATACTCTTTCTCATGTAAAGTTACGTGTATATTTGTTTGTTGTTTGTTTATTTGTTTGTTTAATACGTTGCCAACTTTTTGCTTAGTAATGATCGCTTTTTTCTGCGTCACATACTAAACAAAAAAGGGCGATAAAATAAAAATCCTTTTCATAGCCCTCAGTTTACAAGTTTGCTATTCCGCATATTAAAAAAATAAGAAGAATTTGAACAACATAATAGAGTTTTGATCAATGTAGACCCTTTTGTGACTAACTGTGCCAAAATATACGCCAAAGTATACATAAAATAATACTTGACACATTTTGCCTTATTAGATGGGGTAATTTTGTTGCATTAACTTTATTTGCTTGATATTGCAAACGCTTTGGGCAATACAAATAGCCCTTCTCTCAGATATTTGTCAAATATCTTGCATTGCTTCAAAAATTTTCAAATCAAATCTCTCGTTATACTCGTGGTGTTACGTCGAAGCGTGTGACGTGTTAGCGGGATCCATCTCCCCGTCATTGTACCCTAACTACACAGCTCTTTTCGAAGAAACGAGGTTGCGAGCTGTTGGCTACACTGTGTCCAATTTGACCAGCTTAAAATTTGAACCTCAGATCTCCCGCTTGAGAGGCTAACGAATTACCTCACTAACTGACCAATCTTTATAAATTTTATTTAACAAATGAAACATATTTTTCACAACTATAAATAGCACTTTACTCAAACATCTGCTTTCCCATTAGGTTAGTGGGAAAGCAGACAAAGATAGATTCAAATATTTTGTCATTCATTATATCTAAGTCAATGCGGTGAGTGCACCCAATGTCGCCTCTAATGTAAAATGCAACGCCACCTCCACAGTATTTACTGTAGATTGAGGGTTTGAAAGAAAAGTATAATTGGAAAGATTGCTGGTGTGGGGTCCAAGTTGGTCCGGTTTGAACCAGGTTTCAGTAACTGCAATGATACTGGGTTTAAAGGTAAGTGCTGATAAAAGACTTTCAAGTTTTGCAAAATTTTTGACGTTGTTTAAAGATCTAATGTTGACACTGAGGCAGTGAAGTCAAATTGGGAACTAGAATCAAGTATCAATGTTATTTTAAGTAAATTAGTTGTTACGTGCTGTGTATTTGAATTTATGGTAAATGAGTCATCGTCTTCTGAGGTAAAATCATTGTCGGTATTATTGATTGCTATATTGTCACTGTTTATAATGTTGTTAAACAATAAATTCAAATCATGGGCATCAGAAGTTTTCTCATGTTTGTCATAGCAAGATTTAGTAGGGTTAAAAATGTCATCAAATTCAACTTTAGAGCAAGAAGCAAAAGGAAATGAGAAATCTCAGAGGCTACATTTCCAGTCAGTTGTTGGTTGAAAGTTTAGTTTCAGGGTTATTTTGGGCTTTTCTTCCAGGGCATTTTATTTGCTTAAATTGTAAGCATTGTGAGCAAGTTAATAGTTTTTGATTTTTTCTAATTATTTTCTCACCGTCAAGACACGATTTTGAAATTTGCTTTGGCATAAAGGATATCAGTATCAAATGATAAAAAAAAGTAATAATAATAATAGACGTAGCAGTAACAATGATAATAAGCAAAAAATGCAAAAGAAAAAGACAAAAAAAAAACAGAGTTGGAGCAAATGTACAGTAGTTTTGAAAATACAACAAATAGAAGTTGACAGAAAAAAAAGCTATACGTATTCAGGGATAGGGATATAGGTTTCTATTATAGGTTGAAATTTAAAAAAAATTAAGGGAGGAGTAACAGCTTGTTATTTTTTAGTCAGGACATTGATTGAAGAGTACACACCATCTGATTCCTAGTACCACTGGTTTAGCTTGTTTGGAAATAATGTTAAATATTTCATTTCCAAAAATGTACAAAAAGAATGTTAAGTTTACGTCAATGTTTAAATCAGGTGTCCTACATTCCAATTAATATCTTTACAAGTGATCAAAAACTGATTATACACAGAAAGATGTACAGTATGTCGATAGGATTATTTTTGGTTGAAAACGGTTAGACTTACGTAAATTAAACATATTTTGCAGATCATAAAAAGCACTTAAAGCACCATAAGTTGGAATTTGATGGTGTATTTCATGCTCAGCTGCACATTGCATTTAATCTAGTGCGCCTTATGTAACAGATTAAAAGCAATAGAGGCCATACGGACACTGCGCCTTATAGTCCAAACTTTATGATTTACAATTATTAAAACCGGTACTGCAAATACGAGGTGTGTTTGAAAAGTAACTGGACTGGGTTTATAAATGGTTTATTTTATTTGACATGTAAATTTTACAACATGTCGCCTTCAAAGTATCTCTTTGGGATCGAATGCACTTTTCCAATCTCCTCTGCCACGCTTCCACGCACTGCTGGAAGGATTCCTCCGGTATCGCTCGGAGCTCTCTAGTCACGGCTGTTTTAATGGCTTCTGAATCTTGAAAACGAGTTCCTTTGATGACTTCCTTGAGTTTGGTAAACAAAAAGAAGTCACAAGGGGCTAGATCTAGAGGGTAGGGTGGTTGCTCCAGTACAGCAATGTTATTCTTGGCAAGAAACTCCCAAATTTCCAAGGCATTATGAGCTGGAGCATTGTCATGATGAAGCAGCCTTGACCTCGTTTCCTCAGTTCTCTTCTTTTCTCCCTCACTGAGAGCATCAGATGTTGCAAGATGTTTTTATAGACGAGCTGATTAATAGTTTGGCCTTGTGGCAAAAATTCTGCGTGAACAATTCCATGGACATCAAAAAAAGCAATCAGCATCACCTTGGCTTCGGACTTGAACACCCTCGTCTTTTTGGGTCTTGGTGACAATGCGCTCTTCCATTCAAGGCTCTGCTGCTTGGTGAGTGGATCGTACTCGAAGATCTATAACTCATCGCCTGTAACAACTTTTTTCAGCTCGTTGGGTTCAGTTTAGAGTTGCTCCAAAATGTTTTGAGACACTTGCACTCGCCACTCCTTATGTCCTTCATTCAGCAACTTTGGTACCATTTTTGCACAGACTTTCTTCATCCCCAGATCTTCCGTAATGATCCTCCATACCCTCTCACTATTCATATTCAGCTCATCTGCTATCATTCTAACAGTAAGACGGCGATTGCTCCGCACCTTTTATCTCACACGCTCAACATTTTATTCTGTTCTGCTTATCGATGGCCTTCCACTTCAGTGGTCAGGATCATCCTCTACCTCCTCTCCTCCCTCTTTGAACCATCTGTGCCACTCAAAAAGACAAGTTCTTGACATCGTGTCATCACCATAGACTTCTTGAAGCAACTTTAGCCTTTCAGTTGGAGTTTTTCCAAGACGGACAAGAAATTTTAGGTTGATTCGTTGTTCAACGCTCATCCTTCGCACCAAAAAAAAGCCAAAAATTCTTAATTTTGTCAAATTTTCACAAAACGATCACACAGAAAGTGTCTTTTAAGACAGAAAAACGTACAAAAAAGAATGCAGTAGTTATAGAATGCTGAAATTTGGTTTTCGAAACCATAAGACACTGTGACTTCATAGAGAGCAATGCTTTTTTCTCTGCGATAAAACTTGTTCTTGCAGCGTGCACAGTCCCATTACTTTTCATACATACCTCATATATAGTCACAATAAGTTAAGAATTTAGCAATCTATTAATATCTCCAAAATCATCAATTGATTGCTTTTTGTTTTTGAAGAAGCAATTTACATTACCATAAAAAGTCCAAACGTTCCGAAACCCAAAAGCATTCCTGGCCTCCTCCACTAATGCCAACCGTCGTTTTGTTAAAGACTCGGTGATGGACAACTTTTCCGCGTTCTCTTCTTCAGATTTCAGATTCTTCTTAGAGCTGTAGATGGAGTTCCCCACTGACCGCCTAACAAACTTGATGATGATGGGGGATGTGTCTTTTTTCCTCGAGGGAAGAATATGGCAAGTATCAATGTCGAAGATCTTAATACGGTAACTTAGTCCTAGCCTAAGGTTAAGCTTATGCACTACATAAGTTTCGAACTCAGCATAGGCACTCTTCTTTTTCGGAATATACCGACATGCATGTAAAATTAAACAGTTGCGCCGACTGTATTGCTCCAAGTCATTAATGTCTCTATCGTTCTCGTTAGTTTGTCGCGCAATCTCCTTCACGGTGGTTTACAGTCGATTGATTGTTTCCTCCATCTTCTTGAGCTGCTGACCCTGGATTTCGAGATTCGCACTGTGTGTAATTGCTTTGGTGTTATCTGAAATGAATAAGATTTTATCCGCAGCACTAGATGATTTCGCATCTAAATATTGCTTTGCATACCTTTTTTGAGTAGCCTTGAGTTTTAAGATCTCTGCCATGTCCTTCTCAGGCCTATACTTACCATTACCAGCAGGAGTCAGTGCCATTGTGTTTATGAGTCTGAATACCAACTTAGCACATTATTTTGACAAAATTAGAAATATGATTTTTTGCCTAGATTTATAGCGTACTGTTAATAACTATAGCTAGTTATACCAATCAACTTGATTCCCTCTTAACCAATCATCTGAAACTTATTCAAATAGAATCAAGATGTGAGTTAGCATGATGCTGCTACGCTGTTGGGCCTGTTTTACTCTCAAAATTTACCTGAAGTCCAAAAAATAATGAAATTTTCAATCAAGTTTGGCCTGTTTTGTTTTTTCCAGAAATTAAGATGGAGGCCATAAAAGATCATAAAAATATCTTGTATATTTTCTTCTTGGACCCAGAGTTGTAAGTCGGGTCGGGCTATTCTGGACGGATTTGGGCCGGGTTTGGGCAGGATTCGGGCCTAAACTTGACAAAAATTTTAGGTCTGAGCCGTATTTTTGTCTCAGTTGTGCAGTACAAATATATAATCAAAATAACTTGGCAACATTGCTAAATTTTTCAGACCTAACTTAACTTTCGGGTTTTTTAAGGCATGATTTTGGGCTTTAGACTAATTTTCGGGTTCGGGCCTGAACTAGTCGGCCGGTTTACAACTCTGCTTGGACCTATTCTAGGAATGGGCTAAATGCTGCAACATTGGTGGCACCCAATTATTTTGGCCCCGTGCACCGGAACTGAAAATATATCAAATCAAGTTTTTTATTACACTCGCTGTACTACGCCGAATTCGGCGTGTAACGAGTTTACGGGACCCAAGATATCCGCGCCATTGCTTTTGCGGGCAACACAGCTCCTTTCGATGAAATGTCGCAGCGATGGGGAGTCGTTGGCAACACTGCGTCCAATTTGACCGGCCCAAGTTTTGAACATCAGATCTACCGCTCCCGAGACGAACGATTTTAGAATCGGTAATCTTGTCACTGATGTCGTATACTGTAATTTCTCAAAATTAATGGTGCGTTTACACTGGACGCGAAGTAACCAAAATTTAACGTCATCGATAACTAGAGAAAGGTTTCAACCGGTCGCGAACTTCGCGAGCGGTTGCTTAACTTCACTTGACAAAGTTGTTGCTGAGAGCTTCGCGTCCGGTGTAAACGCACCTTGTCAGCCACTCAAAATGTAACCCGCATAGCGGCTAATTTATTTTTTGACTCTGTCGCACTTCAAGGTATTGTAGGTTTCTGTTGCGTAAAAAGGCCGGCAGCGTTTTTTAGCTCGTTTCGTATTCGGCCCATACATCGCTTGAAAATCTGTCTGCAGCAGTTAATGCGACCAGAAGCGCAACCAGGATTTTGCTAAAAGAGGGAAGCTTGAAGAAAAGGTAAATTTTTTTGCACAAAAATTGTCTAATTTAAGCCCCGCGCTGAACAAACTGATGCAACTCCAGCGTATCACTGAGGGGGTAGAGCCTCCAGCGGCTAAGCGATTTTCGTGATTTTGCGACAGAAGTAACGATTTTAGCGCCGTTTTTATCACATTTAGCAGGTTTTTGAAGCCATATGAATAACTACAGTAAATTGCTGAAATTCAGAAGTCATTGAAAGCATTAAAATCCATTCGTAAAAGCCAGTTAATAAGACGGATTATTGGGTCACATTTATGCACAGCAGTTGGTTGCCAGCAATTTCTCAAAGAATCGAGAAAACTTCAAACAAGAATTATGTTTGAAAGTTATTATTCCTTTTTCCATTATTGTCTGTTGTCTTGTTGTTACGTGATATTCCAAAAACGTATTCTGAATAAACCGAAATGGGAGGGCACCAGCAGTCATTAGGGGGGGGGGGGCACGGCCCCCCTTGATCCCCCCGTAGCAACGGAACTGAGTATAGAGTATATTTTCCTGTCTGCATGAAGCCTATCATTATTTAAAAAATGGAAAAATTTCTATTTGAACATAAGAAAAATTTCTTGAGTTGTGCTAGTCAGCTGCAAAATTATTTCCATTTTGTTGCGATGATTTATGCTTGTAAATGATTTTAGTAATAAAAATTCAGCTTGGTGCTGTTTGGACGTTAATTTAAGTGGTGTTACTCAGTAATGTAAATTGAAAAGTTAGTTGTATTTTAATGGCAAATTATTGCTTTAGTATGAGTGTTTTATGTACCGCAATTTTATTCATTGCTTCTTAATAAACAACTCAAGTTAAATTTGAAGTGGTAATACAAGAGTAATAACTTTTGAAAACTTAATTTCACTGCGAAAGTTTCACGCAGAGACACAACTGTATTTTAAATATTTATTACCGGGTAACTTTCTACATCCTTGCTTACTCGGCATTGTCCATTAGTTGGTCGAGCGGTAACGCCTTCATCTCTGGAGCGGGAGGTAGTAGCTTCAAATTTTGCAATAGTCAAATTGGACACAGACGTGTTGCCGACGGCTCGCCACCGCTACGACATCATGTCTTTGGATGAAGCTAACTGCGTTGCTCTCAGGCGCAATGACGCGGAGATGGGCTCCGTAAGCTCGTTACACCTTTCGGCATAGCACAGCGAGTATGATGAAAGATTTGATTTGATTGATTGCCAGAGGTGGGCAGTACCGCGGTACAGTACCGCAGTACAGTACCGCTGTAACGCGGTACTTTTTTAGTACCGTTATCGGTAACGTCAGTACTTTTTCAAATAAGTACCGTTTTTGTTACTTTTTAAGCACGTTTACCGCGGTACTCGGTACTTTTGTGTGGAATGAAATTAAAGCCATTCAAAAAAAGTTGAAGCTACGGAGAAGCACTTTCAAACCTTGCCCACGTGATGAGGAGTTGTTTACTGGATGATTGCGGATGACTGACAGTTCACCGACACTGCACTAAGTTGCTTTACAGCGCAATCATAAAAGTTAGCTGTATTGCGTTATGCTCTTTGCTCTTTTGTCTGTCCTGAAAAGTGAAGACTGAAGACCAGCCTGTCCTCTGCATAAACTCATTTTGAAGTGATATTGTTTTCAAAAGAAAATTTGTAGCAGTACATAATTTCATAAGGGGCTGTCCATAAAAGACGTTCGCAAACAAATGACCCCCTCCTTCTTGTCCGCAAATTGTTTTCATTCAGGGGTGCCGAAAACCCGAAGGTTTGGGGGGTTATCCCCTTCAATAATTTGACTTTGGTCTACATCTGCATCCCCCCCCCCCCCCAATAATTGACTTTGGTCTGCATCTGAGCTTGTTCGCGCGGACGCAACAGAGAGAACTTAGGAAAGATATGGAAATGATCAAGGCAATTTTATTGCTGGATTATTACGTCACCAAAAACCTGTTTTGAAACCATGGGATTTTAAGACAAGGGGATGCCACCAATGATAAAAATGTGACAAAAAGCCTTTTGTTTCTTCACTTTCAGTTTCTTTTAGCATTTTTTGCTTACAACAGTACTTAACAATAATATTGACGACGAGGGGGCCCGCTCAATTCAATTTTGCCAACCAATTTAATTATGCAATCCGGATGAAATTAATTGTTTGAGGCTGTAGAGTGCAGAAATTCAAGATCCACACTCTAGAATTTTTCCTGCATCCTATACCTTAGCAGCAATTCAGTCTTAGCTTTTTACAATATATTCAAATTTTTAACACCAATAACTTGAAATAATGCAGCAAACCAGACTGGACACAGAACAAGTAAACAAATTAGGAACCAAGTAGGCTATAGAACTTGAACAGTGTCAGCATCAACCAATATTAACCAACAGACCAATGGCATGATCATTAACAATAGTGAATTGTTTCATTAGTCAGCAATGACAAAATAACAGGTAGATAGCAATCAGCTCATTCAGTGTTATGCCCGATTCAATTCAGTCAATGTCAAGCAACACATCAGTAAACATTAGTTAACATCAATCAATACCAATATCTGCAGTGAAACCCTAGGCTGCAGAGAAACCTTATTCAAATAGAATAGTTAAATAGTACATACCCAAATCCATACAGCATGAAATCGGTACGCTAATCAATACTCAAATACTGTACCAGATAGGCCTATGCCAACTTTCGACACACTGGAGAAGCCTAACTCAAACGCACAGAAAATAACCTTAAGCAAACAACATCGACTATCAGGCTACTGACATCCAGAAAAAATAAGACACTGCTAACTAAATGCAACGGCAGGCTATTACGAAAATGCTCATCACTAGCCGACAAACTAAACATGCACAAAACAAAGCATGGCGACCAGTCGGTAAATTGAACAACTCACAATCGGAAACTGACTCCGCTAAATAACAATCACGTAAACGGAGTAAATGAGCTATGTGTATGTAACAGAGGCCATGTTTTGGAAGAAAATCACACACACGAGAAGAAAGAAGAAATTCCGACGACTTTGCATTTAGGGATCAGTAAAATAATGTAGCCACAAGCTTATCGGGCATATACGAAATCAGTCGTAAATTATACACTGTACTACTATTTTATGTATTAAAATCGATTTCACCCCAGCGGGGCATCATCAGTTAGATCTAAAAACAATCAGCGTATACTTTAAAATCAAAATCATCATAAAATCTAAACAGACTATTACAGCAATCAAATTGAAAAGAACATAAAATTGACTCCAACATCAGCGAAATTAAAGAAAATATAATACTGTATATAGTAAAACCTCTTTTGCAGAGCAAATATATTGAAAACCTTGTTTTATCTTCATCACCGCAACATCAGAAAAAAACTATACAAAAAAGTTTTTTTTAAATAATAAACCCCTACAAAAAAATTTAAAAAAATTTTCAATTATATAATGCGTAGCTAAGCAACCAAAAAAGTAAAAATATCTCCAAACCTTAAAATCAGGGTGTCAAACCGTTTCAAATAACGGTTCGGGTTCAGTTTTAGCTCCTGCTCAAAATATTTTAGCGGTTCAGGTTTGGTTCGGGTTCACTTGAGCACCATTTTCGAGGTTCAGGTTCGGTTCAGGTTCACTCAAGTAAAATATTACTGGTTCAGGTTCGGTTCGGGTTCATTGACTTAAGATTTAACTGTCGTTACTCGCTTCGTCCAGAAAAAAATCAGTTCAGCATGTTAACATGAATCCAAAAAAAAAAAGGAGAAATTGCTGATTTTGTTGATGATCACCACTGCTTTTATTGTGCGTGTACCAGCGCCAGAGGCATCCGGATATGGAAAAATATATTCTTACTTTTGTTAGGGGTTCAGGTTCGGTTTGGGTTCACTTGAGCAGAATTTTGAGGGTTCAGGTTTGGTTCAGTGAAGTAAAATTTTGCTGGTTCAGGTTCGGTTCGGGTTCACCAAAATGAAACGGTTCATTCGGGTTTGCGATTCGGGTTCAGGTTCGGTTCGACACCCTGCTTAAAATGTAGAAAACCTAAATTTTTTTTCAAAAATAGGTGGAATTGGAAAAGAACGCAATTACAAACCCTTACCTTGGTTGGCAAATCCACAAGTAGGAAGAAAAGGACCTTTATTACTAATTTCTCCTAAACATACTGCTAAAAATTTGATGAGACGGCAAACCAAAGAGAAATAGGCCTAGGCTTTTTGAGGTTAAAGATCGAAAAACTAGCTCAACTATTGAACTAAATTAAGGGCAAGTGTTACATGAAAAAGCAAAAACCATAGCCCGGCCTCACCAATTAACTCCCAAAAAGATAGCCTGACTCTGTCCTACTAGCAAACTACAGGGCGCAAAGTAGGAATAATCTCGCAAACTAGTCATCTACACTACCTCTCCACGGATAAAATTAAAGGTTTTTGTCCTAAAAGTTGCTACCATAGACCATTTTTATGAACGTAATATAATTACTAGGGTGGATTTACCAAATGGCGCAGTGCCAGGGGCCTCGTGTTTAGTCTGATGGTAAGACTTTTTTGGTCTTCACCTATATTTGGCAGGAAGATGTTGCGAAATTTTCGAAGTGCTAGGAGCCCTGCACAATGAAAATCCAGCCCGAACAATAGCATGGTTACAAGGCGTAACCATCTATTGCACCATTTTTCAATAACAACCTACCTCCACCTTGCCAGTTTTTACGCGATAAAATAACTTTGAAAAATAAATTAGCTAGGAGAAATGCTCATTGAACTAATCATTGAATGCAAATGGAAGGGGCCTGAGCCCCTTGGCCGTGCATGTACTCCTACCACTGGTTATTTTCATGACAAAATAGGTATCTGTAAGAAAAATTATCGACTGAGTTATTATTTACGATTGAAATATTGCAGTAGTCAATAAACCTTACTTCCCCTACCTGGGCAACATCACTTACAAAATTTGGCCCCATAATGCAAGATTTTAAGCGTGTTTTGAACTTAAATTGTAAGTAAAAGGATGATTGAACATATTGATTTTTTCAGTTGGATTTTAAATGTTAAAAATCTAATTCTTTCAAATGGCTTTGAACAGGTGCGAATTGTGATCCAAAGGCATTAAAATAGCTTTTTTCCGAAAAATTGCAAATAATCGTCCAGCGTCTGAGAGCTTTGCCCCCAGACCCTCATGGTCTCCGGCTGGGGGATCTCACCCAGACCCCCGTCTGTGATACGTTTGAGTTACACTAGTTTACTCAACGCGTCTCCCAATTCAGATATTTTCACTTTTTAACTTTTGGTTCAAGCCCTCTCCCTTAAGCAAAATTTTGTTTTAGTGTCAGACACTGGCCACGGCTTCTGATCTTCCATTTTACGATATCTTTGTTATACAAAAAGTTCTTCTTTCGAAAAACTTTGATGACGTCATGCACGCATTTTGTGGTTTGCCCCTTTCCCCCATTAAAAAATCCTGGCTACGACTAGGTTTGAGATCCTTCTAACATTCATTTGTATTGGCGACGCAACTGGTTAGGATACTGATTCAAGGTTACCAGAATATAAACAAAAATTGCAGTTTATTTCGCATTGAAACGCACTAAACTCACGTTTTCAGTACGTTTAGGTATCATAGCTCATAAACCAAGCGTAAGGGACATTAAAAATGTGTAGAAAAACAACGAAATCAAAATTTTCGAGCAATGAAGGCGACTGAATTGTCATGCTTTATAATTAAGGAATAAGGATGTCCACATTGCAGGAAGCCCTCTCTCTTCCTGCCCGCGAAATATCCGCACTGAACAACCCCCCTGACTTTGGAGTACGTCTTTAATGGAGAGCCTCTAATAATATCTGTTACACAATTCTTCCACCGGCCGAATAGACTAATAGACCTTCCACCGGCCGAATAAGACTATTTTCAAAATCAACATTAGCACCTCTCTTTATTCTGCAAAAAAGAAGCATCAGATTGTTAACTGGAAGTGGATATCGTGAGCATACTAATCCTTTGTTCTATCGAGCTAAATGCTTAAAACTCAAGGATATTTACTCTCTGGAAACTGCAAAGCTAATGTACAAAATTCACAATAATGTATTATCTTTTGCAAATTCAGATAAGTTTAACCTAATAAAAAACTGCTATACACATAAGACAAGATTTAGCCACAAAAACAACTTCTTTCTTCCAAGAACTAGAACAAGTTTAGGGCAAAAGTCTCTATCATTCGCAGGAATTAAAATTTGGAATGAAATTCCTAGCAGTATAAAAGAAGTTTCATTCTACAGATTTAAAAAAGCTGTTAAAGCTCATTTTTTATCAACCTATGAAACCGATAAAAGCTAGAATAACAGCTTTCTATCAGCAATGCAGTAGTAATTATAGGAATCATAGTTGCATATTTATGCTTGAGTTCGACAATAACCTATTCTATTGCTTGAATAGCATGAGTTTGGTGCATTCATCTATCACACATTTATTACAATACGTCATCTCTCATTTTGATGTGCCCTTGAATTATTAGTAATTTTTGCAATAACTGACTGAGGTTGATAAATACTGGTATTAGAAATTGTACCAGTACTAATGACATATTGGCAAACAATACAAAACAAAGCAAGGAGGTTTTTTTTTCACTCCAATTGCCCACTTTAAATTCTATAAAACATAAATAAGCATTATGAACTTTATTAATTTTATTTCTATCGAATCTGTAGTTACAGCATTTTTATTTTTTAGTATGCTTAGAGTTAGAACAATTCTAATGTTGCCTTGCATTTTCTTTACATGTTGACTGTGAGTTTTGTGTATACACTGTAGAAAGTGTACATATCTTTGCAACACTTTGTTTTAATTTTGCGTAAAATTTTTTATCATAGAAAGTAGCAGACTGAGAAAATCTAGAAGCTGTTTTTTTTTAACCTTAACTTGGTGAGGTGGCAGTAGACTTAGATGACCTTTCGGTCCTTCGCTGTCTCCTCACCAAGTGACTAAATATCGCATTGACTCTGCAAGTTTGTGTGTTTGGTTTTAAAGGAATTGCATATTTCGATGCTTTGGTAATAGACCTAGAGGAAGTTGCAGTTTTTTTTTCTTGTGATATGACGTCACTAGGTAAATAAATAAATATGATGATGATGATAATTCTCACTAGAAGTACGTGGATACCCCAAAATCCCCGCCAGCGATCGAAGTCAAAGTTGTAAACAAGCCGAGTAGTACAGACCCACCGGCCTAAACCCAAAAAGGTATTTGGAGCCAAATCAGACTCGAAAGTCAAAATCTAAAGAATTCTAAAAAAAAGCTAGGTCTAAAAAATGCGTATGGTTATTGTTCGTATGCAATTGAAATAAAAATACACGTTATGAATTGCGACGTAATAACAATAATTTTACAGTAATTATTGTACTGACGCTTAAACGAAATCGTCATTCAGTTTTGCAAATTCATTTTAATTACGCTTTTATAGCACCTAAAAAGCTGAAGCATAAAACAAGTACGTATATCAAGTCTGCTGAATATTGAAAGGGGGTGAAGCATCCAGCCAATTACAGTGGTTTACAATAGCTAAAAATGAAATATAATTTTTAAAGTTTTTCATTCTCTTTTTGGGTTTGCAGTTGCAAAGATATTCAACAAATACAATGAGACATCCTCCCTGAAAAGTTTTTGGAAACCCTGCATCTGTTCTGCCAGCTTGAACTTGGATGGAATAAGAGAGACTAAATACTATTTACTCATGCAGTGACGTCACAAGACCAATCCGACTTTGATACCCCCTTTTTTTTTCTTGAAATTAGGCTGAGAGAACAAACTCGGGTTTCGAAAAACTTTTTAAGAGGAATATCTCTTTGTATTTGTTGAATATCTTTACAACTGCCGCCACGAACTGTGAACAAAAAATTCAAAAATTATATTTCGATTATAGCTATTGTGAATTACCGGAATTGGCTGGATGCTCTGCCCCACTGTGAGCCTGGTATTTTGTCATTCTTAAGCCCGAACCCAACCCACAAACATACTGGCCCAGCTTACAACTCTGATGAACTTATTCGTGTGAGTTGACTCAGTAGCACAAAAAAGCAAAAATTTCCAAAGTGAGGAAGAGGCTCAAAAGTTCTGAAAATAGCGATTTAAACTATTTGGATGACATTTTGAACGTTTGTACATCAGAACCATGTGAAAGGACTAACTGCATAGATTTTAACGCGTTTTAACAAAATTAAATTGCTCATCCACTATATGGTCCTTTGACTTAGTTTCTGTTCAGGTTCAAAGCACGTTCAAGAGCATGTCGCATTGGGGTTGAAATTTCTAAGTGACTTAGCAATGTGGAAAGTTTCAGCCCCCTTGGTTATGGCACTAGGTGGAGTCTTTACACTGGTCTTTTCTTTTTGCTCAAGCAGGGAAGCTAGGAATACCAAACCAATACATTACGTCATTTATTTACGTCCATTGGAATTTAACTCACTAAACACAAATTTGTGATTAATGAAATGTTACAAAAAAAGAGGAAATACTCAATTGAGGCGATCAGTTCTCAGCTGAATAAATTAGTGTAACATGCAGGCAAAAGAGCGCTTTCTAATTGCCACCGGGATCTTTTCTGTTTCGGGGAACGCTGAATTTCGATGGAGGAACGCTAATTTTTGTTTGGAAGACTCGGCCGTCTAGAATTAAAATACTGATTACAGGCCCTTATTAGGATAGGGAGGGGCACTGGAGACAATTATAAGCTGGCAGAAATCACAAACTGCTTAAGTAATTGCATATAAGCATCAGAAAACATAATTAAATTATTATTAGGGGCATGCGATTGCCTATTACGTATTTGTGGAAGCATGATGAGCTACGTGTAACCTTGCATCTAAGCAAAAACGCGTAGTCATAGCATACGTTTTCTAAGTTTTTTTGTTAAACTATAAGCAATTAAAAGGCGGAAATTGCAAAACCATTAGACATTACATCAAAAAACGATTAAATCGGATAGCAAGTTCATTGATTACAATACAATGGGTTAGTTTCCAGCTAAATGATCTCATATGCGAGATTTCACCAATTGCTTTTGGCCGAGCAATGTTGCGGCCAGGTGGTGGAGACAAGCGTAAATTGCAAAAATTGTCTTAGGGCGTAGCCAGGATTTTTGACTGGAGTGGGCCAAACTGCAAATCACATGCAATGACGTCATCAGAATTTTTCCAAGAAGGACTTTCTATGGTACGAAAATACCATGAAATGGAAGATCAGAAGCCAGTTCCTGGTTTCACCACGTAACCAGGATTATGCGAAAGAGGAGAACTTGAACCAAAAGTTAAAAACTTTTCTGAAAATGTCTAAATTGGAAGACGTGGCGAGCAAGGTGTTTTAAGTCAAATGTAGAGCAATTTTTGGGGAAAAAATAGCTATTTTAATGTCATTTGGATCACATTTCCAGCGCTTTTAGAGTCATTTGAAAGAACTTGCATTTCTAAGATTTGAAAGTCAATTGAAAAAATTAGATTGTTAACTTCTCCCCATATTTACAGGTCAAATCCAAAGCCCGTTTAAAACTTTGCATTTTTGGTTGAATTTGTAAGCGACTTGGCCCTGGTCGTGGAAAGAACGGTACATTTACATTCTACAATATTTTTAGCAGCAAATGATAATTCACAGGAAGATTTGCCTAGAAGATTTTTGTTTTGTTATGAAAATAACCAGTTAGGAGTACAAGTACAATTAGGGGGCCTGCCCTTCCAAAGTTCAAGTTCAATAAATAGTTCAATAAGCATTTCTAGTTAATATTATTTTTCAAAAGTATTTTGTCGCGTAAAAAACTCGCGAGTTGGATTATTTGCGTGAAGTTGGGACAATAGATGGTCACTAATCATGTTTGTGCATTACGTTCGTGCAGCGGTTTGGTGAGGGCGTGAGTTTCCAACTTAACAGACAAAGCCCTGAATTTCTGCCATATTATACATTTAAATTGGTCGGCAGAAATTTGAATTGAAGGGGCCCGGACCTCTTGGTCGTCAATTTAATTATATTTAATTAATTTTTGTTGTATTAATAATTACTGCTGTGAAATAGAAAACTTTCCATTTGAAAATACAACAAAATCCTTGGGTTGTGCTAATCAATTGCAAAAATATCTCCATTATGTTGAGATAATTTATGCTTGTAAATGATTTTAATAATAAAAATTCTGCTTCTTGGTGTAAATTGAAAAGTTGGTTGTAATTTAATTGCAAATTGTTGTTTCATTACGAGTGCTTTATTTTCCGTAATTTTCTTCATTGTTTGTTGATAAACAACTCAAGTTAAATTTAACGTGGTCATACAAGAGTAACTTTTGAGAAATCAATTTCACTGCGAAAGTTTCATGCAGAGACACAAATGCTTTCTAAATATCTGTTACCGGGTAACTTTCTACATCCTTACTTACATGGTATTGTAAATCAGTTGGTCGAGCTGTAACGCGTTCGTCTCTGGAGTTGGAGGTCTGAGGTTCAAATCTCGGACCAATCAAATCGAACGCAGACGTACTGTCAACGGCTTGCCTCCGTCCGAAATTTCGTTGAAAGAGGTTAACTGTGTTGTCCCCAGGAGCAATGATGCGGAGATGGGCTCCACTAACTCGTTACACGTTTCTGCGTAGTACAGCGAGTATAATGAAAGATTTGGTTTGATTGATTACGTAATTGGCCTGAGCTAATTTGACATTTAAAATCAAAGCCTGACGCGCGTTCCTAACATATTCAAGATTTAAGTCACGAATTTGCACCGGTTTCAATTATTACTGAATCCACTTCCTAGCGTAACGCTTGTCCCTGTATCACAAGGCTGTGAAAGTTGATGAAAACGTTGACCAAGATTTTCTGCTGGTGCAACAAATAAGTTATTTTGATCGATTCACGTAATTCTAGTGAAGCTTGGTCCGGAAAGATAAAAGTACAATATATCAGCGAATTATTGTCCCGGTTGGGGCCAAGCAAATTATAAATATACATACTTTCAATTATCGGTTTCTAGCTATATGGCAATGCGCAACAATTAAGTTTTGATCTCTACAGTTGGTGAGCGTACGAGCGTATCCTTAGTTTGTTTTACCAACTGGCAGCTTTTACATTGGTAAGGGGAAACGCCGGGCCTAAAATTACGCCAGGAGGCTCATAATTTTAGGCACCGTGTAAACCAGTACTTGGAAGTGTTTGAATACAGGCAGTAATAAAATTGTAAAGTTTTTGATGGGGACACTTTTTTTTGCTTTTGGTACTTTTTGCAGACGGGCAAGGAAATGCCGTATCAACGTTTAGCATATACAGCAAATACACGGAGATATCCTTTCTGGAAAGTTTTTGAAAACTCTGAAGCTGTTTTCCCAGCCTGAACTTCGAGGAAAAAGAGAGGTTTACTCTTTCACAGTAACATCACGTGACTAATCCTATTTTGGTAACTCCCGCTTTTTCTTGAAATTCAGGCTGAGAGAACAAACTCGGGTTTCCAAAAACTTTTTACAGGGGATATCTTTTTGAATTTGTTGAATATCTTTACAACTGCAGCTCCAATATCAGAACAAAAAAATTCAAAAGTTATAATTCAATTTTAGCTATTGTAAACTACCGGAATTGGCTGGATGCTTCGCCCCACTGTGAGCCTGATATTTTGTCATTCTTAAGCCCGAACTCGACCTGAAAAGCTTGCTGGTCTAACTTACCACTTTGATCAACTTATTCCAGTAAGTTGACTCAGTAGCACAAAAAAGCAAAAATTCCCAAAGAGAGGAAGAGGCTCAAAAGTTCTGAAAATAACCATTTTAACCCATTTGGATGACATTTTGAACATTTGTACATTAGAGCCATGCGAAAGGACTAAATTCGAAGATTTTAAATTGATTATCCACTATGGTCCTTAGGCTTTGTTTCTGGTCAAGTTCAAAACACGTTCAAAAGCATGTTGCATTGGGGAGGAAATTTCTCAGTGACATAACAACGTGGAAAGCTTCAGCTCACCTGGTTAGGGCACTAGGTGGAGGCTTTACACTGGTCTTTTCTTTTCTCAAGCAGGGAAGCTAGGAATACCAATTTTGAGAGTCGCTTTGATTTGACAATCAAACCAATATATTACGTCATTTATTTACGTCCATTGGAATTTAACTCACTAAACGCGATTATGTAATTAATAAAATGTTACAAAATAAGAGAAAAACACAATTGAAGCGTTCGGTTCTCAGCCGAACAAATTAGTGTAACATGCAGGCAAAAGAACGGGTTCTAATTGAGTCCAGAAAGTTTTCTTTTTAGAGGAACGCTGAATTGCGATAAGGAGACGCTAATTTTTGATGGGAGGACGCGCCCATCCTCTTCCACATATAAAGCACTGATTCAGAGACTTATTAGGAAAGGGAGGGTCTCTAGAGGCAATTATAAGCTGGCAGAAACCCCAAACTGCTTCAGTAAATGAATATAAGCATAAGTAAACATGACTGAATAACTCTTAGATGCAAACGATTGCCAAAAAGTATTTGTGAAAGCATAATGAGTTACGTGTGACCTTGAATCCAATTAAAAGCGTGGAACTATTACGTATGTTTTGGAAGTTTTTGTGTTGAACTATAAGCTATTTACTGGCGGAAATTGCAAAACTATTAAATTTTACATCAAAAAACGATTGAATCAAATAGTAAGTACAGTGATTAAAATTATGGATTAATGTCCAGCTAAATCCTCTCATATATTATGAGATTTTACCCCTGGCCCTTAGCCGAGCAATGCTGCAGCCACCTGTTGGAGGCAGGTGAAAATTGCAAAAATTGTTTTAAGGCGCAGCCAGGATTTTTGATTGATGGGGGGTGCCAAACCGCAAATCACATGCAATAACGTCATCAGAATTTTTTTAAGAAGGGCTTTTTATTGTACAAAAATACCGTGAAATGGAAGATCAGAAGCCAGCGCTTGGTTTGACACGTAACCAGGATTTTGCTGAAGGGAGAAAACTTGAACCATAAGCTAAAAACTTTTTCGAAAATGTATAAACTGGAAGACGTGGCGAGCAAGTGCTTTACGTCAAACGTATTGCAGACGGGAGTCTTGAGGGCAAAGCCCCCAGCAACTGGGCGATTTTTTTTTGGAAAAAATAGCTGTTTTAATACCGTTCGGATCACATTTCGCACGCTTTAAAAGTCATTTGAAAGAACAAAATTTTGAAGATTTAAAGGTCAATTGAAAAAATTGGATTTGAAAAATTGAATTTAACAATTCTAGATTGTTAAATTCTCGTTATACTAACTGTACAGGTTAAATCCAAAATACATTTAAAACTTTGCATTTTTGGGTTAATTTTGTGAGAGATTTAATTGGCTCAGGTAGTGAAAAGAAACGTTCAATGTCTCCAACAATATTTTTGGCCGGAAATAATAATTCACTTTAGGATTTGCCTTGGAGGTTTTTCTTTATTTTTAATGAAATTAACCAGTGTTAGGAGTTCATGTACGATCAAGGAGGCAGCCCTCCCCCCAAAAAAATCAAATTTTATGAGTTGTTTACTGAGCATTTTTTCTAGTTAATTTTTTTGGTGTTTTATCCAGTAAAAACTGGGGAGGTGGAGGTGGATTGGTACTTAAAATTGGGAAAAAAGGTGGTTACTAATCATGTTAGTGCATTACGTTTATATAAAGGTTAGATGAGGGTCTGAGGTTCCAATTTATAAGACAAAACCCTGAATTTCTTCCGTGCTATACAATAAATTGTTTGGCAAAAATTTGAACTGAGGGAGCTTGGGCCTCCTGGTCGTCAACTTTTTATTATTTTATTAATTATTGTTGTGTTGATAATTACTGTTGTACGTATGAAAAAATTTCTTTTTGAAAGTAAAACAAATTATTTAAGTTGTGCTCATCAACTGCAAAAATACCAAAATTTGACGTCATTGACAGCTTGAGAAAGATTTCAACCGGTCGCAAACTTCGCGAGCAGTTGCTTAACTTCACTTAGACAAAATTATAAAATAGCTGAGTGCTTCGCGTCCAGCCTAAACGCACCGTAATAGCCACTTAAAATGTAATCCGTAGAACGATTAATTTATTTTTTGACTTTGTCGCACCTCAAGGTTTCGTAGGTTTCTGTTGCGTTTCGATGCAAAATAAAATCGAGACTAATAATTTTGCACTTGGATTGTAAAAATCTCCAAAAGCCTCCAAAACTTAAAAATCTAAGACGACGAATAAACAGATCAGTTCCACTTGATGCGTCCAGCTAATTTTATCTTCTTGTTATGGCTTCGTTTTGCAAAGACTGTGTATTTTTGAATTAGCCGCAACTGCGATTCATGGTGAGTGTTTGTCACAGGGATTGGTTTGTCATACTCATCTGCGAATTTGAAGTGATAATGCTTTTTAAAACTTTAAAAAGTTCTATTGACCATAGGTGGGCACAAGTTCGTTAATCGTTAATCCGTTAACAACGAAGCTAACTTTTTCATTAACTCGTTAATCCGTAAAAAGTTTTTTCATGTTAGCGGACTAAATTAACTTACGTTAAGGTTTTTATCGTTAACATCTTGCACCATTCGTTCATCGTACCGATACAAACCAGTTTGCATTGGTAACACTTGTTGCACATTCGCACGAGTTTTATAAGAAAGCGAAGAAAGAAGCACTCAAAATATACGCTCAAAATATTAACGAATTAATGGACTTTATTAACTTCCGTTAATTAAAGCTGAAAATAACGGATTAGCGTTAACTAAGGTGTAAAGTTTGTTAACGTACAAATGGTTAACGAAGCTAATGTTTTGCGTTAACTTGCCCACCTAATGCTATTAACCTTTGAGCTGTGATTTTTGGATCGAAAATTGACCACTTGAATGTGGTTTTTATTTCGCTCACTGGAAGAGCTCCACAAACATTCGAATTGGATGAAATTATTTTGCAACCAAGTAACGCATAGCCAAAATGAGTGTGCGAAAATAGTTATTTACTATTTATTCGTGGTTACCGAGTTTGACGTCATACCGATGAAAACTGGAATGCTAAAATCAAAAAAATATCTAACAAGTCTATACGGGATTTATAGTGATTCAAGACTGTAAGACAAAGTCCAAGTTGTAAGACAAAGTATTACCATCCAAAACTGCCGTGCATGTTAGTTATACTACTAACAAAGGATTCAAATGTCCATGGGCCCTAGTTGTTCTGCTTACTTTGCTGAAAAAAACAAAAACAGCCTCTAATAAAAAAAACATTTTCTAAAAAAGGTCTTTCAAAAAGCAACCTAACTTCCTGCACACTGTGCACAAGGACCCCGACCTTTTTCAGAAGGTGTATATTGAAAACTCATCCGGATAAATAAAACTAGTCTTCAATACATTTTGTCTTTAGAATTTTTGCTCAAATTTCTTTGAATACATTTTCATGTTTCCCTTAAAAATTGGTGGGAATTTCATCAAGATATTAAAACATTTCCCATTTTTCAGATAATTTCGAGAAAAAGCCGTGCCCATTGTAATTCTAATCCCTTCAACAAATGCTTGTAATTTCCAAATTCTTAATTCAGGCGTTAATAAACAGCTTAATTAACCTTTTTTGCTCAAAAAAATGTAAAATACTATCATCTGCTACCGTTATAGTAACGTTAGTTTTGGGGATAAGACCCATCTGTTTATATTAACCCTTTTTAAAGCGAACATGTTTACTTTAAGTGTAGAGTATAGTATTTTCCTGTCTTCGTAAAGCGTATTGCTATTTACGCAACGGAAAACTTTGCATTTGAAAATAAAACAAATTTCTTGATTCGTGCTAGTCAACTGCAAAAAATATCTCCATTTTGTTGCAATGATTTATGCCCGTAAATGATTTTAATAATAAAATATCGACATGTTGGTGTTTGAACGTTAACTTAAGCAGGGATATTCTTAAAATATAGGAATTTCTGCGACATTTCTTCGAAAAGATCTGCGTCGACGCTGTCGCAATGATTTGAATGGATATGGGTTCCGCTATCTCATGACACGTTTCTGCGTAGTACAGGGAGTAAAATCCTAGAATTGATTTGATTGATTGTTTAATCGACCTAACGTAATTTGACATTTAAAATTAAAGCCTGTTGCATGTTCCGGGCACATTCATGGTTTAGATCACGAAATCTGCACTAGCTTGTTTCAATCGTAACAAAATCTAATCCCTAACGCAAGGCTTTTCCTGTATCACCGAGGTTGTAAAAGTTGATGAAAACGTTGATCAAGATTTTCTGAATGTGCAACAAGTTGTTTTGGTCGATCTCCACACTTCAAGTAACATTTGGTCTGGAAGGCAAAAATATAGTATATCAAGGAACTATTGTCCAAGCTGTGCCCAAACAAATTATAGGTACTTACAAGTTGCAACTATCTCTTGCTATATACAATAGCTATCGGACAGAAGTGCACTGCTACCATAAGTTCCGGCCGGGATTGGGCGTAAACTTGTAAGCGTGCGTGCATATCTTTAGTTTATCTGAACCGAATGGCAACTTGTACACTGGTAAATGGGTATCCCGAACGTACCAAATTTTGTTAAAGATCAATTAAAAATACACTTGTCCGATCACGATTTTACGCCCAATGCAGATCCGGCCTTTGAAGTACGTGATTGCAGTGCCTTATTAGGAAGGGGAGGGGCACTGGTGGCAATTAAGCTAACAAAAAGTTCCACGTGCTTAAGTGATTGAATAAGGGCATTAGCTAACATAATTAAATTAATTTTGGCTGCATACGATTACCTAATATCATGAAAGCAAGAAGCCTAGGTACAATTTTGCTTTTGTCTTAGATTTAGCAAGAAGGTCAAACAATCGCAAATGCGGAACTATAAACTTAAACGCTTTGGAAGTTTTTGTTTTGAGCTATAAGCTATTAACATGCGGAAATTGAAAAAATATAAGACATTACATCATTAAACGAATCTGAATCGCGCAGCGAGTAAAATTGGCAATGATTACAAGCATGGAATGTGTCGCCAGCAAAAAATTATCTACACAAATCGATTACAGGTTTTGGTACCGCTATGAAATTTCATCAAAAGGAATTGTGTTGCAAGAAGTGCAATAATGCAGAGATTCTGGGCGCCTATAACTCGTTGCACACTTCTACGAAGTACAGATAGTATGTATATTAAAAATTTGATATTTTAACCCTGTCTGCAACACTAACAGTACAGATGCTTAAATTCGGCATTGTGGAAGAGGCAGAAGCTGGGCTACGTTTTCACGCGAGGCAGAAGTTATACCTTTCCGCCGTTGTAGCTCGTTGCAGCTATAAGTACAAAAAGGTATTTGTATTAGTTTGATCAGAAAAATTAGAGCCAAATACATATGAAACATATTTGATTTCAAAACTTTTCGGTTTATCAATTTAAATGCATAGACAGGTCACCCAAATAGCTAAATGTAACGTAATCCTTAACCCTATTCGGACCAGGCAAATTTTTTTGATTAATGGCCCAGGGAGAGATCGATTCGACACAACACGTTCAAACGTTAATAAATCCCCAATTACAAAAGATAAAAAATCCGTTCTTGCTTCACGGGAAGCTCAATTTTCTGACAAAAAGTCTAAACTTTTTGTCATTATATTTGCAGTCTTGATCTTCAATTAATTTTAAAATAAGTCAAGGACTATCAGAAGCGATCGGTTCGCTTTTTATCTGGATAATGTTACTAAGCGTTTGATTACCGTGACGCGGCATCGCAGCTGGAGTTTTATTCAGTAACTCAGAGATAATTACGGACTAAACTAAAAGATTATTTCCATTGTGCTAAAATATCTAAATTACTAGTTTGTTGCTTGAATTAATTGCAAGCTGAATATTGGTTACTGTTTCAGTTCGTTTTGCTAAACACTACAAAATTTAGTATTTTTTGTACAAAATTTATGAAAGAACTAGCATCAAACCACTATTTTTTCTCATTTACAATTTGTTGGTAAATGTTTATGACATAGCTGTAACAAACGTCAATAAAATTGGTTGAATTTTGATGTAGTTTTTAATAAGCTGAAGATTTGTAGTCTAACATAATATACTAAGAATTTTCGCTAGGAAAATTCGTACTATGGGTTTCATTCTCAATCTGGTAGATTTGGCAATGCAAAAATTGCATTTGTTGCTACTCTTGCTAAACCTAATCAAAATACAGCGTAGCATTCTGTATATAACAACACTGTTTGTCGTACCAATCTTATCATTTTTCATCAGTAGTCGAGTGGATAAAGCGTCTGCTGCTGATACGGTACATTTGGTTTGATTACACTGGCTAATAAAAAAAATTTTTTTGAATGGTGCCAATGATTTTTTGACTGATCTTGGCTAATTTGAGGTCGCTGATTTCAAAAATGCAGTTATTTTTTCTCCATCAGGTCTAGTTTTTTCGCTATGGTACACCAATTAATGATCATTTCTGTACTAAAAGATGATCATTTGAATATCTGCAAAAGTTTTTTTTACAAAGCATAAAATAGTGTAACATCAAAAATATGTTGCACATACCAATTTCTTTAATAGCTGCAAAAACACTAAAACAACAGAATGATGAATAGTAGGCTGCCATATTTATGAAGTGCCAACCATAAATTTGCGTTTTATTGATTTGCGGCTATGAGTGGCCACAAAATCACGTTTGATAGACCAGGAGTAATCGGCTAGCATGACGGCATCCCATCTCCCTTGATACCTCTCTTCCATTTCCTTAACGTCTTGATGGAATCTTTCTCCTTGTTCGTTACTAAGTGCACCCAAATTTTCAGGAAAGCGATCAAGATGACTGTGCAAGAAATGAACCTTGATGCTCATTTTAGCACCGATATCTTCAAAAGAGCTCAGTAAGTTAGCTACAAGCTCTTTGTAGTTGGATGCTTTTTTGTTTCCAAAAAAGTTTTTAACTACTTTCGCAAATGCATCCCAGGCATAAAATTCTTCTTTGCCCATGGATGAGGGAAACTCATGATCATTCATTAATTTTCTTATTTGGGGTCCGTTAAAAATACCAGCTTTTAATTTTTCTATTGTTAGAATTGGAAATTTGCCGCAGATATATTTGAAACATGCACCTTCCTTGTTCAGTGCTTTGACGAATTGTTTCATGACTCCCAGCTTGATATGTAATGGAGGAAAAACTATTTTGGATCTTTCCACTAGCGGTTGAGCTTGTATGTTCTTCTCACCTGGTACCGTTTGTTCTCTCTCTGGCCATTCTTTTTGTCTCCAATGCTGTTCTCTAGCTCGGCTATCCTGCAAGCAAATAAAGCATGGAAACTTGGTATATCCTCCTTGAAATCCCAAATAAAATCCAACCATTTTCAGATCCACACATATAATCCAGTTGTACTTGTAATAGCCAATTTTTTTCTAAAACAAATTTAATATCGCTGTATTTTTGTTTGAGTGTTGTAGAATGTCCAAGGGGAATAGATCCAAAATCATTTCCATTGTGCAAGAGAACACATTTTAAACTTCGTTTGCAGCTATCAATAAAAAGTCACCAATCATTGGGATCATATTGGGTGACACCAAGCTTCTTCAGAACGCCCTCAACATTATTGCAAAATACTATATCTTTTTCTTGTGTAAAATAAGGTAGAAATTCAGCGTGACGATTTGGGAAGTAAGTTATAAATGTACCTGGTTGTAAAAGATTCTTCTCTTTTAGTCTTGATGCCAACAGTCCAGAAGACTCTTTGGACAAGTTCAGGTCTCTTGCCAAATCATTTAGTTCATTTTGTGAAAATAGTTTTGGAGGTAACAGAGAAGGTGGAAAGTCGTTGTCTGCAATAGTAGTTTCACTGTCAGTAGAGGAAAGATCATCTTCACTGGATAAAGCAGATTCAAGTTGAGGCAAACCTTCAAGAACAGGAATAGGAAGTTCTTCACAGTGTGGAACAGGCCTGATTGCCGAATCCAAACTTGGATATGTTAATGAGGTTCTATTCTTCCTATTGATGCCTCTGGTCTTTATTACACAAAAGTAGCAGTCACTGTAATGATCTTTTGGCTCTCGCCACACCATTGGAATTGCAAACTTCAAATCTTTCCTTTGTTTCTTTGTCCATTGTCGTAAATGCTCGATGCAGGTTTTGCAAACAATATGGGGAGCCCACGATTTGTCTTGATCACCAAGTTTCACTTTGAAATAAGCTAAATAAGCTTGTTTCACAAAATCGGTAATTAGCTTTCGGTTGTGCTCCAATGTGTATTCGCCACATATATAACAAAAAACATCAGGGTCATTTACACAACTTCTTCTAGATGAAGTAGCCATAACTTACTGCTTTAGATGTAATATATCTGCATAACAATGTAAACTAATATTAGCTTCATATACCGGTAACGCTATGATATAGCAGTATACTACAGCCTAGTATAGTGTATCTAACTATTGTATATACAGTGGTACAATATCTAACTTTATCTGTATATCTAACTTGACTATCTATATCTTCTCTTACAAACTGACATGCACTTCCATATCATCACAACTGATAGTTACTGCAAGTGGATATTGCTTACTTAGTTATGCTTATTTTCCAACCTATGCACTACGCAGTAAACGTGACTGTTTATCAGTGCTAAGCTCTTCAGTTGCATTAGTCTAGTGAGACAGAACGGCAGCTTTAAGACTAGTGATGAGAGATACAAAAGAGTAAAAGGGAGTGTGTAAACAATAGTTTATATTTCCTGCCTGCTAAAGCGGCAATAAAGACACTTCTGAAACATAAATCAAGTAAATTGCATGACAAAGACATGAAACAGCATCCTACTGAAGACACTGCTAAACAGCCTATCGTATAGAAACCAAAAATGTTGGATATCTCCAAAAATTGACCTGATAGAGTAAAAACAAGATCATTTTTGGAATCAGCACCCCCATAAATTAGCCTAAAACCGTTTTTAACTTCTTGGCACCAAAAATTGTGTTGGCCAGTGTTACTGGTCAAACCAAAACTTGAAAAAAGTTTGTATTCACATCCAGCTTCCCGGCTAAATAATAGCAATAAAATGGGCAGTGAGAAGCTTTCACTGTGAGTGGTAGACAGATGGGCAAACGACAGCCTTTTCTAGAAAAATGAACAATTTTTTCGCTGTCTGTTGACAACTTGGTAAATAAAAATGCAATTACTTCGAACTTACGAAAAAAATTTTAAGATGTGTCGGACAGAGTGTAGTGAATGTTAATTTTTTCAAACTGTTTTTTGTATCATTTTTGACGGACTTTTGAATCATAAGAATAGAAGAAATTGGTCTAACTTGATTCTCGGATTCTTGGTTCATTTTTTAGAATAATAGTTTGGTCAATTTCGAGTACTGTAATAGGTTTTGGCGTAGGGATTAGTTTTTTTATTGCTTGCTTTCCAAACGATTACGTTGCCTAATATCGGAGAGTATTTTTTTCTCAAAAATTCTGCAGTTTTTATGAATTTTATATAAAAATCCGTAATTAATTTGGTCCTTGCTCCTCATTAGATTTTCCAAAATCTGATATAGTACTCATTGGGCTTACCTTCTAGTGTATTATCACAAATGATTTCAGGAGTAAAAGCAAAAATTAAAATTGATTCCTACATTTTAATTACATCTAATGGTAAAACTGATTGAAATATCACTCTTTTTATCACTATTCATATCATTCTACAAAGACTGTCTAATTCTCAAATGTAACGATTTTTATGTTGATAATATTTCAGATTTTGTTTCAGAGGTGGCATTATAACAAGTGGTTGCAAATTTTGGTTGTTACTGGGAATAGTGCTGAATAAGTTCAGAAAAACACTAAAAAAGAATAATGTAATCCCAATGTTAGAAATTTATTTGCCGGTTCTTATCTTGGGTCAAAATCATCAAAGCTATTGTACTCCTTTTGTCCTCGCATCCAGAACCAGCAATATTGTTTGTATGCGAAAAAGCCGTTAGATAACTGCATTAAATTAGAAATATTAAAAATTTGCCAGATCATTTTTGGAATCAGCACCCCCAAATTTGCTTTCGTTTTTTATATTTTGTATCTACAAACATTCTTTGTGTTGGTGGTGAATGTGCAAACATAAAAGCGAAAATTGTAAAGAAATAAAACAACGCAGTTTTTTTTTTAATTTAGCATGCCACGGTTGCCACTTATTATAAGCCACAAATGAAAAATCAATGTGAAACTCAGTAATATCTGCAATAGTACGCCGTGCAGTAAGCCTGTAGTAGCATCTATTAAGAAATTAGTAAATGCGGTAACAAGTCTTCTGTACCACATAGCACATTTTACAATGTACATACCCAATAATTGTTTAGTCTGATGTGCATTTTATAAAAATTTAACAATGTTTTACACTAGCTATCGGTAATTGCTTCGAATAGCATTTTTTACGCAAAGCTTTTAGCAATAATAACCTTGAATAACAAAAAAACGTAAAAATTGAAAATAATGATTCCGAAACAAGTATTATCAAAAACTCTCCACTTTTTGCAATGTTATTGAATATCGCAAATGCATATGAAATGTTGCAATTTAGTGAAAGCACAGCAGATGCGCACAATGAAGTTATCGGTGTGCTGCTACATCACACTCAAAGACATTTGGGCAAATTTCTGTTTTGGATGTTATCACTTAAACTTCATGAAAAAACCTTAGGCAGGCAAAATTATGCACATGTTTTTTTGAAAAAATAAACATCTTTCTCCTAATACTGCTGCTTAGCAGAAACTCAAAATTTATTTATAAATTGCGTTTCTTTTTTTGATTTTTTTTTTTTTTCTTTTAGTTAACAAAAACATATTTCGAACATAAAGACTACCGAAATTCATACAGCATGCCACACACTTGATAACTTATCGACATTTTTGACTACTCTATATCAGCAATGCGAAAAAAAAAAATATTTGCAAAAAAACAAAAGGAATCGCGCTTATGTTGGCCTCCAATTTTTTTATCAATAAATACGTTTGTATTACTAAATCGCAATTCTTATTTATTAGCGAAATGCTAAAAATGAAGCTTAGTTTGAAATTTGGTAAAATTATACGAAATTGTCTGAGAAATTCAGCTGTGAGCTTTAAAAATCATAATGAAAATTATAATGCCTCGGGCAAAATAGTAAATGAAAATCTATTGTCAGTTTGTCACAACTCTTTTTGAACATCGATAGCAACAAAAGCCGTTCAAGAGGTCACTGGTTTACGTTCTTATTCACGTTACCAGTGTACAAAAAAGCGTGAAATTATTAATTAAGACAAAACAATTGGGACTAACAGGATTAAACTAATTTTTCAAAAATTTTGACAGAAACGCAGCGTCGACCTTAAAAAACGTTTAATAACTCCGAATCTAGTTGTCATACGACAGTGGTTTTACAAATGAAAGTTGAAGCAGTAAATTTTACGAAAAATCAAGATATTTCATTGTTGTGGCTTGACTGCTTCATAACAAAATTTCGAAATATTCAAAGGGGGGGAGCTAATCGATTCCCTCTGGGCCGAATAGGGTTAATACAAACGTGAAAGTTAATCCTTGTTATCAACCGGACAAGGAGCAGCTGGGACGTAAATCTGGTACGGTACATGTATGAAATGGTGAAGCTAAACTAAGGGGCAACTAAATGGGTAAAACACCAAAAAATGCAGCACTCGAAGAAGAAGAAGACTTACCACTGACATTACAAAATAATGAAAACTAACTAATAACTGATTTAAATTCCACGCTGACAGATAAAATTCACCAAAAAATAGCAGAAAAACTGGACCAGCTAATACTGTTGCTCCGAACTTTTATTTAAAAAAATTGAAACCAAAAACATAGGAATAAATAAACTGTAATAAAATATTCCTATGTTTTTGGTTTCAATTCCTTTATATAAAAGTTTGAGGCAACAGCATTAACACTGGTCCAGTTTTTCTGCTATTTTTTGGTGAATTTTATCTGTCAGCGTGGAATTTAAGTCAGTTATTCGTTAGTTTTCATTATTTTGTAATGTCAGTGGTAAGTCTTCTTCTTCTTCGAGTGCTGCATTTTTTGGTGTTTTATCCATTATTTGCCCCTTAGTTTAGCTTCACCATTTCATACATGTACCGTACCAGATTTACGTCCCAGCTGCTCCTTGTCCGGTTGATAACAAGGATTAACTTTCACGTTTGTATTAAGAATTGCGATACAACTAGCTATTTGGGTGACCTGTCTATGCATTTAGATTGATAATGGTTTAAGAATAAACCGAAAAGTCTCGAATTTAAATATGTTTCATATGGATTTGGCTTTAATTTTTCTGATTAAACTAAGTGCTAAACCCATATTCTCTGCTCCGATATTTGCATTAGGATTGTTTAACACAACATTTTTTGTGAAAAGTGATTCTGCAAACAGTATTTCCCGTTTTATCACCCCCAAAAAGAAATATTGACCAATTTTCACAAAAAAATTTTCATGCTTAGGGGTTGCACAACTCGATTATAGTTTATGACGTCATTAAAAATAGTAAATTTTTTTTTGAAAACACTTGCAAGTGACATATCAACAGACGCAAAATGACCCCCTGAATCATAATTTGTTGATTGTTTTGGTTAATTGGCATTACCTAAAAATTTACTTCAACAATTTTAATCGATGACGTCATTATTTTAGTTGAAATTGCATCTTTGCACGCTTTATTATTAAATGGAAAACTTAAATTATTTTACTGTACAATTTTATTAGATTTAGTAAACAGAAATGACAACCACGAGAAGCGCAACTGAAATTTGGTTGATTAGCAATCCTAAATCTGATCTTAATTCCAGCTGTTTGTCGACCAATGGTGCTGTCATGCGTAGTGTTCTAAAAAAAACTGTTTTTTGAGCATTGTTTTTTTTTGATCGTTTATTTTTTATTTTTTTATTTTTTTTGATTTTGCTGTTTTTTTTTCGTTAGTTTGTTCGCTTTCAGCTTGAAAAAGTGTGCTAGTTCAATCCATACCAAAAATTTCCACATAATCTATCATGTTCACGTATACTAGCCGGAAATTTGCTTCAAAATCTTGGGATTTGGAAATCTTGGAAACTTGCAAAAACTTCAAATCTTGGGAATTACGAAAATGCTGATTCCTGAGTGGTAACACTGGTCTCAAATAGTGCCCCAGTAGGCGGAAGCACGGTAGCGCTACTGGTACGGCTTGGCTACGGTCATTGCATTGTTAAAAATGTCCAGCATTTTTTGCTTGTGTTGCGTCATAAGGACTTTTTTGGCTGGGTCAGGTCACTACATGCTGAAAACTAAAGTTTCAATTTTTTTCGATTATTTTAATCATGTATATTTAAAAAAAACTTTGGGTTTTTTTAGTTGAATTTATAGACTTTGGGCTTGAGAAAAGCGCAGTGGACGAGCGAATTGTTACATATGTGCTTTCTTGGTTGTTTGAAATCGGCACGAGGCGCGCTCGAAGATGTCGGGAGTCCACTATGATGTCATAATTTTTGTTAGAATAATGCTAATTTCAAGTGTTTTAGTCCAATCATTGATCTTAAATTGAAGCAAGATCTTCTTGGCTGCTTAAGGTTTCTATCGAAGTAGAGGGTGGACATGACGTTTTTGTGACGTCATAATACATATACGTATTGTTTAATATCCTATACATGCTTGCTATTGGATAGCCTGATTTAGCCTGATGCCAGAATCGAATCAGTGCAAAATAGCCAAAAGAAATAAATCGGACCGAGTGAAGGATGTAGTCATGAGACCACTATGATATCACAGGGCTGTTGCAAATTTTCCAATCTCAATTGATTTGACTGCAACATATATACACCATACACTACAAAAATTTGTTTGCAGCTAAGTTTAAAAGCGAGGAAAAAAGGGTCGTGATCGACGCTCTCGTCTGTGACGTCATAATCTATTTAAGTTTTGTTTTAATTTCCAGTTCAAGCTTGCTGTAGAACAGTCGCGCTTTAAGCTAATATAAGTATTGAATAAATTCAAGATAGTAATCGAAATATGTAGTCCAGAGACTACTATGACGTCATAGAGCTGTTACAAATTTGCGAATTTCAACTGATTTGACTATAATAATCCATCATAAATCATAACAAGGTTTTGCTTGCAGGTTGCTGCTGATTTTGTATCAAGTAGAAGGGGTCAAGATCGACGCGTTTGTGTGTGATGTCGTAATGCATTTACGTTTTCCCTTCTTTCATGCATTTTAATTTGCTTTTAATTGATTAAAAACAGTTTTAAGCGTAAGTTCTTCTCAGTGATATGCCATTGATTTCTTTAGCATTTGAAGTTGGCTATTTGATGATACTGATAGTCCTAAAATTCTTCAAAAAAAATATTGCTTTTTGATTTCTAAATTAGTTCTTAATTACAAGACTAAACTGGTAAACACAGCACAAGGTACTTTGCTAGGCGTACCGTTAGGCCGTAGACAATTTATTTAGTAGAATAGGGACAGACGCGCGGAGAAAAAGATAAGAGCATTAAGAAAAAAGCTTGTTTTTGCTATAGAGGTATTTTTGCGGTCACGCGTATTCGGCTGCTTTGCTTAAACATTTTCGTAGAACAAATGATCCGTAAAAAAAAAGTCCTCCTGATTGGACGAATTGGCATATTTTAAAACAAATAAAGCGTGAAGAAGAAATACAAAACTGTTAGTTTCCAGCCTGCTGATAAAGACTCTATGGTCAGACAATTAGGCCTATACCGCTCTTATAGGCTATTATGGTCAATCGTTTAGTTCAACAGTATTTGCCATGCATTTCGTTCAACAGGTTCGCCATGCTTTTTTGTGTGAAAAAGCATATAAAGCACCTAAATACAGCATAAGTACTTTAACTTACTGGAAGAATTCAAATTTTTTTAGTTTAGAGATCAGCGCGATTGAACTTAGCTTAATGGTAGTGAATAAACCTAGGCATACTGATACGATATATACTTTATAGCCTACTGATCAGTGACGGATAGCGTTATATATACCTCCTGCTCAGTGATAGATGGCCGTATTTATTTGTTTATTAATGTTGTATACAAAGAAAGGACTATAATGCATCCCTAAATAATAGTTATATATTGCAACATATAATATAAAACTGTATTATAATACCATATAATCACTTCTACATAATATCTATATATTGTACCTTTAAAAAAGAAGAACTACATAATGCAAGAACCTTTGACGTCATAGGCTTGTTTTTCAGCTATTACAACCTTAGTTGTTGCGATTACCCGCAAAGATGTTTTAACGGCTCCTATGCCACAAATAAAAAGCTCAAAAGTTGTTAGTCATAGAGCAGGTGGGGTGGCGAATTAACGATGCAATGACAATTTACGTTGAAAAATTAATGGCAATTAACATTAAAAAAATATTAAGATTTAAAACGTATTTTTTTGGGTTTAATTTATTTACTTATATAGACAAATGACGACATGGCTAGTAGAGTGCTCGATAATGAAATTACATAATTAGAGTTTGTATCAACCTAGGTTTATTGAACTAAAAGCATCCCATCCTACAAGCTGTTTCACCCTTGACATGGATCTTCAGCCGCTTGTTGCACTTTACACATTTTTTCTAAAAATATTTGCAATTCTCATTTCAAATGTATAAAATTAAGCGCTCAAATTGGTAAATTTCTTGGCGTTTTTTCGGTGCATCACGGTCTCACAGAGCATCATATACAGAGCTTAGCGGACTACATGGTGATTTTTTAGAGTACGGGAATTGTTTTCACATACAGATTTTTCCCCTGAAGATTCCTATCAAGGTTAAAACAGACTGCAGGGGTGCTTATGGTTCTGTATTTATTTTGGTAAACTTATGTTGATATTTATTTATTTATTTATTCAGTTACCATAAACAAAGTGAACCAAAATTTGATTTATGACCAAAATGGATATGGATACCGGCATTAAAAACTTTTATCGCACAAAATTGAGAACAGTTTTGACATGCACTAATATAGGTTTTTATAAGCTTGTGATCGACCAAACAAATTTTGGTTTAATTTACTGTAAAAGTAGAACTTTATTTGAAACCCAAAGTATTCACTGGTATCCCAATTTCTTTTGTAAGACTTGACTTGTATGTCTTACCAGACATGGGCACTAATATGGGCATGTAGCCACCCAGGATTTCTTTCTCAATATTTAATGATCTTATTTAAGTTTTATTTATCTTTATCTTTAAAGTAAACTTCAAATTTAGCTTTATGTTTAAATTGCGCAATAAAAAACAAAAAAACAACGTTTTTTGGCCTCCATAAACAAGCATAAAAAACACATTTAGTTTTTCATTTACAGCACTAGTCATACGTTACTTTTTTCAAATTTTCAAAAATCAATATGTTACAAGAAATGATGCTGGAAGGCGAACGATTGAAGTAGTCACTGAAATTTGGTTGTAATGTGAAATTCCTGTGAAAAGTAGTTGGTAACATTCAAAACAACTTATGAAACTTTTTGAAGCATCAATCATGGAAGCAACGATAGAGAAGGAATGATTTGAGGACAAGCCTTCCTTGTCAGCTACTTAAGTTAGAGTTTTTGATGGCAATATTTTTCTAGAAAGTTACACGGATACGGTTTGGTTAGAAGCATGAATGCGTTTTCTTGAAGCCGGGCTGAACTCTTCCCCTGAGGTTTCGTATTCAAAATGGGGGGAGGAGTTTAGCAAATAAATTGGGTTAGCAGTAAGCTTATCTGTTTTGGTAGATAAAGCTGATGTTATTTTAAGATTTTCGGTTTTGACTCTTTGACGTTTACTTGGCTATTTTTCGTTTCTTAATTGGTACTTCTGCGACGCTTCGCTTAGGAAGTCCCTATGTTTTTTTCCGTGCAAAATTACGAATTCGACAACCAGAGGTCAAAAACGCTACAACTTTGAAACTGCTAAAAGTAAAAACTTGAAAATTAAAACTTAGATAGAGCTAATTAATGTAAATTATTCTTAGTGCAAATTTTAGAGGCAATTGGTCACGTGATTCGGGTTTCCGAGCCAGAAACTGAAATACCAATCGAAGGTTTAAACAGCTTTAGCTCGAAAACTAATCGCAGGAGAATAAAAGTTTCGAATTTAGAAGCGCCTGAGTATGCAGTTTCAGCTGCCAAAATTAAATTATGACGATTCTGACACTTTTTTTTCTTTATTTGTTTATTCAAGCACTTTTTTTTATTGACACAAAAACTCCAAAACCATCAAAGCTAGAAACTTGAAACTGGGAGATACGATAAGTCTATATATGAAGTTGTGCACCTGCATTTTAGAAACCGCTAAGTCACGTGGTTTGGGGCAGATGCACTCAAAATGTGTGATAGCGAAGTTTATGAAGTGATTTTAGTCGTCTGCGCGCGCGTGATGCCGTAGCCTAATGATTAAAGGCGTCAGTACTTGAAACTTAAGTGAGTGATTAAAAGTGTGTTTAATTCTCTAGTTGGCCATTGTTTATATCAAACCAAGATTATATCGAATCTAGCATTTTAAATTTTTTTCGATTGGGACAAAATCGCTGTTAATATTTTTTATTTAGACACTAGACATGATAAGAAAGTATCAGGTTTCATTCTTTGCGAAGACTTGCCAAAAATCAAATTTTTAACACCCTAAGCTAGCGCGCTACTCTTGATTTCTTTTGATTAGAACAAAATCGTTTTCAATATTATTTGTTTTGACACTAGATATAAACAGAGGGTATCAGGTTTTGTTTTCTATGAAGACTCCCCAAAAATCAATTTTTTTAACACCTTAAGCTAGCGCGCCGTTTTTTTTTGTTTTTTTTGATATCAGTACAAATTTAAAAGACAAATATTTTGATATAGTTTGGGGGTACCAAACACCCAAAACCCTCAAACGGACCCACCAAAAATCAATTTTTTTGACGACTTAAGCTAGGGTGATACCCTTTTTGATATCAAGATATATTAAAGAGACAAATACTTGGACATATGTTGGGGGTACCACCCTCCACCGGAAACTCTGCCAAATGTACCCAAAAAGATCACTATTTTAAACATTTAAGCTAAGGTGCTAGCTTTTTTTTCGATATCAGTAAATATTTAATTGAAAAACTTTTTGACCTAGTTTGGGAATACCAACCACCCACAACCCGAAAATGGACCACCAAAAATTAATTTTTTTAACGGCTTAAGCTAGGGTTCTAGTTTTTTTGATATCACGAAATACTTAGGAGACAAATTCTTGAACATAATTTGAGGGTACCACCCCCCTCCAGAGATCTACAAAAGAACCTAACAAAAATCATTTTTTTGAACGGCTTAATCTAAGGCTCTCGTTTTTTTTTCTGAAGGCGCTATATGAAAGAAAACGCTGTATTTTCTTTGTGATCCAAGCGTCATTATCAAATAGAGTTATAGCTTTGATTATGTTGGCTCTTAGACACAGTTGGAAAGCTAGCCAACATTAAATTAAAAAAAGAGTTCATTGGCGGCTAGCGAAACGGAGTCTTGGGGCAAAAGAAAGCTCTTTAGAGCTTTCTCAGTTCAGTCTGCATATCTGCCAGCGTAACCGTACAACTTTAGCTCTTCTAAGGCAGTTTCTGCCCTGCCTTAACCGCTCTGACTATGGTTCTTTTCGAAATTATAAAAGCCTTTAAAATCAAACGGTGAAATTGCTTGAAAAGGCATGATTGACATGTTAAAAAATGCCAAAAATCTGGAAAACTGTAAAGCATTGGGTACGCCAGGTTTTTTTGTTTCGGAATGTAATATTAGTGTAGAAATACTTGATAAATATAACTTCATTAATCGCAAGCCCAGGAATTTAGATTTATTCAAAAAAATTGAAAAAATCATAACCTTAGTGTGTACGTGTGCTGCTATGGCCTAGATGCTAAAGGCGCCAGTAAATGAAAACTATGTGAGTGATTCGACGTGGGTTCAATTGTCTAGTTAGCCATCGCTTTTTCTCAAACTGAGATCATATTGAATCTTATGTATTTAATTTTTTTTTGATTACGAAAAAATCACTTTTAATATTTTTGTTTTGGTACTAAATATGATCAAACAGTATCAAATTTCATTCTCTGTAAAAACTCCCCAAAAATCAATTTTTTTAACAGCCTAAGCTAGCACGCAATTTTTTTTTTTTTCTTTATCAGCAGATATTTAAACAACGAATATTTTGAAGTGGTTTGGAGTTGCGGTGCTGGCATAATGGTTATAGGCGCCGGTGTTTGAAACTGTCGTGATTGAACTGAGCTAGGTTCATATACTTAGTCGGACATCCGTTTCACCCAAACCACTACTGAGTTAATATCGACATTTTTTTAAAAATTTGACAAAACCACTTTGTTTAAATTGCACACGATTGAGTTTTACAGAAATATTGGTGACCTTCAAAGTATGAAGAGGAGAATGTTGGTGAAACAAAGTCAACAAAGCTAGAAACTTGGAATTTGAGAATATGATAAATATGTACATGAAGTTGAACACCTGCATTTTTGGGGTCACTACGTCATGGTTTGGGGCAGACGCACCAAAAACTTGTTATGAAAAAGTTTAATAAGCGATTTTGATAATTGATTTTCGTTATGTAAACGCATGAGCTGCTGTGGTCTAGTGGTTAAAGGCGCCAGAACACGTAACCTTTTTAATTGAATAGACCTGGGTTCTAATATCTAGTTGGTCATCGGTTTTCTCATTTCAAATCATATTGAATCCAGCATATTTTTTTTCATTTAGACAAAATTTCTTTTAGTATTTTTTATTTTGACGTTATAAATGATCAGAGGGGTATCATTTGTCGTCCTAATTTATGTGGTGAAAAACCTAGTTGGGGCTTGCTATCATACTGATTTAAATTGTTGTGTTTTAGGCTATTGGTTTTTGTGGCTTGATTTTCACAGTATTTTTTGCAAAAATTCAGCCTAAGTTGCGCAATGATTAAGATAAACCTTGTTTTTTTTCTTACAACAAATTGGTGACGATTATGCCACGAAAACTAAAAAAAACGTAAATAAAAATGAGGTTTAAGAACAAATCAGATGCATGAAACCGTTAAAATGATGCATGCAGCAAAAACATCTTTTTGAACTTCGCAGGTTGTATATTGCTCGATTTTCGGTGTACAATAATATACGGCTGTGTATGTAATGCGACATTTCCTTAGTTTCAGACATCAAACTCCGACTCCGACTTTTAATAACCAGCTTTAATTTGCCTTCCTTTGTGGTTCGATTTCATAATATTTTCAATATAACATCATTGTGTTTTTTATTAAATTTTGCTATGGTGCTACTAAACCACAGCTTTTCGAAAGCACCAATATCCACCATAATTATAAATAAATAAATTGTAAACAGCTTGCAAAAGCTTTGAAGTGGTATTTTTTGAATTTTTGACCAATGCGCAAAGCGGTGACGCTAGCGCTAATTCCCACTTTGAAAGCATTCATCAAAGCTGAGAATTTAGAAGGTTTTAAACAAAAATCTTGCCTTTTAAGAATTGATTTTCGTCATGTTCACATGTTTGATGCTGTGGCTTAGTGATTAAAGGCGCCAGCAAATGAAACCTTGTGATTGAATACAACTGGATTCAATTATCGAGTTGGCCATTGGTGTTCTCATTCCTAGATCGCGTTGAAACCAGCAACCTTTTTTTTTTTTTGATTGAGACAAAAATATATGAAGCTGTGCACCTTCTCGCTACGTCACGTGGTTTGGGGCAGAGGCACCAAAAGCTTGTGATAATGAAGTTTAATACATGAATTTAATAATTGATTTTCGTCACGAATGCACATGTGTTAAAGCGCTGCTTTTATTACGTATACAGCATATGAAACCATTGTGATTGAATAGACCTGCTTTCAATTATCTAGTTGGTCATCGGTTTTCTCATTCCAAAATCATACTAAATCCAGCCCCTTTTTTTGATTGAGACAAAATCTCTATTAATATTTTTTTTTTATTTTGACATGAGATATGATCAGAGGGTTTTAGGTTTCATTCTCTGCAATGAAACACCAAAAATCAAATTTTTAACGGCTTAAGCTAGGGTGCTAGTTTTTTTTTTTTTTGATATCAGTAGATATTGAACACAAAAATACTTTGACATAACTTTGGGGTACCACAACCCTGAAAATCCTCACATGAACCCCAAAAATATCAATTTTTTGAACAGCTTAAGCTGAGGCTCCAGTTTTTTTTTTTTGAAAGCAAAGCATATTAAAGAGAAAAAACTTTTGACAAACTTTGGGGGTACCACCCCTCTCGAACCTTTCCAAATGAATCCCCGAAAATCAATTATTTTGAACGGCTTGCACTGGAACGTTAGTCTTTTGGATATCATTAGATATTCAAATAACAATTTTTTTACATGATCTGGGGGTAGCAATCCCCTAAACCCTTCCCGTTAAAACCATAAAAAAAATCTGCCCTGCTTTTCAACTCGTAACTGAAGACCCAATTTTAATATTTGTTTGTGCTTTTGTACAGGATTAGTTGTTGCTTTTTTGCAATCTTGTAACTTAAATCAAAAAATTGTTTGTCATTGTCTAATCGGTGTTTAAGTCAAATTACTGAGTAATTATTATCCTTTGTTCAAAATAAGTTGTTAATTAACGCATCTATTAAAACCGTCTTTTAAGAATTGATAACTTGTATTAAAAGTTTTTTTGCATTATTCGTTTTTCGAGACGACTTTAGAGTGCCAACTGCCAACCTTTGTTTTTTAATTTCTGGTTTGTGGATGATCGACAAAGGCGATCTACCTCGAGCTATCACTGTTTGGAACTATTTAAATCGTTCATGGAATTTGAGATCGCAGTAGTGACTGCAAGGATGCTAGTGAACAGTGTCAGTTTTTTGTAAAACTTGGTAACACTGCTCGACTTAAATTGCGTTTTGCAATCCTCCTTTCCTATGGATTTTGTATTGACTGTGAGGGAACAGTACTATAACGTGGAAGAAAGGCGCTGATCTGGTGTGTACATCGAATTTACAGACTATTATGTTTTCTGTATTTTGTTTATTCATTATAATAATAAATTTTATTAAAAAATCATTTATATACAGCTAGTCCAAGGAGAGAGGGATTGGGAGAGTTTGGCGTAGCTTTCCTACACTTGACTGAATTTGGCAATAGAACTTCGCATTGCTGCCGTGCAGAAAATACAAAGTGGTTCTGAGTGGCAAGTCGTCGCAGATCTTTATTTTAAGAATTCAACAATTAACGAAAAACTTTTTGGCTAATCGAAACACCCCCAAATGAACCTCCCCAAAAATCACTTCTTGAAAGCTAAATTTAACAATTGATTTTAGTCAATTGGGTTAGGTTCATGTGCAGCGCTGGCATAATATTTAAGGGTGCAATTGTTTGAAATAGTCGTGATTGAACAGTCTAGCGTTTAAAGCTATGCTAATATGGATCCCATAATTATAGACCAATGGGGTCTATATTAGCATAGCTTTGGGTTTATGAAACTCGAAAAAATATTTGATGAGTAAAATCATTACATAACCCAGTATAATATGTTTTTCTCTAATTTTTTATTTTACATTAGAACTACAGTAGGCGTAGCAAGGTGGAAGCCTAGGGGGCCCAGACCCCCCCAACTGCAAATGCCAGCAATGATGACTTTGTGACTTTAGTTGGTTTTCACCTAGACTTCAGACCGTGAAGACTCTTTTTTTTTTGGTCTTTACCTAATTTTCAGGACAAATGCAGCTCCTCAAACTGTTAAGACCTTTTTTTTGCCGTTTTTTGATGTCAGACTCCACATTTTCAGGTGTGGTTTGCCCTCCCCCAATCCTAAATTGTTCTCCAACTAAATTTTGCCCCCCCTCCCCAATAAAAAATTCAAAGTCAGATAGTGAAAGCTTTTAGTTTGTTCTTCACCTGTGTGATTTGTGGTTTGGGCCTCTTCCAATCCAAAAATTTTGGCTACGCCCTTGAGTATGATCCCGTGGCTTTCAAGAGTATTCATCAATTATTAAAGAGTATTATACTGTGCAGCAAACGCTTTGTTCTGAAGTACCTGAATTCGAGACAGTATACTTTTATAAGTTGCGCAACAACGTTCTACTAAGATCATTTCTGACAAAATTTTCTGACATCGTGGTGTATTTTTGTTAAGTTTCAATTTTTTGTAAAATGTTTATTCGAAAGAAAGGTTGTTTAAGCACGCTTACACCGACCCAGTAGGCAATTACATTACTTGTTACAGAGTTTTTGACGCCAATGAGAAGAATATTTAATTTGGCATCAAGTAGGAACAGCATCTTTGTTTTATGACAGAACTAAACCTTATTTGTACAGGGGGAGGCAAATTTGTCCCCTCTCTTAGTTATTTTAATATAGCTCCCAAACTAAAAAAAATTTTGCCTTTATGCACCCTGACTTTGAACCAAATTTAATAACGCACGTTTTCAGTAAGTTTGGGGTCAGCCGGATAACCGGAAGTGACGTCATTTTTGCCTTTGTCAGAGGCTCCTAAAGAGTTTCACACAGTTTTGAGCACAATGCATGCTTGTCAACGTACTTCACTGCGTATTCAATATTGATGCTTATCTTTAGCTGCAGTAAAATATTTTATTTACTTATAAATGTATTGCATCATCATTACGTCATTGATGACGTCATAATTCAACACTATTGTTTTTTCTGTAATTGTAATGGTAAATGTAATTATATTTTATTCTCTAAGTTGCCTTGGCCAGGAAACAGCAAAGAGACTTTTCGGTCTTTGAGTCAAGCTGCCACTTGCCCACCTGTCTACCACACACGGCGGAGGCTTCACACTTTCTCTTTTATTGCTGAACGCTAAGCAGGAAAGCTGTGAATACCAATTTTTTATAGTCTTTGGTTCAGGGATATCTAGAACATCGGGATCGCTTACTGTAATTATGCGCTGACAACAGTGGTGCTAGGATTTTTTAAAAGTTTTGTTGATATAAACTAGAGGCAGAGTTGCGAAAATACGAAAACCATACTACATTGAAAACCATACTATTTCCATAAAATTATAGACCTGGGTTCAATTCCAAAGTCCGTTCTAAATTATGCAGATTGAAAATTAGCTAAAAATTTAATCAAACCATAGCAGTACTAAAATAAAATGACTTCACTCGCATAAAAAGAAGTGATAAAAAGTTAACAAGGAAAAAGCGAATTCACAAATTTAAACAATAAGAACAATAAATTAGCAAACAAAATCTAAGCAGTACTAACAGTATAGTAAAGTCCAAATTGGCACGGCACTTAATACTAGCTTTTGGCAATGGATTTGAAGGCAAGTTTTCTAACGCCACGGCTCAACTTTGCAAGAAGCTAAATCTTGCATTGATTGAGGCGCTATAGTTCATTTTTGGCAAAGCAAATAAATTGAAGATAGCTTTCAGGATACGATTGAAATTGCAATGATCTGCCGCACAGGTTGGAGTCACTAAAGACTCGTGCTGAAGATTTCTTTCAGCAATAGCCTTTTCAGCATAGTAACGAAGGCTGCTATTTGGTTCTTTAAACAGAAAAACTGCTGTGTAGAGCGCTTTTACGGACGGCTAATTTGTTGTCAATTAGAACTCCCAAAACACAAATAGTATCGGCAGTACTGCTTGGGAGCAGCTAAGCCACACAAATTGCAAATGCCGCAAGAAGGTTTTTTGCTCTCCAAACCCGGAATATATTCAGCATCAGTCAGCAATTCTTTGCAGCCAATGTATTTTCTTTGCCGAGATATGCATCTTTCCAGTGCTCCTTCTAATTTTCTGGCTAATCGGCGAGTGCCCAAATTTTCTTCAAACAATTGTGCCCAAAGCGCGAAAAGACGCTTATGTGCCTTAATTTTTGTACCAATCGAGTATTAAACTACACCAAATGTCAAATTTCCACTAATTTGTTGAGTTTTCTAAAGCTATGTTTACCATATTGCCAAAAATTATTTGGTCTTGCTCCAACAAATCGCTGATTGGCTGAAAAAAATTGGACTAGTCGGAACACCGCATTTTCTTATGTACCCAGCAACATAATTGTAGATGACAGCGGCGGCATCATCATCACTAACTTTGTCAAGTTTAATTTCTGAAGCCCATTTAAAAAAAAAAATTATTTCCTCCAAACAGTTCAAAGCATCCACGTTATTCTCCGTTGAGTTAGTTGGGCTGGTATTCGGGTGAGCCAAGGTATGCAAAGCATTTTGGCGAAGTAGAGTGAGGCAACGGATCTACAAGTTGCAACCATTTTGTTTGACTATACCAGCCAAACGGTCCTTCAATTGGATGACTGATAAATTTGCAGATAATACGTACATAAATGCTTGTGAATGAGGAGACAGGTCATTGCCACATTGCCTCCAGTGATATATGCAGGCAGAAAAATATCAGCTGTAACGTCTGATTGACCAAATTCTTTCCATTAAATAAAAATTCAAGTACTTTTAGCAAAAACTGGAAAGTGTAGTTGCTAGATTTGCAAGATCCATGTTCATCGAGTCAAAGTGGTTTACTCATTGAATAGTTCTTTCGAAATCCTGAACAGTGCAATAAGTGATTATTTTCAGTTATAACCGTAAACATTCAAATAGGTATCACGCCCGGCGCCAGGATAGCGCGACTGGGGGGGGAGCAGAAATAAATTTTGGGGGGCACGAAAAGTTTATTAATGTGAATTCGAGAAGGGCACGGGGGCACGAGAAATTTTTATCCCAGTCTGGATCAAATGAACAAGGTTTAAGACCATAGATTCAAAGGGATTTTCCGGCAGCAATCGGAAATTCCAGCGGTTTTTCCGGCCGGAAACAGGTGATCTTCAAAAAAAAAAGATCTTCCCAAAAACGTCATGAAATTCGATGTCAGTCCACAAAAAACACGAATTTGGGCCTCGATTTGCACTCCAGTAGCCCCGAGCCTGTTAATTTCTTCTGGGCACAGTCCTCGCTTGGGGAGGGGCACAATTTTTGTTTGCGGGGTACAAGCAGTCATTTGGGGGGGCACGGCCCAGGTATGCCTCCCCGTGGCACCGGGTCTGACAGGTATTAGTTTAAAAAAATAACATTTTTGTTACAATAACTATTAGCACAGAACAAGACAAATTTTTTTTTAGTCGCTCAATAACAACTTACGGTGGTTATAAAAATTGATTAAAATTGCGACAGGGAAGTTGCGAAAAAATCTTTCGTGGTCAAATCTCAAATCAAGCAACCAACTAATTGTCAACAAAACTTACTGATTTTGCCAGTATTATTGAAGTTTTAATACTTTTCCACGAAATGCTTTGTTGTTAGATTCTAGTGTTTAAATGCAGCAGGATTTGGGCGGAGTCTGAAGATTTCGAATAATTTAGCTTTTAATTAAGATTAAAATTTTAACTAAACCATCAAACTTTCAAAAAAAGACCATAAATTTTAACTTCATCATCAAACTTTCAAAAAAAGCCATAAATTTTATATACAAACTGCAGTTTATTAAGCCAATTTTAAAGTGAAAAGAAATCTTACCTTTCGATAGAAATTTGAGAGACATCACTTTCCAACAATTGTAAACAAAAGTCGCTGAGTTTCCTGTTGCAAAAACGCTTGGATAATTAACATTATAATGATTCTCGACATGGGCAGTGGGTTTCACAGAAGAAACCTGAAAATAAGCACATAAATGTGTTAAAACACAACAATTATCCCAGAACTATAAAGTTTATTTTTGTAGCCTACAGTAGTTAGATGATTTAGCTGTAAAATAACTCCAGCTAATTTCTGGGTAGATATGCTGCAACATTTCTTTTTCAAACGTATACAAATAAAAGAGATGTTACCCATTGTTACAATGATACTGCTAAATATATAAACTTTGCACTTTAGTTGAAATGACTAACAAGTAATGACAGGCTCTACTTAGAACCTTAGAAAGAATGCCAGCTATGAACAAGCAAATTTAATAATTCTACTTATCAGAATGAAAAAAACAACTACAATACATATGACTTACAGATGGTAGGTTGAGGTGACGTCTTGGCTACAATGATTGGGTTTAATGACGACTTCTTTAAAGTACGAGCAACTTCTAAACTTTTGTGCTCTTCCAAAGCATAAACCTGTTTGATATTTCCGAATAGTTCCAAGTAAGGATATCCAAGAATAGTCTCATAACAAACTTGAGAGCAAGCACAGTAGTGCTGAGTTAAATTTACTGTTCTTGATCTTAACAACTACAATTTCGAAAAGTAGCTAATGCATTCGCATTTACCAAGCCAATCACTGAAAAAATTGCATAGATTACTGTACAGTAAGCTACTCATTGTAGTACACGATTACAGATTAGTAACTATAGCACTGTTGACTAGTCTTGTAAACTGCGCTTTTGTAATCTACACCTAATCTTAATATTATCAACATTTTCCCAAACTTTTAATATTTCTCTACACTTCTAAGTGTGAATAACTGCTCACTATCCAACACGTGCTACTGATTTTGCCAAAGCGCATTGCACAGAACAAACAATTTCGCTTTGTGATCATTCAAGCGTCCGAGAATCTAAGAGCGCTGCGTAGCACCACTGTTGTCACGCGAAACGTGCGAAAAAAGCGAAGCAAGCGATCCCGCTGTTCTAGATATCCCTGCTTTGGTTTTACCCGACCGGGAATCGAACCCGAATCAACTGCTTCAGTAGCAGACGCTCTATTCACTCGACCACTGATCGGTTTCTCGTTTCTCAAAATAAGTTCTGCTGTTTCTCGAAATAAATTGCGTTTGCGTAGAAAAAATATTCGTTGTCATCTGCTGCTGAATGATAAAATGAAAATAATACTGCAGTATTCTAAAATTTTGTGAATGATACTATACCTCAGTCACAAAAAATTACAAATCATTATCAATGCAATATATTATAGATGACGTCACCATTTAAGTAACGTCATCATGCATTTGACGTTATGATCTGCGGTGACTTTATCAGAAATGTCTTTGAAATAACAAAAGTCCAAACTGAAAATAATATTTAGCAACATTTAGAAAACTTTGCATGCTGTTATAAGAATTTACTGGTATTGATGACGTCATCATTGTTTTTGTGATGTCAGAACTCACTATATTTAATTTTAAAATTTAACAAAAAATACCCTCAACAAGCAAAAAATCTTACTTCTATCACTTACCAAACAGTTTTTAGATAGGGGGGCAAATTTGCCCCCCCCCCCGGTACAAATAGGGTGTGAAAGTAGCCAAGTTGATGTAGAGTTAAAGCACTTTTGAGCCAGTAAGAAAATTGCATAACTTCAAAACGTAAAAATACGTATATTCGTTGATGTGTCGTAGTCCGAAAAAGACGTTTTGAATTATATAACCTATTAGCTTTTGCGCGGGACGTATTCTGAGCAACTGAAGAGCCTGGTGCAAAGCGGCTTATCGCGAGATTAGCATTATTCTCTAGATTAAATGAAATTAAATAACACTTCATTTCCTTCTGATGATAGAAATGGCGTTCGTTTAGTTTAACTTAAAAACAACTGTTCAGATTGAATAAAGACTTATCCACCAGCAAGAAGAGTCGTTTTTGGGCAAAACAGGCCCTGTTATTGGTTTAAATTTTTAATTCTAGTAATTTTACTGAGTATATTCCTCTCTAACTGTTGTTGCTATTAAACACTCTGTTAGGTTTGTTGAGGCCAAATCTCTTCCGTGTATGCATGCATATAGTCAATTCTTCTCATGTTGAATTGATGTTTGCCACAGGTGTAGGCATCGTCTGGCTCTCTCATTGACAATGGAACAAGATTTGTCAAGTAGAGAGTATGTTAACCTATGTTGTATTGTGTCTTGTTTTACTCGACTCGTACGGGTTGGGCTTGTGGATGTGCCAGCAAATCTCCACTTTGTCTGTTCTGTTTTTGTTTTTGCCACGCTAGAGTTTTACCTTCTCATTTTAACCTTTAACCGGAACCACCGCCACAGCGTCGGGTTAGTGATCAAAAGGTTGTTGGCTATCGGTTTGATTCCCGAACTAACAATGTGTCGTTGCGTTATGGGAATGGACTTTTTACGTTTATTTGCCACTGTGGCCAAGCAGCCTACTGGGTGTAGCGGCTGAGCCTGAGGAAAGACTTGCAAACAGAATTCAAAAAAGGCTGCTCTGCGTGGGGTGGTTAGACAAATGCGTAGTAAATCAAATCTAATCTTTCATTATACTCGCTGTATCACGCCGAACCTTGCAAAGAGCTTGCGTTGCCTATCTCCGCGTCATTGCACCCGGGTAACACAGCTCCTTTTGAAGAAATGTCGCAGCGGTGGGAAAACCTTGACAACTTGCATTTGATTTGACCGGCCCAAAACCGCTTGACCAACTGGCCACTTCCAGATGAAGAGTAGCTATGGTTTATTTGCATGAAGAAATGAATCAGAAGTTTATCTCTCCAGTGCTTCATAAGTAGACAGGAATATTGGTAAAAATTTCGTTTTTGTTGAGTGAAACAAGAGAACTTAACCGATCATTGCTCAACGGTAGAGCTTGTGAAGCCCACACTTGTTAGAAACAGTAATTATTTCATTCTGGTATGCAATAAAAACTTGAATTTTCTTGACTTTTCCTATTAGTTTTCGCTAATTACGATGATGCGGTTTTTGTTTGCCCAACTTCAGAGGTTCCAGGATAAAATACCTTTTTTTGCAAAACTTTTGAATTTTTGCCAATTTCTGCTTTTCAGCGTAAAGTTTTAATTTCGCGCTTAATGTTTCTGCTACAGATTAAGTGGATTGGAGTAAATTGGTGTTTGGGATTAGATTGGTTACAATAATTAGCGTAACTGCATTACAAACGCAAAGCTATTACGCCAGAGGCAACTTACGAATATTAGGGTTCTTTGTTTTCGATTTCACCGTAATTTCGATTGAAAAGAGTTTCTTTACTTTGCAATGCAATGATTCTTTGCAAACTACAATCGAACAAAACGATACTATAGAAGAAAAAGATGAATGATTTGGTCTACGCTTAGTGCGAAAGCCCTGCAGTCGATTACTGAAATCGAAAAATTTGAAATTGAACGAAACCCGTTTTGAGATCATAAAGAAATGAACAAGTTCAGTGATACGACTCGAAGTAACCTCCGCTGTTTTATCGGATTAAAGTAGGCATTCTATCAGCCATTGCACAATGTACTGTAGAGCGTACTAGTAAGTATTACCAAATAATGATGAAAAACAACTATGGTGAAAATTTTTTCCAATAGTTAAATAATTGCAATTACCGGTAGTTTGATTTCAGCCAATTCAATCACAAACAATTATTTGCAGCTATGCGTGATTCAACCAGACATAAATTTGAAAAGTTTTTTTTGCCCTATTTATTGTGATTGTGTTTTTTTTTTTTCAAACAATAAAACCTTTTTTTCATAAAATTGCTTTTCAATGCAAACAATACCACTGCAAATCAAAAGGTGGCAAATCGCATTTGATAACATTTGATAAATTCATACGCAAACCACAACATTTTTGCAATCAAAAATATTTCGTAATGTTTTATTTCAGCTATGGAAATCGGAGATTGGTGACCAAAATCTTAGTAGTTGAAACCACTGTTGTGATCTTAAACCAAACCTCCAGCAGTTTTTTTATTTTCGTGATTTTTTACTAAAATAATTGCTCTTACTGATTTGCCTCTGCATATTTTTTTTCAAAGATGACAGAATTTTGTAATTTCTGTGTTTATCGTGACGCAATTTAAAGTCTTCAGCTTTGGAAAATATTGCCAGGTGACTGGATTTTGCACAAATGGGACAAAAATTAATGAACACAATTTTTGAAAAAAAGCTAGCCATTTTATATTAGAGCGGCGGTTAAAATTGAAAGGTCCAGGTACAAAAAGATCAAACTACCAAAATCAAGTTTTCGAGAAAATCAAAAAACAAAAATTAGAACCTCATTACCCAAATTTTAGAGCTATAATTGTTGCCAAAAGTGTGTTGTCAAGTGCTAGAATTATTAGAGAATGCAAATTCGCAATTTTAATAAATGGCAAAAATAACATCTTTATCAAAATTATAAAAAATAAACACAAATTTGGAGTTTGATCGTTTTATCGACCAAAGTGGAGTATGATCGTTATTGTTTGTAAGCTATTATGTGGCTGAGGCATGTGCCGGTAGCCAAAAGAAACTTGATCTGCAATTAGTACAACACTAAGTACTTTTTGCGCTACAGCTAATTTAACTTTATCAATTACTAACATCTTCTCTAGCTCTAAAAAACAGTAGATTTAATGTTCAGTACCACAGTCGTAAACAACACATCAAAAATGAAACATTATCACTGTGACACGCATTAACAAAATCATACCGACACTAGATTCAGCCATCCATGAAATGAATTTCAAAACTCGGAACATAGATTATTTGTTGCACACAATACGTGACACGGGTTTAACTCTCACCCTACACTATACAGTTCCACACACACTATACAGCCTTCCATAGGCTTAGTCAACTGACAATCAACTATTCTCAGTCTAAATGTATAAGTTTAATCTAAAAAATAACCAAGATTCTAAAATACTGAGAGCAAGATTACTCATTTTATAGCTAGGTAAATTTTAATGCAAGTGAGATCTAATGCTCACCACAATTATGATAGGCTACAGACTGACAGCACCAGAGGTGGAGTCCTCGAGGACGTCCTTGGCCTCGAGGACGTCCTCGAGGACAGATTTTGAAGTCCTTGGCCTTGGCCTTGGCCTCGAAGGTCAAGTCCTTGGCCTTGGCCTCGAGGCCTCAAGTCCTCGAAAATTGGCCTGTCCTCGGCTCGAGGACAGCACTATTTTTTGGAAAGTTAAAATTTTGTGGAGCGGTTGAAAAATTTTTTGGAAAGCGTTTTTTCGTGGAGATCGCTTGAAAAATTTTTGTGAAGACCTTTTTTTTTTTTTTTTTTGGAGATCGCCTGAAAAATTTTTGTGAAGACCTTTTTTTTTTTTTTTTTTTTTTGGAGAGCACTTGCGCTTTGTGTCCTTGGTCCTTGGCCTTGGCCTCGAGCATTCCTGTCCTTGGCCTCGAGAGTGTCTGTTCTCGGAAAGGCTGTCCTTGGCCTTGGCCTTGGCCTCGGATTTTTTTTGTGTCCTTGGCCTTGGCCTCGAGCCTTGTGTCCTCGACTCCACCTCTGGACAGCACCTCAGCGAAAAATTACCGATGACTATGTACTAACCTATGGGGCGCCGTTTGTCTAAAACATTTTTTTCATTTTATAAGAACAAACTTTGTCCCGATTTGACATAGCTACTGCAATATGACATAGTGCAATAATATGTAACATATTGCTGCAATATGTGACTTATTGCAATGATATGTGACATATTGCAACAATATGTGGCATATTGCAGCGATATGTGACATATTGCAACAATATGTGACATATTGCAGCGATATGTAACATATTGCTGCGATATGTGACATATTTACTGAGATATGACAAATTGTAGCAATATGTGACATACCTATCACATGTGGGAACAATTGGCGCCTTTAGAGTGCTTTTTGTTTGCTGATTTATTTCGCTACCATAATGACGTCAGGTGTGTTGAAGCACTTAAGCGCAGAGACATTTTCACGCCATTTCTGCTGATATATTATTATTATTACTTGTTTATTTCAGACACAAGCGACAAGCATAAACAGCATGATGCAAGGTCCATAGTAAACAACAAACACACACACACACACACAAAAAAAAGAATCAGCATAAATAATGGCCAACATTAGAGTCTAGCCAGTCTAGAGTATGCAGATATGGTAGGCTAGGAGCTGCGATAGTGCTGATACGAAAGATAAGTATCTCTGTCAGCCTGGACTGTGGCTTAGTTAAAAATAGCATCTGCTGTTGAGCTTGCTAAACGCTCAGTATTTAAGTGTAGCGCGATGGATGAAATAAACAGGGTAAATACGCTATCGTAATTACGACAGTGATTTAAACCAAATTCATTCCTGGTACTAAAATTCCTACTGAACGCCTGATAAAAAATCCCTACTCTGGTGAAATCCCTATGAGTGGTAACTTCCGGTATGTTCCCAATGCCTCAGACTGTCAGACATGCACCAACTACAAGTAGCTGTGCTTAATTTTATTTTGCATTGATTCCAGTAGTTAAAATGCTGTGAAAAGATCCTGATTGCCAGCAGAAATGGCGCGAAAGTGTATTCGCGCTCAAGTAATTCAAAGCACTTGACGTCATTATGGTAGCGAAATAAATCAGCAAGCAAAAAGCACCCTAAAGGCGTCAACTGTTCTCAAGTGCGGTAGATATGTCACATTTTGCTGCAATATGTCATATCGCAGTAGATATGTCGTCACATATTGCTGCAATATGTCATACCGCCGTAGATACGTCACATATTGCTGCAATATTTCATATCACAGTAGATATGTCACATATCGCTGCAATACGCCATATCGCAGTAAATATGTTACATATTGCTGCAATATATCATATCGTTGTAAAAAAGTCGCATGTTGTGGCAATATGTCAAATCACAGTAGATATGTCAAATCGGGGCAAAATTTGTTCTAATAAAATGAAAAAAATATTTTAGACAAACGGCGTCCCATACTAACCTACTGCTGTAGCCATTTTAATGATAATTATTGTTATTAACACGCATTATTGATTTTAAATAGCCTAAGCCTGCTAACTCTAGCAACTTAATTCAATCACAGCACTGCACCTAGATTTCCAGCGAGACAAGTAAAATGTCACACTTCATTCATTTTGCTAAACATTGTTCATTTTTACACTAAAAAGAGGAGTTTGATCGTTTTATCGCTGCATACGTATTTTTCAAAGCCATTTTTTGAGCGATGTAGATCGTTCTTTGCCTGGAACGATATTTCTTATGAAACTGTAGCAAAAACTGCATCCATTAGTGCAAAAAAAAAAACAAAACAGAAATCGCAAAAATGGAGTTTGATCATTATGCACGTGGACTCTTCAATTGTTGCTTGCTCCTGTCGACTTACAGTATCAGCTAAATTGAAACCGACTCTTGTTTTCAGCTACGCACCTATCTTGGACAACTAAGCGTTATTTCATTGTAGCACTATTAGCATTATCTCGAGTCAGTGTGCTTAGTTTGTTAGTGTGGTATAGTACAAGCTAATAATTTCCACTCCCCTAATTACCACTTTTACCGGCAGCATAAAAGAATAAACCCACATAGCAATTTTACTAACTTGTTATTCTTATTACGGTAGTAGTTTTGCGTAAAAACTCGGAAAAAAATTTTGTAATCAATGGCAGTGGTCTGCAATTATGGTGTTTTCAGATTGCAATAAAACTAAAAATCACTCCTGTAAAAGCATGATGTTGGATGTATTTAGATAACAGTTCTCTGAATAGCTAGAAGTGAAAAAAGTAAAGCTCTCTTCTAGAGTATTCTTGTAAATTATTGTTAATACTTTTATTATCCTGCTGTATACACGCATATTAGGTATGTTCAGAATATACTTAAAAAACAAAAATATTTTAGATGACAATGCCATTGAGACACTTAGCAATTACAATCTGTCAATTAGAAAATGCATGTTTTTTTAACATTGATTATAAACTAGCCAGATAAAAATCATTGTAAACTAAATTGTCATGCAAATTACTACAAACACGTTTCGTAATACTTAAAAAATTATTGCACAAATTTTTGTAGAGGGCATCAACTTACAGCAGATCGAAAGAGCACTTTTTTTTAATTCCATTTGACTGATACTAAAGGTGTATAGAATTTGACAATATCAGCGATTCTTTTTTGTATATGCCGAAGAAGTGAGAGTCAGCATAGTTTGCAGACTTTTCTCGAAACAAAGCCCTAATCACACGGCAAATTTTAGAAGTTTTGATGTAAAGCAGACTAATGTCTTTGAGTAGAAAATAAGTTAACCATAAACTACGTTGTGAAAGCGTACTGGTTGATGTTACGTTAAGTGCACCCGTACAGTCAATAAGGATAAAGAGTGGGCACTCATTTGCTATTTTTATTTCTTTGATTAACGTTAGGATTAAAGCTAAGGTTAGTTTAAGAGTGGGATTTAGGATAAGATTTTTTTTAACAGAAGCCCCAACCATGTTTGCAAAACAATAATTTCTTAGGTTGTCTGGCGACAAAACTAAAGTACAAGAAAGGTGATTATGCTCCTTGTTCTTCTTACTTCAGTCCGTCAAGTTGAAAACCGACATAAGGCGTAAGGGCGCAGACATAAGGGCACAGGACATAAGGGCGCAGACATAAGTACGCATGGATACAAGGGCTCAAAGACATAAGGGCGTAGGGACATAAGGGCGCAGAGACGTAAATCTGCAATCAGCGCTAATATTTTCGTGCTTCAAAAAATAATTATGTAATCAAAAAACGAACTTGATTAATGAGTATTTATTTAATTTTTGAAAGTCTAGTTTTGAAAAAAAGTTTTGGAATTCGCTTCCTGCCTTCAATTCTCAATTATCGCACAAAGCACTACGGCAATGAGCGAGAAAATGAAAGATTTGATTTGATTTTGCTTCGCAGCGGTACAAAAGACTTATTGTATTTGTTTGCTTAACGGATCAAGTACAACAATTAAATGACTGCGTTTGAAAGCAGCTAAATGATTTGGCTTGAAAACAACCGCTGACGTGGTTACGTAAAGCAAATAAACTCATTAAAAATAAACATTCCTTTTTAAAGGTTTGTTCAAAATTAGTGTACGGCTACCTAAAAACAGGTAAAGGATAGTGCTTTGTGCGATAAATTGAGAACTGAAGGCCGAATCGAATTTAAAAACTATCTTTCAAAACTTGACTTTCAAAAATTAGATAAAATACTCATTAATAAGTTTATTTCTTTGATTACATAATTATTTCCGAAGATCAAAAAGGTTAGCGCAGATTGCAGTTTTACGTCTCTGCGTCCTTATGTCCTTACGCCCTTATGTCCTTGTGCCTGTTTGTCCCTGCACCCCTATATCTGTGCAATTATGTCCTGCCCCCTTTCGTCAGCGCCCTTATGTCGTAGATTCCCTGTAAGTGCCGATATGTGATACAATAAAATAGTAATGTAAAATTGAGTTCTGCGAAGCAGGAAAAAAGTAAAATAATGATGCTATTCTAAACTACATGTTTACGATTTGCTTATTTCAATAAAAAAAAAAGCGTTCTGCTGGATAACAATGCACTCTTTTCGGTGCAGTAGCTTTTTTATCTGCTTTTTGAATATTAATTACTAAGCTTAGTCTTTTTGTTATATTGTGGCTTTGTTTTTGTGTAGTGATCACCGAATAAGGTGAAAACAAACAACTTAGTTTTGTTGTCGAAAATCAATATTAGCATATCAAGACAACAACAATACACAGCTGAAGAAGTTCCTGAAAAGTTTTTGCGGGATTTAGACGATGAAATTTAAGCCGAAAAGTTTCATTCTGACGGCAAAAGTAAGAATACATTGCTCCTATAATTCTGTTATACGACTTAGAACTGCAAAGTAGTAATAATTTTGATACTAAGAAAGTGATTTCTGCTCCAGAAACAAAGCATCGCATTGCAGCAAAAGATTCGTTCACGATTTAGAATCGGTTTTGTCCCCGGCGAACGATAATGAAACTGCTGAAGTCACAACTCAAAAACTCTACACCACTTGTTTGGAAAAGCAAAAGATTTATACTTAAGTCAGTCACATGATCTAACAAGAAACCTTTGTTTATTGGCCGTAAATCAAGATAAGACGTTCAGTCATAATTGGACAACCTGGCCCATTTGGTGAAATTTTGTAGAGATTTTTTATTGTTGCATTTCGTTTGATGATTTTCAACGAGATCCCAATGATGGCCCAATGATCACTCTGCCGCAATACGCAAAGTCTTTGAAATTTTTGCCACAATTGTTGTTTTCAAATTAATTCGAGCGAATATTTATCTTTGGATGAAACTTTATATCCAATGAGAAATCAAATAGAATTTAGGCAATTCAACCCAAATAAGTGGGCAAAATATGGAATGCTTTTCAAATCAGTAAATGCTGTTAATTACAGCTATTGTACAGTCATTTACATTTATTGCTGCACTGTTCTGCGGAAAACCTTCCGGAAATCCAATAAGTTCTTGAGTGACAGGAACCGAAAACATTGTAAAGAACTTATCACCAATTAATAATATTATTTTCTGCTAATTATTGAAAAACACTAATGCTGCATTTCATGCAACCCTCACCGGTTAGCCTAAACCATATAGAATTTTCTGTGGATTATCTTTTGGTTGAAACGAAAGACTATGTTTTACGTGTTGGCGGTGCGTGTAATTTTGTTTTACAGCGTTAGACGAGAGTAAAAACTAAAATGAATATACCGATACTTGTTGTTTTGTAATGTACTGTATATTATACTTTTTATTCAACTAATACACAGATGCTTGTAAATTCTGAACTTCTGTTGCAAAGTTTGCAAATATGATAAATGCAGTCGCAATATTTTAAGAGGCATCATTCTTTCACGTTTCTCGGAAGCTCGTTCTGATGCAGCTCGTTTTGTGCAATGCCAGGGTGGAATAAAAATGTCCTAAAATCAAATAACAATAATTATGTCCGACTGAACTGATTTCTTCGCTGTTATGTGGCCGACTGTGCACAATGCAGCCAAACTGTGCTTCAATCCCAAGTTGAGTAACACCAACGAATACGTGGCTGAGTAGAAAAAATCAGCGCCTCACAGTAAATGCTACTCTTTTGTTTGTTTACCTCTAATTGCGCAGTAATTGCCAACTGTTCTCGAATAGTAAGCAATTTAATTTTAATTTGTGTTTCTGCTGTTAAATGTTGAATTTTGTTTGTATGGCATCTTCAAGCCAATTCGTAAAACAAATCCAATTTTAATTTGTTGGATTACCTTACGAAGTACTGTATGTCAGAGCTCGATCGTCAAAATGAACTGATCAGTCCTTACCAATTGCTTGATGCTTTGAATTCTGAGCAGCTTAACATCGAACTGAGTGATGAAAAATCCAATATTCAGTATCAATTAGTTTGAGCCACAGTGATTTGAAAAAATACCTAATCAAATCTTGACGAAAACTTCACAAATCAGCCAAAGTTTCCCGCATAACAAGAAAAACTTTAATCCCAATTCTAGTTTTCACAAAAATAAACGTGCTGCAAATTAAACCGCAGCATTGTTAACGTAATGGAGTGATTGACCAAATACGCTCGGAGAAAAGTTCGAATAATACTGTAAAGGGTACGAATAATAATAATACATTTTAGGGATTTACGATTTGTTCATTTACCATTCGTTTCTCTCACAACAAAACAAGAAAGGAAACAATTACTGTAAGTATTGCAAAACATTTGTATAGTTAAAAATTATTTTGGCTTGTCATAAGTAACATTATACATTTTGTACAAACGTTTGTTTCAACTGCTTTCGAGACTAAGTGAAAAGCAAAAATATTGAAATACACAAAACTTCAAATAAATGCGGTCGATTCGCATCTTATCACAACAATATTTTTATAGCCAATAATTTGCGCGTTCGTGAAAAAGTGTGTGGTTGAGCGAAAACACTGTTCTAACGCTTATTATTCACAATTATTATAAAAGATATTTTTTACTAATTTTAATACAATTTTACTAAATATCATTCGCTTCAATAAAGTTGATTGTATGGAAGCAAACTATGTATCATTCGTTACGTCATCACAGACCTACTTTTGCGTGTTGTGTATGACTGTACGTCATCAATATTTAATTACTGCTGTTACCGTTTTCCCACAGCGAAGCCATCGTAATCGCATTTCATGCTTAACTGCAATTCCGTACAACCATTATAATCCCTTTTAACGTTTATTAACTAAGCACTTAAACTCAGAAACTTGACCACCTTTAAATAAAATGCATATTTCATTGACTGTTTAGAATAAATTCTAAATTTGTTAATGCTGTGCTAAAAGAGTAATAATACCAGACAGTAAATTTTTAAGTTTATAACTTATGTAGTTTTTGAGTTATTATCCAAAAACCACGGTGGGCTTCAGAAGCCTTGCAGTTGAGGAGTCAATGCACTGAAAAAGGTTGAGTAATAAAGGATTAATTAAGTTGACTTTTCGAACGCAATCCCGGCGAGTTATGCAATCAGTTATTTAAGACTTGTGGTGGGTATGAAACAATCAAACAAAGCGTTCCAATATCTACTCGCATGCGATCTTACCATTAAGCGAAGATCTTTACAAAGCTGGCAAAATTTCATTTTTAATTTCAAAATAACTGCAGTATCTTGACATTTTTGTTCCGGAAAATTGTTTAACTTATTAACTCTTTAATCATAAGGGTGCTTCAAAACATCAGCAAACCTTAATTATTTTTGATTGAAGTGCGTTTACATTGGACGCGAAGCGAAGGTTGGCAACATTCGCGAGTGGTCGCGCCTACGTCACTTGCTCACATAATACTAGGCCAACCATTCAAAAACAATTTTGTTCGAGTGAAGTTTAGCAACCGCTCGAGAAGTTTGCGACCGGTTGAAACCTTTCGCAAGTTGTCGATGACGTCAAATTTTGGTTGCTTCGCGTCCAGTGCAAACACACTTTTATTAAAAAAAAACGATGTCATCTTGCTTTGCGCATTTTCGTATTCCTAGCTTGAATTAAAGAAGTCGAAATAAAGTTTACTCAATGGAGTCAAATTAATGTTGGTTTGGAAAGAGTAAAATGCTTTTTCAAATTTTGAGTTAGTACCAATTTCCTAAAAATTGCTTGTTTTGAGCAAAAAGGTTCATTTTTAAACGTTTAGGATTTAACTACGTCTTCCTTCTGAAAAAAAAAAAGATTTCTCAGCGTGAAGGATCCACTATGCATTTTTCTTTTTTTGGGTTGCACGCTAGTAGCAAATTAACAAAAAGATAATCTTTTTAGAGCAGAAACTATATACTTAACTTTCAGGATCAGCCAAAGCATCAAACTCTGTATCTTGAATATAAAGCGAACAGTGTAAAGCCTCCGCTGTTTGTAGTAGGACAGGTGGGAAAGTGGAAGCTTGAGTTGAAAACCGAAAGGTCCCTTCTAAGGCTCCCGGCTAAAGGCACTCGGTGAATAAAGATGTCGTTGCGATTATAAAATAGCAGGAGTTTATATTGTCTCCATTCTCGCGAAAATACACACAAAACAAAAAAACTAGGCACAAAAGAACTCGACATACGGATTATGAACGCAAATGGCGATTGGGAGATTGCAAAGAGATCTTCTCGGTCTTTGATTTAAGTATCCACCCATTTTGCTTGTTGTTGAATTGCGTGAAAATATTATCTTGAGTTTTAAATTCCAACTCTTAACCAATATGTCATATGCAATTCAAGCTTTCACGATTGTTGCAGCTTTTTGATGTAATTCTTTTTCGGTTCCACATATTAACCCTATTGGTATCGGGCGGGGGGGGCAAATTTGTCCCACCTCTTAGTTATTTTAATATAGCTCCTAAATTAAAAAGAAGTTTCCCTTTGATGCACCCTGACTTTGAATCAAATTTAATAAAACACATTTTCAGAAAGTTTGGGGTCTGTGGGACAACCGGAAGTGACATCACTTTTCTTTTGTTAGAGGCACCCAAGGAGTTTTATGCAGTTTTGAGCACAATGCATGCTTATCAGTGCGCTTATTCTGTTCATTGTACTGCGTATTCGTTATCAATGCTAATCTTTAATTGGAATAAAGTATTTTATTTACAGATAAATGCATTGCATCATTATTACGTCATTGATGACGGCCTAATTCAAAAATCTTGATTTTTCTGCTGTTTCTCGAAATATATTGCATTAGCATAAAAAATATTCATTTTCATCAGCTGTTGAATGCTATAATGAAAGTAATACTGCAGTATTCCAAAATTTTGTGAATTATGCAATATCTCAATTACAAAAAATTACAAATAATAATAAACACAATGTATTAAAGATGACATCATCATGCATGATGACGTCATCATATATGTGACGTCATCGTCTGCAGTGGATTTATTAGAGATGACTTTGAAATAACAAAAGTCCCAAATGAAAATAGTATTTTGCAACATTTAGACAAATTTGCCTGTTGTTATAAGGATTTATTAGCGTTGATGACGTCATCATTGTTTGCGTGACGTCAGAATCTCAAAATTTTTATTTTTAAAAATTTCACAAAAAATAGCCTCAACATGTAAAAAATCTAACTTCTATCACTTATCAATCGGAATTTAGATAGGGGGGCAAATTTGCCTCCCCCGGTACGAATAGAGTGTAAAAATAGCCCGGTCTATATAGGGTTAATGGCAAGATATGTTTATTTTATATCCATTTGTTATCATTTGCGCTTCAGTCACGAGTCGAATTTTTCATTTCCAACCACGCGTTTTGATAAGTTGATGAACAAGATGATTTTCACTGCATAATATTTAATTGTTATGTCAGCTGGTTTAAAAAACGTCAGTCCGAGACAATGCAAGAAATTGAATTTTTCAAATTATTTTTGAATTAAAAAAATAAACTTGAAACTAGATGTTTATTTTCCCGGAGAAAAATGATATGGGACTTCCGCAAGTTCCATTGCACCATCATTCTCCCTGTCACAATAATAATAATAATAATGATAAAGAGATGTTTTCTCGAATTGTTTTTGCCACGTTTGCTCTAATTATTATCGTGGTCATTTATTATCAAGCTTGTCAGCGTGTGGTTTAAAGTTGCATAAAAGTTTGTTTTGGTGATATCATATTACGTATGACGAGCTCTTTTTCTCTCTAAATCTAATTTGTACTACCGGTACCACATTTGTTAAATAGAGCGACAAATTTGAGAAACTGTAATGTTTGTGAGAGTGTAGAAATTATTGAAGTCTTGCTGTTTTGCCCCATGATCTTGTTCGAGATTATATTTTTCGTAAATGGCAGTCTACGAGTCGAGCTGTAAGCGTTGTTGTGTAACTTGGTTTAGCGAATGCAGAAATAAGAATATTTTGAGTTTGCAATTTTAGCATAGTTGTCGCATCTGAAGTGCGAGTTGTAAACTGGTTGCCATAAGTTTGTCTTAATACTTTCGATTAATACTTTTGATTACTTTTACTAAATTTCTTTTAATTGATTATTTTGATATATTTTATATTTGCGCTAATTATGCTTTATTTTGATTCTATTTGAATAAGGGTATATGTACCGTTGTGGTAGTAACTACTGTAGATGTAAGAGTATTTGGAAGACCTCAGTAGCGACGAGCTCGCATTTTTAAAGATCCCGCCGTCCTTACTTCGCTTCTTCTTGCCATCTGGGGCATTAGTGTAAGTGAGTTTGTGACACTCCCCTTCATACTTTGAAGATTACGGATATTTCTGAAAAACTTGATCATATGCAATGCAAACAAAGCGATTTTGTCTCATGAAAAAAATAAATGTTGATTTTAAATCATTTGTGGTTTTCGTAAAACCTAAGTCCGACTAAGTATCTGAACTCAGCTCTGCTCCATTTCGACAATTCGAAACCCTGACGCCTTTAATCATTATGCCAGCTCAGCATATGAACCCAGTTGACTAAAATCAATTGGTAAATTTAGCTTTCAAAAAGATATTTTTGGGGAGGTTTATTTGGGGGTTAGTACCCCCAAACAACGTAAAAAATTGTTTCTTAAATACCCAGTGAAATCCAAAAAAACCAGCGCCCTAGCACTAGCCGTTCAAAATAATTGATTTTTGGGGTCCATTTGGGAAAGTTCCGAAGGGGTGTACTCCAAACTATGTCGACATTTTTGTCTCGTAAATATCTCTTGATGTAAAAAGAAAACTGGAACCTCGGCTTAAGTTCAACAAATTGATTTTTTTGGGATTCACGCGGGAATTTCCGGGATTGTGGTTCCACCAAATTATGTCCAAGTATTTGTCTGATATATATCTATTGATATCAAAAAAACTAGCATCCTAGCTTAAGGCGTTACAAAAATTGATCTTTGTTGGGTCGTCAAGCTTAAGCCATTAAAAATATTGATATTGAGAGGTCTTTGCAGAGAATGAACCCTGATACCTTTTGATTATATCTGATGTCAAAATAAAAAAAATATTGAAAAAGATTGTGTGTTAATCAAAAAAAAAATGTGCTGGATATCATACAATTTTTGAATGAAAAAACCGATGGCTAACTAAATGATTGAACCCAGGTCTACTCAATCACAATGGTTTCATATGCTGGTGCCCTCAACCTCCTCAAACAGCATATTTGTATACGTGAGAAAAACAATTGTTAAAATCATGTAGGCCTATTAAACTTCCTTATCACAAGTTTTTAGCGCATCTGCCCCAAACTACGTGACAAAGCGTCTTCAAAAATGCAAGTGCAAAATTTCATACATTTTGTACTAATCAGAAAAAAAATTATGCTGGATTCAATGTGATCTTGAAATGAGAAAACTCATGGCAACTCGGTAATTGAACCCACGTCTATTCAATCACAAAGGTTTCATATGCTGGCGCGCTTAACCACCAGGCCACGGCATCACAGGTGTGCACAACGCACCTGACAAAAATTAGTTATTAAAAGGCAAGATTTTTGTTTAAAATCTAGTTAATACACAGCTTTGAAAAGCTTTCAAAGCGAATATTAGTGCTTGCGTCACCGCTTTGGGCATAGGCCGAAGATTTGAAAAATATCGCTTCAAAGCTTTGCATGCTGTTTACAATTTATTCATTCATCATTATGGTGGATATTGAAGTTTTAGATCAGCTGTAGTTTAGTAGCACCATAGCTAAATTCAATAAAAAGCACAGATGTGATATTAAAAATCTTGTGAAATCGAACCACAAAGGAAGGCAAACTAAAGCGAGAGATTAACATTGGGAGTTGGAGTTTGATGTCTGAAGCAAAAGAAATATCGCATCACATACAAAGTCGTATAATATCGCACATTGAAAATCGAGCAATTACAGCCTGCGTTATTCAAAAAAATGTTTTTGCTGCATGCATAATTTTGACGGTTTCTTGCGTCTAATTTGTTCTTACACCTCAATTTTCTTTTATGTTTTTTTTTTAGTTTTCGTGGCACAGTCGTCACCGATTTGGTGCAAGAAAGAAAAACTAATGTTGTTCTTTAACATTACGCAATTTATTGCTAATTTTTGCTAAAATACTCCAAAAAATACACCACGAAAACTTATAGCCTAAAACGCAGGAACTTAAATTAGTATGTTAGCAAGCCCCAACTAAGATTTTCATCACAGAAATTAGGACAACAAATGATCCCCTCTGATCATATCTAATGTCGAAAAAAAAAACACTAAGAGAGATTTTGTCCTACTCAAAAACAAATAAGCTGGTTTTAATATGATTTGGCAATGAGAAAACCGATGACCAACTACATATTTGAACCCAGGTCTATTCAATCAAAAAGGTTCCGTGTACTGGCGCCTTCAACCACTAGACCACAGCAGCTCATGCGTTTACATAACGAAAATCAATTATCAAAATCACTTATTAAACTTCGTTATCACAAGTTTTTGGTGCGTCTGCCCCAAACCAAGTGACGTAGCGACTCCAAAAATGCAGGTGTTCAACTTCATGTATATACTTATCATATGCTCAAATTCCAAGTTTCTAGCTTTGTTGGTTTTGCTTCCCAGCATTTTCCCTTTCATACTTTGAAGGTTACCAATATTTCTGTAAAACTCAATCGTATGCACTGCAAACAAAGTGATTTTGTTTGATAAAAAAGAAGTTGATATTAACTCAGTAGTGGTTTGGGTAAAACGGATGTCTGAGTAAGTATTTGAAACCAGCTCAGTTCAATCACGACAATTTCAAACGCCGGCGCCTATAACCATTATGCCAGCACCGCTCATGAACCCAATTGACTAAAATCAATCGTTTAATTTAGCTACCAAATAGTAATTTGGGGGCTCCGAGTGGTTAGTGCCTCCAAACCACGTCAAAATATTTGTCTAATAAATATCTACTGTTATATTAAAATGCTTTTTTAAAATGCTTTTTTAAAAACAATATTAAAATGCTTTTGTCGTAATCAAAAAAAGAAATTGAATACGCAAGATTCAATATGATCTCGGTTTGAGAAAAAGCGATGGCCTACTGGAATTGTACCCGGGTCTAGGCACTAGCAGAGGTTTCATTCACTGGCGCCTTCAACCTCTAGGCCATAGCAGCTCACGTGCACAATAGGGTGATGAATTTTTCAACGTTCAAGATTACTGATATTTCTGTAAAACTCACTCGTATGCAATGCAAACAGAGTCACTTTGTCTGATGGAAAAAATGTTGATTTGTGCTTTGGGTAAAACAGATGTCCGACTAAGTATTTCAAAACAAAGTGATTTTATCTGATGAAAAAAAATGTTGATTTTAAATCATTTGTGTTTTCGGTGGAACAGATGTCCGACTAAGTATTTGAACCCAGCTCTGTTCAACCATGACAGTTTCAAGCACTGGCGTCTTTAGCCATTATGCCAGCCCCGCACATGAACCCAATTGACTAAAATTAATTGTTAAATTTAGGTTTCAAAAAGCGATATTTGGAGGGTTCTGGGGGTTGATACTCCCAGAATATGTAAAAAATATCGCTTAAATATCTACTGATATCAAAAAAAAACTAACCCCTAGTTCAAGCCGTTCAAAAAACTAATTTTTGGGGTCCATTTGGAAAGGTTCTAGAGAGGTGGTACCTCCAAACTATGCCAACATTTTTGTCTCTTAAGTATCTCTTGATATCAATAAAAACTGGAGCCTTAGCTTAAGCCGTTCAACACCTGACATTTGGGGGTTTCTGGGGGGTTATTCCAAAGCTATGCCTAAGTATTTGGCTGTTAAATATGTACTAATATTAAAAACACTAGCACCTTAACTTAAGCCACAAAAAAAGAATGTTTTTTTGGATTTTTATAAAGGATGAAACCGGATACTCTCTGATCACATCTAATGTCAAAATAAAGAATTTAAAAACGATTTTGTCTTCTTCAAAAAAAATGTGCTGGATTCAATATGATTTTTGAATTAGAAAGCCGATGGTCAAGTAGATGATTGAACCCAGGTCAATTCAATCACAATGGTTTCATGCACTGGCGCCTTTAACCACTAGACTGCAGAAGTGTGACGTATGGTTCTAATTGTAAATACTGTAGTTAACTCCGTAAATTATAGAAAAAACACACGCCACAATAAACTGTAAATAAAAATATATTTTATTGCACTAATCTCTAACTAACCGAAATAAAATAAATGTAAGCGATTTAACTATAAATAAAGATAACAAAATCCTTGATTTGAAATTGAATGAAAACGTCGACGTTGATGAAAAATAAGTTGCTGTTGTTGCTTGTTGTTGTTGCTTGATCCAAAACCAAAAGAGAACTCAAAATAGTTTCCTGCGTCTGAGTTCGGACAGTGAGAAAAAGGCAAATGTCACGCCACCAATCAGCGCATGCTCTAAGCAACCTTCTTGCAAACACCAACAGCGACGCGAAGTCACATGATTAGCATCACAAGCCGGTTGAACAGAACAAGGCTTCGATTCTAGGCGAGGTGACAGCCGTCACAGAAGCACATGTTTATGCCTGACAAAAATCAATTATTAAAATCATGTATTTAAGTTCTTTTCAGTTTTTGGCATGTCTGCCTCAAACCAAGTGACATAGCATCTCCAAAACTATAGGTGCACAACTTCATATCCAGACTTTTCATATCTACAAATTTCAAGTTTCTAACTTTGGTGGTTTCAGAGTCTCTGTTAAATTCAGATTTAAAAAAGTGATTTTTTGGATAGATGTTTGGTACCCCTAGAGTACGTAAAAAAGTTTGTCTTTTAAATATCTACTGATATCCAAAAAAAACTATTGGTCTAGTTCAAACCGTTCAAAAAAATTGATTTTTGGATTTAGGGGTCCAGTTGGGAAGGTTGCGGAGGGGTGGTACCCCCAAACTATGTCAAAATTTTTGTCGCTCAAGTACCTACTGATATCAAAAAGACTGAAGCCTTATATTAAGACGTTCAAAAATTGATTTTTGTGGGGTTCAATTGGGTTTTTTTGGAGGGTGGTACTCTCAAACTATGTCCAAGTATTTGTCTTTTAGTATTTCGTGATATCAAAAAAAAAATAGGGCTCTTGCTTAAGCCGTTCAAACAATAGACTTTTGGTGGTGCATGGGGGGTTGCGGGTGGTTTATAACCTCAAACTATGTCAAAACATTTTTCAATTAAATATTTACTGATGCCAAAAAAAAAACAAAACTAGCACCTTAGCTTAACCGTTCAAAAAAGTTATATTTTGGGCCCTTTGGGGATTTTCCGGAGGGGGGGGGTGGTACGCCCAAACGATGTCAAGGCATTTGTCCCGTTATTATCTCCTGATATCAAAAAAGTAGAAACCTAGCTTAAGTCGTCAAAGAAGTTGATTTTGTTGGGTCCAAGTGAGGGTTTTGGGGTTTAGTACCCCCAAACTAAGCCAAAATATTTTTGTCTTTTAAATTCTTTCTGAAAGCAAAAAAAGAAAAAGCTAGCACATTAGCTTATGGTGTTAAGAAAGTGATTTTTGGGGAGTCTTTACAGAGAATGAAACCTAATATCCTCTGATCATATTTAGTGTCAAAACAAAGAATATTAAAAGCGATTTTCTCGTAATCGAAAAAAAATTAAATAAGTTAGATTCAACGTAATCTTGGTTTGATAAAAGCGATGGCCAAGTACATAATTGAACCCAGCTCTTAGGTTTCAAGTACTGGCGCTCGTTGAAAAAATTAATTTTTGGATGGTCCATGTGGGTGTTTCGGGTGGCTGGTACCCCCAAACTATTTCAATTTTTTTTTCAATTAAATATTTACTGATACAAAAAAACTAGCGCCTTGCTTAACCGTTCAAAAAAGTGATTATTTTGGGTCCCATTGAGAGTTTTCCAGGAAGCTAATACCCCCAAACTATGTCCAGGTATTTGTCTCTTTAGTATCTCTTACTAACAAAAAAGTAGCACCCTAGCTTAAGCTGTCAAAAAATTGATTTTTTGGGGTCCGTTCGGGGTTTCGGGAGGTTGGTACTTCCAAATCATGTCAAAATATTTTTGTCTTTTAAATTCCTACTGATAGCCAAAAACAAAAAAACTAGCTCGATAGCTTATGGTGTTAAAAAAGTGATTTTTGGGGCGGCTTCACAGAGAATGAGACCCGTTACCCTCTGATCATATCTAGTGTCAAAACAATAAATATTAAAAACGATTTTGTCCTAATCGAAAAAGAAAAATTAATTAGTAGATTCAACATAATGTTGGTTTGATAAAAGCGGTGGCCAAGTAGGTAATTGAACCCAGGTCTTAAGTTTCAAGCACTGGCGCTTGTAACCATTCAGCCACGACAGCACGCGCGCGTAGGATACTACCCCCAAACTATGTCAAAATATTTTTGTCATTTAAATTTCTACTGATAGCAAAAAAACAAGCGTGGTAGTTTGAGGTCTTAACAAAGTGATTTATGGGGCATTTTCGCAGAGAATGAAACGTGATACCTTCTGATCATGTCTAGTGTCAAAACAAAAAATATTCCAAGCGATTTTGTCGTAATCGAAAAAAAATTAAAATGCTAGATTCATTATAATCTTGGTTTGATAAAATCGATAGCCAACTAGATAATTGAATCGAGGTCTTAGGTTTCACGTCCTGGCGCTATTAACCATTCGGCCACGGCAGCACGGGTTCGTACGCGAGTAAAATCAGTTAATAAATATTGCTATCACAAGTTTTGGTGCATCTGCTCCAAACGAGGTGACCTAGCGACTCCAAAATTGCAGGTTTATAACTTCGTGTATTGACTAGTCATCTGTCTAAATTTCAAGTTTCTAGCTTTGGTGGTTTTCAGTTTTTGTCACCATAATGAAATCTGCTTAAATAAATAAATGAATAAATAAATCAACTAGATGTTCATTTTCCCGAGAGAAAATAATACGGGACTTCCGCCAGTTCCATTTCATAACCATTCTTCCCTTCATACATTGAAGATTATCGACTTTTCTGTAAAACTCATCTGTATGCAAAGAAACAAAGCAATTTTTTCTGATGAAAAAAAACTGTTTATTTTAAACCTATTTGTGCGAGGGGGCAAGGTTGTTTTAATATAGTTAGTTTAATACAGCTTCTAAACTTAAAAAAAAGCTTTGCTTTGATGCACCCTGACTTTGAATCAATTTAAATACCACACATTTTCAAAAAGTTTGGGGTCAGCCGGATAACGGAAAGTGACGTCATTTTTGCCTTTGTCACCTAAAGAGTTTCACACAGTTTTGAGTACAATGCATGTTTATCAACGCGCTTATTCTATTAATTGTACTGCGTATTCATTATTGTTGCTAATCTTTAGCTGGAATAAAATATTTTATTTACTGGTAAATGCATTGCATCATTATTACTTCATTGATGACGTCATAATTCAAAACTACTGCTTTTTCTGCTGTTTCTGGAAATAAATTGCGTTTGCATAAAAAAATATTCATTTTCATCAGCTGTTGAATGCTATAATGAAAATATTGCTACAGTATTCTAAATTTTTGTGAATGATATCATATTTCAGTCACAAAAAATTACAAATAATAATCAACGCAATATATTAAAGATGATGTCATCATGCACGTGACGTCATCACGCATGTGACGGTTTTATCTGCAGTGACTTTATCAGAGATGTCGTTGAAATAACAAAAGTCCAAACTGAAAATAATGTTGAGCAACATTTAGAAAAAATCGCATGCTGTTATAAGGATTTACTGGTTTTGATGACGTCATCATCATTATCTTGACGTCTCAACCTCAAATTATTTAATTTTAAAAGTTGAACACAGAATAGCTTCAACAAGCTAAAAATCTTACTTCTATCACTTATCCAACAGTTTTTGGATATGGGGGGAAATTTGCCCCCCCTCGATACAAAGAGGGTGTGAAAATAGCCCATTAGATATAGGGTCAAATCATTTGTGTTTTGAGTAAAACAGATGTTCGACTAAGCTTTTGAACCCAGCTCTGTTCAATTACAACAATTCCAAATACTGGCATCTTTAACCATTATGCCAGCTCGCGCATGAGCCAGTTGACTAAAATCAATTGTTCAATTTAGATTTCAAAAAGTGATTTTTGGGGAGTCCGGAGAGTTAACATTCCCAAACTATGTCCAAAAATGTCTCTTAAATTTTTATTAATATCCAAGAAATTAGTGCCCTAGTTCAAGCGGTTCAAAATAATTGATTTTTGGGGGTCCATATGAGAAGGTTCTAAAGAGCTGGTACCCCCAAACTATGTCAAAATTTTTGCCTTTTAAATACCTCCTGATATCAATAAAAACTGGAGCCTTAGCTTAAGTTGTTCAACAAATTGTCTTTGAGGAGTTCTGGGGGGATATGGTACCCCCAAACTATATCCGTATTGTCTGTTAAATATCTACTGATATCAAAAAATGTAGAACCCTAACTTAATCCATTCAAAGAAATTGATTTGGGGGGGATTTCTACAGAAAATGAACCCAATACCCTCCGATCACATCTAATAACAAAATAAAAAAGTACTAAAAGAGATTTTGTCTTAATCAATGACCAAATAGATGATTGAACCCAGCTCTATTCAATTACAAAGGTTTCATACGCTGGGGCCTTTAACCACTAGGCCGCAGCAGCACATGTGTATACATAACGAAAATCAATTATTAAAATAACGTAAAAACTTCGTTATCACATGTTTTTGGCACATCTGCCCCAAATCACGTGATGTAGCGCCTCCAGAAATGCAGGTGCACAACTTCATTAATAGACTTATCATATTTTCAAATTTCAAGTTTCTAGCTTTGGTGGTTTGAGATTTTTGTTAAATTTAGCTTTTAAAAAGTGATTTTTCAATAAGTCCGTTTTTGGGGTTCGGGAGATTTGGTATTCCCAAACCGTGTAAAAAAATTTATCTCTTAAATATCTATCAATATCCAAGAAAACTAGCGCCCTAGCTCAAGTCGTTAAAAATAATTGATTTTTGGGGTACATTTGGGAAGGTTCCGTAGGGGTGGTACCCCCAAACTATGTCAAAGTTTTTGTCTCTTTCATATCTCTTGATATCAATAAAAATTGTAGCATTATAGCTTAAGCCATTCAACAAAATAATTTTGGGGGGTTTATTTGGAGGTTTCTGGGGAAGGGGGCACCCCAAACTATGTCCAAGTATTTGCCTGTTAAATATCTACCAATAAAAAAAAAACCCTAGCTTAAGCCGTTAAAAAAAATTGATTTTTGGTGGTCCATTTGGGGGTTTCTGGTAGTTGATACCGACAAAGTGTGTCAAACCATTTTTCAATTATTCATTTACTGATTAAAAAAAAAAAAAAAAACTTGCGCCCTAGCCAAACCGTTCAAAAAAAAAAAAGATTTTGGGGGGTCCATTTGGGAAAGTTTCCGAGGGGTGGTACCCCAAACTTCGTCAAAACATTTGTTACTGAAATGCCTACTGATAACAAAAAACTTAAACCTTAGATAAAGTCGTTCAAAAATTGTTTTTTCTGAGATCATTTAGGGATTTCCGGGGGGGGGGGGGGAGGGGTTACCCTCAAACTATGTCCAAATATTTGTCTCTTCATTATTTCGTGATAAAAAAAAAACTAGCTTAAGCCGGTCAAAAAGTTAATTTTTGGTGATCCATTAGTGTTTTCCAGTTGGTTGGTAACCCCAAACTACGTCAAAATATTTTTCAACAAAATATTTTCTGATTAAAAAAAAAAAAAATTAGCGCCCTAGCTTAACCTTTCAAAAAAGTGATTTTTGTTTTTTTTTCAGGGGGAGATACCCCCAAACTATGTCCAGGTATTTGTCTCTTTATTATCAACTGATATCAAAAAGAGTAGCAGCCAAGCTTAAGCTGTCAAAAAATTGTTTTTCGGGTGTCCATTAGGGTGTATCATCATGACAAAATAAAATGCACATTTCAGGTTTTGTTTGAGTGGCTGCACTAATGACAAAAATACTGGCAATTCTTTTTGGAAATGATGGGAAGTGTTCCGTTTTTGCCTACCAATTTCTTGAAAATGTGATGCTTCCATCATTTTTGCTGAACACAGTAAACTAAAATCAACAACAAATGCGTGATTGTTTTAATGACAATTTTCTTTTATCTTCCTTTTGTTACGAAATAATTGCGTGTTTGAAGCACTTCCAGCAAAAAAGTCTGACTGAAAAAAAAATTTATACGCAAACTGTCAGTTTCCAGTTATGGTTCATATACGTACCGGTGAAATTCGTTAAACTCTTTAGTGGTAGTTTAGCATTAAACTAAAGAGTATTTGTTAGGTTTAGACATACGTGGGCAAGTTAATGAAAAACGTTATCTTCGTTAACCACTAGTCCGTTAACAAACTTCACACCTACGTTAACGTTAATCCGTTATTTTCAGCTTTAATTAACGGAAGTTAATAAAGTCCGTTAATTCGTTAACATTTTGCATGTAATTTACATTTCTTTTTATTTACTCACTTCTAGAAGACGTATTGACGCTGTTGAGCTGATTGTAAGGAAATATTTATTGCTGTGGTGGTCTTTTTGTATTTTGGAAGTTATATTTTACAGTCTAATCTAATTTCAACATAAAAATAAGTACAAATGCACTAACGAAGCTGCAATCGGAAAATTTTTGGAAATTGTGTACAGCTATAATTAATAGACCTAAGAGGCTGCAGGTTATTATTTGCCACAAAACAGAGCTCCTTTCTTCGCTCTCTTTTATAACACTCGTGCTAATACGCAACAAGTGTTACCAGTGCAAACTGGTTTGCACCAATACGATGAATGAATGGTGCAAGATATTAACCATGAAAACCTTAACGGAAGTTAACAGAACTTAACTGAAGTTAATGTAGTCCGTTAACAGAACTTAACGGAAGTTAATTTAGTCCCTTAACATGAAAAAACTTTTTAACGGATTAACGAGTTAACGAAAAAGTTAGCTTCGTTATTAACGGATTAACGATTAACGGACTTGTGCCCACCTATGGGTTTAGAGATTCAAGTTAAAAAGCACATAGCTCTAGTTTTATTTGAAGCTATAGCCTAACTAGACTACAACGCCAGTTCAAAACAGTAGGTCTAACAGGTCAAATACTGTATAAAGAAAGTATCGGTAGCCTAGTTTATCAAAAACTAAAATGTAAAGCAATTTTGAGCTGAAAAGTATAATTTTTCTATTTCTTTTTAATTCGCTGAAATGTTAGTTTTGATAACACGTTTATAACACATTGCTAATAATGAGCAAAAGTACAACAAGGCTTTCGATGAGTCACTCCATATTTGGAGCGCCTTTAGCAGAGCTCCCTTCAACACAGCTACCTTTACAGAGCGAAGTTGCCAGACATTTTCTATTTCTGGAGACAAACAAACACAAATCAAACAACGAGATTATTCAAGTTTTAGCTTTTAGGGCACTTACTTATTGAGATTTGGAATCGAGCCAGCATTCCACCGCAGTCTTAAAAAAATGAAACACCAAACTCAGTCGATTAATGGAGAGGAGATCAGAGGCTTCGAAACAAGGAAAACGAGCACGAAAAGCATTAAACGTTAAGAAGAATTTGACTAAATTGTTTGACATAACATTCTGTCAATGCCTAAATTTTGCTTCCTGCTGTTGCCCCAAAGAAATGAGGGTTCCAAAACGTGAACAATCCTTTCTAAGAGATCAGCGTGCTATTAGAAACATGTATATTGAGGAACTGGATAAAAAAGTACGCAAAGCTGATAAAAGAAAACATGATAGGGAGAATCAGTGTTTGAAAGAAAAGAGGAAGAAAAGGGACGGAGATTTGAACGTGAGAAGCAACTTTCATCATCTGATTCTGAGCTGGCATTTGTTGTTGACATTGATGCTACTAACAGTCGCAGTAGTAATAGTAGCAGCAATTTTGGTGAAGAACTTTCTAATTTAGTGCACGAAAACCGGAATATGAAACCTACATCAACTATTGCCTTGGAAGCTAAAAGATTTGATGTATCGAATCGAGCTGCACCGGTCAGTTGGTCGAGCGGTAACGCGTTCGTCTCTGGAGCAGGAGATCTGGGGTTCAAACCTCGGGCCGGTCAAATCGGACACAGTGTTGCCAACGGCTCAACACCGCTGCGACATTTCTTCGAAATGAGCTGTGTTGTCCGGGCGCAATGACGCGGAGATGGGCCCCGCAAACTCGTTACACGCTTCGGCGTATTACAGCATGTATAATGAGAGATTTGATTTGATTTGAATCGAGCAGCAACAACTATCAGCACTAAAGCTTTGATTGACTTCGGGGTTGTAAGCGCGGAGAATAGAACGCTAATCATTCATTCCAATAAAGTTTGGAGAACACGTCAAAAGCTCAGAAAGAATGTTTGGAAAGATGAAGTTTTTCTTCAAAATGATGTGTCTGCAATATTTTTTGACGGTAGAAAAGATTTACTGTTGTTTAAAGAAAAGGTAGATGATACATTGTACAGTAAAACAAAAAAAGAAGACCACTATGTTTTGGTTAGTGAACCCGAAATGGTATATTTAGATCATAATACTCTTAGTGCCGAAATTGCAGATGGGCTATACAAATATGTGAAAAATAAAAAGTCTTGTGATAAATTTAGGGCCAATGGAGCTGACAATACTGCTGTAAACATAGGAAACAAAAATGGAGCCATTCGTTTGTTAGAATGTCATTTGAAACGAGCATTGCATTGGTTTATATGCAGTTTAAATGTATATGAACTTTCATTGCGTCATCTGTGCAAAAAACTCATTGGACAACAAAATCGTCATCTCAGGGGAAAGGAGCGTTAGGTAAATCTTTGTAAACCTATGAAACTTTTTCCCTTTCCTCCAAAGGCATTCAACGCATATCTATCTGGTGAGCCGTCTCTTCCCGAACTTGACGTGAAAGATTTGAGTCGCAACCAAGCTAATCTTTACAAAATTATAAAAGCAGTTCAATCTGGAGTTATTGATAAGACATTACTTCGTGAAAAACCAGGACCTATGTCACATGCAAGATGGCTCACAACCGCCTGTAGAATATGCAGGCTTTTTATATCTCAATATCAGCCATGTGAAGAGCTACATCAACTCACTACTTTCGTAGTAAGCCATTATGGACCAACATGGTTTTCCATTAAAAGTAATCCGTGGTGCACAGATGGATCGAAACATTTTCTTTGAAATGATAAAACTCATGCAGCCAATGCCTACAGCTATAAAAGCTGTAGCTTGGCTTGTGACTCAGCGTAATGCTTAATTGGGCGCACCATGAAAATGCTTTGCCGGCACTGCTTGTTGATTCAGATACTTGCAACAGAGAGTTAGCTATTAAACAAATAACAACAATCAGGCAGGCATCACAGTCCTCTAAGTAAGATGTTAATTTATTCAGAGTTCCAAAAGTCTATCAGAATATGCAAAATTTGAAGGACCTTCTTCCTCCAGAGGAAAGATCTTTGAAAGAACCTCCACTAATCAAGGAAATATCGACAGAAGAACTCAACAAATTAGCTAAAAATCCTCTTACAATCAGAATACCTTGCCACTCCCAGGTGTGGAGCGCTGCATTAAAATGGTTACAGAAGCTTTTCAGCAAGTTTATGGTAAAGATTCCAGGAACGGTTACATCAGGGCTAAAATCAAATCTCGTCACCTAATTCCAGCATATAGAAGCAAGCAAGACTTTCACATAGCTGAAGCTCAATAAACACTTCTTATTGTACATGATTTTGATATTTGAGGACGCTTTTCTTGTTATATAATGATCAATTTCAAATCGAAAAAAGTTTAAATTTGGGAGAATTTCGCAAATTTTTTGACACGCAAAAAGGAAGTGTTAAAGTTATTGTAATAAAGCTTAATTGGGATTTTTGAATAGTTGCAAGTGATGTGAACAAAACCTGAAATGTGCGTCTTAATACCAAAAAATTTTTGCAACGATGATACACCCTAGTGTCCATTCGGGGGTTACGGGAGGTTGGTAAACCAAAAGTATGTCAAAATATTTTTGTTATTTAAATTTCTACTGATAGCCAAAAACAAAAAAAACAAGCGCAATAGCTTATGGTGTTAAAAAAGTGATTTTTGGGGCGGCTTCACAGAGAATGAGACCCGTTACCCTCTGATCATATCTAGTGTCAAAACAATAAATATTAAAAACGATTTTGTCCTAATCGAAAAAGAAAAATTAATTAGTAGATTCAACATAATGTTGGTTTGATAAAAGCGGTGGCCAAGTAGGTAATTGAACCCAGGTCTTAAGTTTCAAGCACTGGCGCTTGTAACCATTCAGCCACGACAGCACGCGCGCGTAGGATACTACCCCCAAACTATGTCAAAATATTTTTGTCATTTAAATTTCTACTGATAGTAAAAAAACTAGCGCGCTAGTTTGAGGTCTTAACAAAGTGATTTATGGGGCATTTTCGCAGAGAATGAAACGTGATACCTTCTGATCATGTCTAGTGTCAAAACAAAAAATATTCCAAGCGATTTTGTCGTAATCAAAAAAAAAATAGATGTTCATTCTCCCGCGGGAAAATAATACGGGACTTCCGCCAGTTCCATTTCACCATCATTCTCCCCTTCATACTTTGAAGGTTACCGAGATATTTCTGTAAAACTCAATCGTATGCAATGCAAACAAACTGATTTTGTCTCATGAATAAAATAAATGTTAATTTTTAATTATTTGTGGTTTGGGTAAAACCGATGTCCGACTAAGTATTTGAACACAGCTCAGTTCATTCACGACAATTTCAAACCCTGGCGCCTTTAATCATTAGCTCAGCATAAGAACCCAACTGACTAAAATCGATTGTTAAATTTAGCTTTCAAAAAGTGATTTTTGGAGAGATTTATTTAGGGGTTGGTATTCCCAAACCATGTAAAAAATTGTGTTTTAAATATCTACTGATATCAAAATAAACTAGCGCTCTAGCTCAAGCCGTTCAAAATAATTGATTTTGTGTGGTCCATTTGGGAAGGTTTCAGAGGGGAGTATTCAAAACTATGTCAAACATTTTGTTTCATAAATATCTTTTGATGTAAAAAATACTGGAGGCTGGAGCCTTACCTTAAGTTCAACTAATTGATTTTGGTGGGGTTCACATGGGAATTTCCGTGGTTTGGTACCCCCATATTATGTGCAAGAAAACTGGAGCCTTAGTTTAAGCCGTTCAACGCAATGACGTTTGGGAGTTTTGGAGGAAGGGTACCCCCAAACTATGTCGAAGTTTTCGTCAGATAAACATCTGCAGATATTAAAAAAACTAGCACCTTAACTTAAGTCTTTAAAAAAATTGATTTGGGGGAGGTTTTTATAGAGAATAAAACCGTATACCCTTTGGTCATATTCATAACTAATGTCAAAATAAACAATTTAAAAACAATTTTGTTTTGATCAAAAAATGTGCTGGATTCAATATGATTTTGGAATTAGCAAACCGATCGCAAACTAGATGATTGAACCTAGGTCTATTCAATCACGATGGTTTTCTATGCTGATGCCTTTAACCACTAGGCCACAGTAGCTCATGTGTATGCATGACGAAAATCAATTATTAAAATCATGTATTAAACTTCGTTATCGTTTTTGTGCGTATGCCACAAACCATATGACGTGGCAACTCCAAAAATGCACATACAAAACTTCATATCCAGACTTAACATATCTCCAAAGTTCAAGTTTGTAGCTTTGGTGGTTTCAAAGTTTTTGGTAAATTTAGCTTTTAAAAAGTGATTCTTTGGATAGATGTTTGGTACCCCCAGGCTGTGTAAAAAAGTTTGTCTTTTAAATATCTACTGATATCCAAAAAAATTTAGTGTTCTAGTTCAAGCTGTTCAAAATAATTAAATTTTGGGGTCCATTTTGGAAGGTTCCGAAGGGGTGCTACCCCCAAACTATGTCAATTTTTTTGTCGCTTAAATACCTACAATAAAAAAAAACAAACATAACGTTACATTAAGTCATTCAAAAATTAATTTTGTAGGGTTCATTTGGGGATTTTTGGGGGGTGGCACTTTCAAAGTATGTCCAAGTATTTGTCTCTTCAGTAGTTCGAAATTACAAATAAAAACTAAAACTCTTGCTTAAGTCGTTGAAAAATTGATCTTTAGGGGTCCATTTAGGGGGTCGTCGGAGGAGTGGTACTCTCAAACTCTATCAAAATGTTTGCCTCTGAAATATGCACAGATATCAAAAACACAGACATCGTAAATTTGGTCATGAAAAAATTTGATTTTTGGGGGTCCACTTTGAAAGGGTTCCGAGAGGAGGTGGCATCCTCAAACTATGTCGAAATATTTGTCTGTTAAGTATCTGTTGATATAAAAAAAAACTGGCACCCTATTTTGAGCCAAACAGAAAATTAACTTTTGACGGGTCCATTTTGGGGGTCCCACGGGGGGTGGTATTACTAAATGATGTCAAAATATTCGTCTCCTAGATATGTGCTGATATTAAAAAAAAACTAATGCCCTAGTTTGAGCCAATCAAAAAATGATTTTTGGGAGGTGTATTTGGGGGGGTTCCCGGGGGGGATGGGGGGGGGTGGCACCCCCAAACTACGTCAAAATATTTGTCTCCAAAATATCTACCGCTGATATCAAAAAACACTGGCACCGTAAATTAAGTTGTTAAAAAAATTGGTTGTGGGGAGATCTTCGAAGGGGGCGATACCCTCAAACACGTCAAAATATTTGTATCTAAAATATCTACTGACAGCAAAAAAAACTGGCACCCTAGCTTGAGCCATGCAAAAAATTGGTTTTTGGGGGGTTCATTTGGAAGAAGGCCTCAGCGGGGTGGTACCCTCAAACTCTGTCAAAAATATTTGCCTCTAAGTATCTACTGATATGAAAATACACTGGCACCGTAAATTAGGCCGTTCAAAAAATTGTTTGTTGGGGGGTCCATTTTGGTCCCCGTGGGGAGGTGGTACCCCCAAACCACGTCAAAATATTTGTATCCTAAATATCTACTGATATCAAAAAACACTGTCACCCTATGTTAAGGTGGTACCCCCAAAGTATGCTAAGGTATTTGTCTCTTTATTGTCTCTTGATATCAAAGATGTAGCACCCTAGCTTAAGCCATCAAAAAAACTGATATTTGTTTGGGTTCATTGGGGGTTTTGGGGAATTAGTCCCCCCAAACTATGTCAGAATAGTTTTGTTCTAAAAAGTTCTACGAGCACCCAAAAAAAGTAGCGCACTAGCTTAAGATGTTAAGAAAGTGATTTTTGGGGCGTCTTCACAGAGATTGAAACCTGATACCTTTCGATCATATCTAGTGCCAAACAAAAAATAGTTTGAACGATTTTGTCGTAATCGAAAAAAAATTAATATCCTAGATTCAATATAATTTGGGCTTGATAATAATGATGGCCAAGTAGATAATTGACCAGGTCTTAGATTTAATCACTGGTGCCTTTAACCATTCAGCCTCGGGACCACACGAGCGTAGGTGACTACCTCCAAAGTACGTCAAAATATTTTTGTCTTTAAAATTTCTATTGATAGCAAAAAAAACTAGCGAGCTAGCTGAGGTCTTTAAAAGCTGATTTTTGGGATGTCTTTACAGAGAATGAAACCTGATACCCTTTGATCATATGTAGCGTGAAAAAAAAAGATTATAAACGATTTTGTCGTAATCAAAAAAAATTTAAATGCTAGTTTCAATACGAGTATAATCTTGGTTTGATAAAAGCAATAACCAATCAGAGAAATCAACTCAGGTCTTTGGATTCAAACACAAGGGTCTTCCACCATTCGGCCACGGCAGCACGCGCTCGTTAATGACTAAAATCACTTAATAAACTTCGCTGTCACAAGTTTAGGGTGCATGTGCCCCAAAGCACGTGACGCAGCGCCTCGAAAATTGCCGGCATGCAACTTCATGTACAGTACTGGACAAATTAATAGCCCTTTTTGTTTTTTGAAGCAAATTTGATTAACTAGGTTATAAAAACAGTTTAAAAATGGTTTATGACTAACCCTTGCAATATCATTATACAATTATTATCAATAAGAGTTGTTTAAACGCAATGTGCTGTAATACACAAAAAAGCATGCAAAAAAATTAGCAATCTTTAGCCTTTTTTGTTTTGGTCTAAATATCTGTGGTGGTTAAAAATGGGCAATGCTGGTGACTTGAGTCCTCGCAAAAAAGGCAAGTAAAGGAGGAGCTATTGGAGTATAGTGCTTTAAAAATAGTCGAACTAGCATATATACTAAACGTTTAGACTCGAACAGTTGGTCAAATAAGGACGAAACTGCGAAGTAATGAAGATTTGGAGGCAAAAAGGGCTGGAAAAAGCGGAAGAAAACGCAAAATCACCCCCAGACTTAACAGAAAGATAGTAAAGATGTGTTTTAGCAACGAAAGTAGTTCATGCAGAAAAATTTCATCTGGTCTAGCTGCTCAAGGGTTCGTGGTACATAAATGAAACGGTTAATAGTAGATTATGTAAAGTTGATCTGAAAGCCTACAGACCCAAAAAGAAATCTAGTTTGACAGAGAAAATGAAAGCCAGTCGTCATGCATGAAATGTGGAGCACAGTGACTGGACTTCAACGCAATGGGAGCAGGTGAAGAAAGTTTGTTTGGTACACTGTGGCGTTGATTTCAACTTTATACTTTACAAAAGTATTAGCCAGGTTATTTTCTCGAATGAATTAATCAAAGCTGTGCTGCATGACAGAATTCAGACAGTGAGAAGGCAGAGTGGAGAAGAGTCTTGGTCAGACTACATTCGTAAGGCGGTCAAGCTTCCAAGTAAAATTATGGTGTGGGGGGGACTATTTCTATACATGGCACCAGTAGGTTGTTTATTGTTAAAGGCACTATGAATGCAAAAAAAAATGGAGGTGCTAAGCTCATGTTTGAAGCCACAGATTCATGAATGATTTGGAGGTAATCCATGCATATTCTAGCAAGTATCCGCTCCATGCCACAGTGGTAATAAAGTCCATGAGTGGAAGAAAAAGAACCACTTAAAGTTACTGCCATTACCGGGTAATTTATCTGATATGAATCCTATAGAAAGTTTATGGGATGTTTTGAAAGATGAAATCCACGAAGCTCGTATAACCAACAAAATTCAGCTTAGATAACGCCTGATTCGCGGTTGGTTTCAAACTGAAAAATCAAGGTCTTGCGGGTTTCATTGAATAATGGCATGCCTAGGAGAGTTACTGCATTAAAACAGGCTAAAGGAGGCAAAACAAAGTATTAAGCAGTTTGTTTTTTTAGCTTTTATGAACATATTTCAACAAAACGTGTATTTAAATGCTATCAAAAACGAATAAAACAAAAATGATTGATTTTTTGTAAAAAGGGCTAATAATTTGTCCAGTGCTGAATAGACTTGACATCTGTCTAAATTTCAAGTTTCTAGCTTTGGTGGTTTTGGAGTATTTGTCACCATAATGAAATTTGCTTTATAAATAACTAAATAAATAAATGAATGAATGAATGAATGAATAAATGCATGAAAGAATGAATGAATGAATGAATGAATGAATGAATGAATGAATGAATGAATGAATGAATGAATGAATGAATGAATGAATGAATGAATGAATGAATGAATGAATGAATGAATGAATGAATGAATGAATGAATGAATGAATGAATGAATGAATGAATGAATGAATGAATGAATGAATGAATGAATGAATGAATGAATGAATGAATGAATGAATGAATGAATGAATGAATGAATGAATGAATGAATGAATGAATGAATGAATGAATGAATGAATAAATGAATAAATAAATAAATAAAGAAAAAAAAGTGTCGGAATCGTCGTAATATAGTTTTGGAAGCTGAAACTCCTTGCCCAAACGCTTCTAATTTCGAAAGTTTTACTTCCCTCGTGCGATTAGGTTTCGAGCTAGAGCTGTTTAAACCTCCAATTGACATTTTAGGTTTTGGCTCGGAAACCCGTATCAAAAAACCGATTGCCCCCAAAATGAGCACGAAGAATGATTCATGTGTGCCCCATCTAAGATCTAAATTTTAAGTTTCTACAATTAGACATTTCAAAGTTACAGCGTTTTCGGCCTTTTGTTGCCGAATTCTTAACTTTTACCGAAAAAAACATAAGGACGTACGACGCAAAGCGTCGCGGAAGTCCCAATAAATAAATAAATACAGAAACAAAAAAAAAGTGTCGGAATCGTTATAATTTATTTTTGAGATCTGAAGCTACATGCCCAGACGCTTCTAATTTCGAAACTTTTATTCCCCAAGTGCGGCTAGTTTTCGAGCCAGACCTGTTTTAACCTCCAATTGACATTTCAGGTTTTGGCTCGGAAACCCGTATCACGTAACCCATTGACTCTAAATTGTGCTCGAAAAATGATTCATATGTGCCCCATCTAAGTTCTCCAGTTGGGACTTGATTGAGTGATACTTTAATTATTGACCTATCATGAGGAAAAAGAATTGCAGAGAAAAATTACCTGCCCAACTTTTTTTCCGTTTGAAAAAAATGTGTGGAAGATACCGAACCCTAAAATGAATGATCTGCCCATTTTCCATTATATAGAACAGCTACATTTTCCGCCTTTTTTTTTAGTTTCAGGCGTATAGAGGTGGTTAAAAAATAATTGTAGTGTTAAAACCGTAAATTATTTACTTGCAGGAAAAAAATGTAGAGCATAATAATAAAAAAGTTTTAGCCAACTTTGGAGGTCTAAATTATTATTTTGCTTTAAATTTTCCGAAGATACAAAGATTTTGCTCAAAAATTGTATTTTGCAAGTTGCTTTTGCTAATTTGCTTAAAAATAACTAATTATTATAGATTAATGAAGATCAAAAGTTTTGTTTTCATCTTACGGAAAAAAATTAATTTCACATCATGTGTGCAATTAGAGAAAGTAGACGAATTGATAGAACACAACGTTTGCAAAATTGTTTTGAAATAATACCTTTTGTTGTTGATGAGGTTTTGCACCGAGCAAAATTTACTGCATAATCTTTTGTACCGTCAAGAAAATATTTTGATGAAAAACAATTCAAAGCCTACGAGTGATACATTAAGATGTTTTTTGTTTTAGTGGTTTACTTTGCGTCAAAATCTTAATGTGGCACGCAACTGAAGCAATAAGTTAAGAAAAAATGCCCCTTTCTTTGTTGCCCCGGCTTCAACGCTAGAGTATTGAGGAAAAATATTGGCTCGAGTGTGATTAATTGTGCCAATGAGTACGGCATCACAAACAAGACTCGGATTCGTTCAATTTTTGTAGCTTATTCTTAAGATGTGTTTTTGGGATTTTCAGCTTTTTTTTCTGAGGTAAAATTGCCAAAAACAACCCAGGAGTCATTCTCTTTGCATATAAGATCTAATCCAACAGGAAATTAAAAATCCGCCTTTTTCTACGTGTTAACGTGTGACCTTTCATTTGTCAACTCTTAAAAACATCGCATAATTTACTTCTATGACGTCGGACAAGCTTATAAAAGCATTGCGTAGAAGTGAAATCAGTCAGTTTTGTCACTACTCGCAATACAGTAGCAGCTAACGACGAAAAACAAACTTCGAAGAAAATTTCAGTTGGAACCGCAACTCGAAACATTTGGGTTCGTTTCTCAACTGTAGTGTCATCCAAAACATATTTGAAAAATTTCACAAAATAGAAATTTAAAGGTGTCGTTGTTATGGAATTTAGTCATTTCGAAACTCATTTCAAATTTTCGTGCAGCTATTACCACAATTTGTAACCTTAGACTTTTCAGTGCCAAAAAAATGTAGCATTAAAGTTTAGATAATTTGACTCGAAAGAGAAACCTTTGAAGTCTCCAATATCTAACAATCATTTTATCCAAAAATTCTATTTTTCGGCAACAGATAAAAAATACTCATTAGACCGATAGTAATTTTTCAAAGTTGCGTTGCTGAGCAGTAATCAATCATAGCAAACAAAAATTTAAAAATAAAATCAAGTTATGTATAAATTGTATTTGTTTTCGAATTTATATATTAAAATTTTGCATTAAAAAGTTCACTAAACATTAAATTTAACTTAGCTGAAAATTTGTGGTTTTATAAATATAAAATATTAAATCTCTGATTGTTTGTTTATTAATTCTATTTGATGTAACTTGAATTTAACTTTGTGTTATGTTTCTAGATACTAGATACTAGATACGCTATATAAATTACTTGCATAAATCGTCGATTAATTACTTTCACTATTATACATACTGTAGCATCAAAATTTTTTTTTGGAAAATTCACCGGAAATAGAACCTGTAAGTAAGTGGAAATGAGAATATGCTACATATTTGTTCAGCCCTTGAAATTATTCGTCAGCATGTTGCAACAAAAACTAAATGCATTTTAGCTCTGTGATTTCAACCAAATTCCTTAGTGGTAGTCTGTACATTTTCAATTATTACCTCATTACAAGCAATTGTGATGCATCAATTTTATCAATGCTTTGTTTTCTAACACTATAATTAATCAGTTTGTTATTACGCGTACCGAGAATTATTTGCGCTTTGTTTCAAAAAGATTAAAAGATACCGTAAATACCTAAATTATGCATTATCACTGAGTTACTTACTACTAATAAGTTAATTAAATTTTTTGTGCATTAAAATATTTCATTCATTTTTTTCAGAAACAACAAAATGGTGAATCCGAAAAAAATCCAAACTGAAGCCGAAGACCAAGATTTCCTCCAAACATACTTGGACGATCAACCTTTCTACACTGCGCAAAAATATTACGAAGGTAAATATCATTGTTAATTATTTTATTAGGTTTGTTGCTTATAATTTTTTGCTTTGACAAATTTCAGTTTTCTTTTTTTTTTTTTTCTTAACAAATAGAAGATTTGTGCAAGAATGCGGGAACTAAAAACATACTATACTTTACAAGGAAAAAAGATGAAAATATGCTTGAAATTTGATAATTTTATTTGTTTATTGTTATCTTGACGCATTATCTTACATTCTATTAGCCTAATCGCATAGTTTCAATTTGAAATGTAACAGTTGGTTTTACAATCATGATATAAGTACTGTAGATCCTCTGGATCTTGATGAAGATTTGTATATTCATTGCTATAACGCTTTTTGTTATATAGATGAGGAGCCCCGACCTGTCAGACCCGGAATGCTCCTGGTCCTCACCAGCGGCCTGTGCTTCTTTTTGGTTGGAGTTGGGCTCATGACCACCAGCACCAAAACCCCCCTTGATTATGACGTCGCTAAATACGCAATTGGTGTCACAATGCTCGTTATTGCCCTGCTGGCGTTTTTAGCCGTAGCCTATATGTGTGTACGCCATTTTAACAAAGTGCGTGAAAGAGAAGAGACCCTTTCTGCAATAATTACACAAAACACTTACGCAGATGAGAAGCTTCTAGAACTTTCTATTCAAATTATCCAACAACAATTACGTAAAAACTCGAAATCAATCAACAAATGTCGATTCCTCCCCAATATGGTTCACATCATTTCTGAAGAACAAGAATCCCTAAATAAGAAAAAGAATCATTTTTTGTCCAACTGTAGACAATTCATTAAAACCCTATCCTAAGATGAGACGTTGCAATCTTTTGAGAAGAAATGAAAAACTTTTTGAAAGAATTCAAAAAGAATTTTAACAAGATTTGAGGAGGAGAAAGAGGATGGCATCCTAAAAGGATTGACAAGGCGCTAAAAGGAAAGAGAACGAACTTTACATCATTGATTAGAACTGGCAGCTTTATGCTAAAGATATTTAGGTGGTCGGAAATGCTGAAGATTTGACTTCTATTTCAATGGTTTGCTTCATTCTGTGGTAAAATATTAATCAAGAGTTTCTAATCTGCAAATCTATGCAGAGCTCAGAACCGATCAATTAATTTTTACTTTGTGTATTCATATATTTTTTTTGTTTTGAAATTACATGCTGTAATACTTTATAAAAAATTTTGTTAATGTACAATATTTTTGCAGCGCAATTTTTTTTCAAATAAGCCAAATGCCGAAATTTTATTGTTGTTGGTATTACCAAACTATCTTAACAGTTGTATCAAAATTGCAGGAAAAATCAATAAAACACGTAAACTTTTGAAAAATGTTTGTTGTTTTATTTATTTTGCGGAATCATTCTTTCCAAATTCGTCAAAAAAAGTTTATTTTTTTTGAAACTTAACCTTTTTGTTAATTTTTGAGAAGTTTCGGGTTTGTGTGTTGTTCTTTTAATACAATCCATCTTTAAAAGTACGTATTAACCTTTTTGAATACTTAAGTTTCTTTTGAAAAGATTGGCTAGTTAACGAAAAACTGAAAGTAGTTAACTAATTAACTTGCCGGTTAACGCCATTTGATGCCGGCTTGCGTCTTTTGCGTAATATGCATCACTACTGACGCAATGACGTCACAATTTAAGCACGTGCTAATGTGATCAATCAGTTGGTCAAACCCTTCAACAGTAACCTCATTAATGTTGTAAATTTTCCCAGGTGTACGTAAGTTTATTCGTGTTTATTAACTAAGTTCGCGACCAGTTTTGTAACTCTTTCTGACGAAAGTTTTGCGTTTAGATAGTGTTTTTGAAGTTACAAGTTCCCCTTTGCTTTTTGAAAGATGTTCTAACGTACTTCTTTTACTTTTTTTTCTATAATTTTATTAGTTGTTTCAAAAGACACAGACAGCTCTTGTTTTGAAATTATGCTCTGTATTTTTGGTTTATTTTATTGCGAAACGCGATTTATCGCGATATAACAATTTCTTTTCTTTATGTATTAACATCAATGCTAGCGTTGTTGTTGTTTTTAAACATGATTCAAATAAAGTAACATAAAATTGTAAATAAATTACGAAGTAATGTCATTTTGTTGTTTTTTTAGCAGTTACTTTCCATAGGTTTTACAGTAAAGATGTGTGGAGTTTGAATTCAACTGAATCAAAAAGTGCTCGACTACGTTGGCCAGAGCTATGTTATTCATAACACACACTGTGCACGTTTTATGTAAAGCCTAAAAGTTAAAATTTTCAACCTAAAGTCTGTTTCACGCGCAATCGGGATCATCAGTGGTGTCTTATTGTAATTGTAAATGATAAGCCATAGACAGTATCCAAAGTCTTATAGGCTCAATCAAGTCTTTGATTAACAGCCTTAGTCATACTCTTTCGGAAAAGCATTTAAAAAGGTTTATACGTGCTTTCATAAATTACTTTGAATTGAACTAAAGTAATTATCTCTTGTAATATTGTGATGACTTATATTTTTGGAAAAAAATCGTGTTATGATCTGCTTAATTTGCAATTCCTTGCCATTCTACGCTCATGTCACACCTGTAGTCCTAACGATACCGACGAGAAATAAAAGACGAATGTCGATTCTGAAGCAGTATGTCTCTAGCTGTTAATCAAACGTTTGATTGTGCCTACAAGACTTTGGATACTGTCTATAGGTTATTTTTAATTTTCTTAGTACATTGTTCTTAATAAATTGTATTTGTAAATAGTTGAAAAAATAAGTAATACGTAATCGGTGAAGTGACAAGATGAAATACGAGCAGAAACCTACAACTTACTTCTGAGTTACAGAAAGAATAAGAAAAATGTTAACACAATATGCTCCTTGTAAATTAGTCTATGCCACCGCACCCGGGCCGGAAACTAGATTTTTGACTGCCCTCTTATTACTCGAATTGGCGATCGAATACCAGTAACGACTAGACCACTTTATTAGTGTGGCCCCATTTCTGAGCATGGTTTTTCAAATCAGTCGACGATATAAGGCTACGTTTTCCGGTAACCCCACAAATAAGACCTAAAACTTCCTAGTTTGCTAAGTAATCCGTTACTTGTAGCTACAGCAACTCACGCCAAAAACTCTTAATTCTTGCTAAACTCTTCAGTAGGTCTATCAGTATTAAAACAATGTAAGGTGAATAAAACGTATTGTAGAGTGTAATAATACTGCAGAGCATAGTTGGGATTTTCGAAGTTATGCAACCTATATGGTAATATCATAGATATTTGTTTCTTTGTCATAATTCACCCACAACTAATCTGGTATTGTATTAGATTGTGGCGCGTAATACAAAACAGACCTAAACTGACACATGATCCTTTTTGTTGCCAGGTGTATTATTGTTTTTCAGAGATGGAAACCGGTTAGGTCGACCGCCACTGGTCAAGTCGACCGGCTTGTTGTGCCGACCGGTCTGTTCGAAATTCTTCGACCGACCGGTCAAGCCCGTTGAAACACCGATCAAATTCTCTCACCTAGCAACTGAAAGAGATCTAAGCACCAACCGAAATCTACATATATATTTTATTATAAATAAAACTTTTTATAAATAACAGCATTTACAAACCACACCCTTTGAAAACACTTGTTGAGTGGTTTCAAGCTGTGACTGATATGCTGTGACCATTAAGACATGCACATGCAGGGGCGTGTTTAGGGGAGGCCATTGTGCCATGCCTCCCTCTTCCTTTGGGCCGTGGCACGAAGCAAAAAAGTGCAAAATATACGTTAAATTTGCCTAATCAAATTATAATAAAGCATGCATGTGGAAGAGGCTTACGCTAGCTGGCATTTTAGCATCATTCTAACCAGCTTGAGAGTAGAAGAGGCGCAGATTTCATATTTTTTAGCACATGCTGTAATCTGGCCGCTTTGAAATGCTTTTGTTACGTCATAGCATTACATCCTGATGTGCTGTATAGCATTTTTTGAATTCTTAATTTGTTTGCCTTTACGCAAAGAGCGCGGTCTGCAGGGCATTTTGCAGCTGTTGTAATTTTAGCTCGAAATCTGTTACCAAATCGCTGGAGTTTGTACGTGTTTAAATTTGCATATAATTAAGTTTGTTTCTTTCTTTATGCGCGAAGCATGAAGAAGGCAAGCTTTGCGCTTTTGACTGTGATGGCAAACATTCTTCTCATTCATTCTTCTTTTTTAGGACTTGATGGTCAGACGTAAAATGACGTTATTTATGTTTAGATATTTCGTTAGCATGTATTTTTTTGGTTAAGCCAGCTGGGTTTTTCTTTCGTTAGCTCGCCGGTTTCAAGTTTAATTTTGAAACCGTGCTGTAGCGTGGTATAGTTATTTATTTATGTCATTATTTATTTCTGAATAAAGAAGAATTCAAACCATGGCAGCACGCGTTCTGAAAGAACCCCAGGCGAGCTTAGTCTTTTTTTTGGAGTTCGTTACAAAGTTTCAAATTAAATTTGTTAGGGAGAAGTTTCAAAGTAGATTTCTTCTCATCGGCTGGAACAAAGTTTGGTTTGGCTTCTTTTGGCTCCACATTTGAAAGGTTTCTGGTTTTCCGATCTCACGAGCAATTTTGCCGACTGCAACTCTGAGTTCTTGCGCTGTCTTTTCAAGTAATCAACGGCGAATTCTATCCGCATTTGGTTTGTCCAGTACAAGCAGCAATCAACTCAACATCTACAACTTGTTGTCGTTCAATCAAGATTCCGTGAGAAAAGGACAATCTGGTTAGTTTAAATTTGTATATGTAAACTAATACTTTTTAGTGAATTTCAGATTATCTGTGATTGTTATACTTTGTTGTTAGCGTTCGAATTTAAATTTTTCCTTTCCAAACGGGAAATTTTCTTCGAAGTGTTTGCTGGAGGTTCGAGCGAGCATCAACCTATTTGCTGTATACGAATTGTTCTATGCTAAAATTAATTAGTTTTTTTGTGTGCGCTAGATTTTTTGCGATTGTTAGGCCCATTAGCCATGCTGGAGTCAGAAACTCCTGGACCCTGTCTTGATAAGGGGGGGCTAGATCAAGAAATTGAGAAATTACATTCTGTTCTTGATGCAAATTATTCTGCCGCTGAAAAAATCATGAGCTTGCGCAATCCAAATTTCAAACAATTGGAAAAGGTTATGCTTGAAGTTAATGACAATAGTTCTAAACTAATTGAAATGGTAAAAAATGCTGATGACGAATCTGCTACCATTACTACGTTTGGGTTAACACAAAGTAAACAATAGTTTAACGAACGCGTTAAACAATGGCTTCGTGATGTTTCTCAAACTTCCGGGGTAGATAACGAAACTAAAACTGTTGTGCCCGAAGAAAGTGGGTTAGGCGGCGAAACAAAAACTGTTCCCTATGACGAAAACCAACCTAAGTAGTTATGTATATGGCGTGTTCGGTGCACAGAGGTCACGTGACTGCACTGTAACCGTCCTTGTGTCTCAAATTAAGAGAGGTCACGTGACTGCACTGTAGTCGGCCCATTCTCAATAAAAATCATTCAGTGCAAAGCAGGTCACCTGACTCTTAAAAAATGCACTGGAAACAAAATGACTTAAAATGCACTGAAACCGTCCTTGTGTTTCAAATTTTTTTTTAAATCGTGGTTCTCAGTCCACCCTCCCGATGTTAGTAGGAGGTATTAAACTCGCAATTGAGCGCTTGTCACATGTAACCAACTTGTGCTCATAATTACGCTTCAGTCGCGTTTAATTCTTTTCAATAATTAGTTTGATTTTGTCATTTTCTATAGGTTTCACTTTAATTGTAAAGCCATTGCTATCAAATATTTTCACTTTGGGTTTACCGTACGCCTTTTGTATTCTTTCAATGTCTTCTTTTGATAGAACATCACTTGATACTTTTGACCACTCGTGTTTATAAGTAGGATACATGATAGAATCTGTACTTTGTGAATGGGTTAAACCTAAACAATGACCTATTTCATGAACAGCTACTACAAATAAGTTGTGTTTGGGAGGTGTGGCTGTCAACAAACACTGCATTAGCATTTTATTCATTTCAATAATCACTTTTATTTTGTTATTTATTTATTTGCGTCAAGCGCAAAAGCGCTCATAGAAAACGAAAAAAAAAAGAAACACACACACAAAAAAAAGTTTACTGTCATGCATTAATAATTCTAAAGCGCCAGAGAAGAACAGTAAGCTTCTCCCAAACCATTTACACTAAGCAAATCTATAAAGTGAGCAACATATTTCGAACAACGAAATCTGCAAGAGTGAAGTAATGAGTGAACAAACACATTGGTAGACCTGTGGCAACGATTCATAAAACGAAATAAAAGTTTGCGAACAAGGGCATCAAAAGTATCAACATTAGCCTCCACTTGATATTGACGGACACTGCAATAACGAGGAATGCCCATGAATACTACGGTAAGAGTCATTGTAAGACACTCGAAGACGTCTATAGCTCTCATGGATATAACAACACCACAGCTGACTAGCATACAATACACAACAATGAGCCCGAAATAACATATTTTTGATATCAGTTAATAATCACAATTATGGTGTATTTGACCAGTATTCTCGAATGTTAGGATAAGCATCCAACATAGCTTTTATATCACTTTTTCGGTTACAGACTTCCGAAAATGAAAGAGTAAGAAATTGAAATCGTGGTAAATTACCGATCAAATCAGCAATTGCTCTCTTCTTTCTGACACTTCGATCACCGATATTGATCTTTTCTTCCACCCATGCTTTCCATGTTTTGTAAATATAGCCTTTTGCTCTTTCTTCTCGCCATAATGCGTGGAGAATGTTCAAAGCTTTTCCGCAACGAACATGAAAGCAAAGAGACTGCTTGTTTACGGTCTTTTCACGTTGAACACATTTTGTTAAATATTCAGTCAACGAATTGATCGTCTTTTCTTCCGGTTCAATAAGCCCTGGTTGAAAATCTGCAGTGGAAAGATTTTGAACTAAATATTCATGCAACTTTTCGCCAACAAGTCTCTCTTTTTTTTCATAAGGAATCGGCAACTTGTTTGAAGGTTTTTTTGGTTCAATATTTAATGGTCCATTTATCTCCAACTCATCTAGGTAATTTAACATGTCTCTATGATATTTTTTATGCTCTCTGATGATTTGCAATTCACTTTCATTCCAATAGTTGTTAATCATTTTATTGCAGCTGCTCCACACTCTTCTAATCAACTTGTTGCAACCAACGTAAACGTCTAAATGTCCTTTCCCTTTCATACAAACAGCTGATTAAGCTTGTCTGTGACGTAATCACGTATTTAGTTAAAGTACGCGTTTTTTCCATTATTATAATCAAGACGCGATGGTCGAGTGGGTAAAGCCGTCGCTTTACTTTTACAGTAACGAGCAGGTTCGAATCCCAGTGAAGTCAAAGAACATTCTGGAATGTCGTTACTCAAGAGAAGTCGTTACTCAATTTTACTCAAGATTTTACTCAAGATTTTACTCAATTTTACTCAAGAGAAGTCGTTACTCAATTTTACTCTTTTACTCAATTTTACTCAAGAGATTTTACTCAAGAGATATACTCAAGAGAAGTCGTTACTCAATTTTACTCAACTCGTTACTCAAATTACGTCACTCAAGAGAAGAACATTCTAGAATGCCGCGGAACCACCAGTTCCGCGAAATTACGTCACTCAAGAAACAGAAGACCAGGTTCGAATCCCAGTGAAGTCGGAGAAAATCCAAAATAGTAGGTTCGATTCTCAGTGAAGTTAAAGAAACAGAAGATCAGGTTCGAATCCCAGTGAAGTCAAAGAAAATGCTTGATTAACAAGTTAAACGTAGCTTATCTTTTTGTTTGTCGAAATTTTTACAATAATTTCATTTGAACTTCTAAGCTTTAAATTCATTAATCTGTTGTCATAACGTATTTTGTTAATGTGTTTTATTTTTTCACCATTTTTTAATAGCCCATGATGACATTCCCATATAAAATTATGAACCAAGATTCTATCCCAGTAATCTTCAACAGTGATTTCATAATAACCTCTTTCATTTATGCTTCCAAATGTTGGTTCTCTAGCAACAACATGAACAACGCATCCATCAATGCTCCCAGTGTATGCTTTGTGTGTTGGATGAAAATAAAACTCACGATTTTCAATGACTAATTTATCATTCATTTTTATTTAACTACAGACAAAATTTTCTTAAGCATAAAAATTACTTAAAGATTATATTTCTCTTATAATAAAAATGAACCAATCAAATATTTTAGATCAGGCGGTTCCAGATATTGGAGTTTCTACTTTAAAACCGTCACCCTTTAGAAATTTTCCCCCAACCTTAAAGAAAATAGCTCTTAATGCAGCTGGTAAAGTTCAAAAGCGTATAAACGATTTTGCCGATTGGCTGATGGCTTACGTACCACCAACTATTAAAGCAAGTGCTTCAGCAGCATTTCAAAAAATTTTAAATCTTTTTCCTAAACGGGTAATTAAAGTGCAGTTACTCAAAACTGCTCTGAAAAACTATACTAAATCTTATGATGTAGATATTGTTGATTTTAGCCCATTGAAACAATTGAATGAAACAGAGAAGGTAGTGCAAGATAAATTACGGTTAGACCTGGTTAAAATGAAAGGATTAAAAGTAACAATTACTCTTAAAATAACCTTTGAAAAACAAAAAGAAGGTGAAGTGATAACCAAGACAGCTTTTTTTAACAGCAGAGCAATTGTCATCTTAAATAAAGATGATGTGAGTGAAATGCAACAAAATGCATCCAATCAAATAATAAATAAAATTGGAAATTGGCTTAGTGAAGGTTCCGGATGGTCTATATTTTCTGTTGATGGGCACTTCGTTAACTTAGTTCAATATACCCCTCTTCATGGATCAACTTATATTGCATTACCGGAAGAACTTCGAAATGCTAAGAAAGGACTAATTAACATCAAAAACAAAGACAACGAATGCTTTAGGTGGTGTCATTTAGCTAAAGTATACAGTGAGAAAGTAAAAAGCAATCGTGAAAGAATAAGTCATTACAAAAAATATGTAGACACACTAAATTATGACGGTATAGAGTTTCCAGTTTCTATCAAGCAAATACCAAAAATTGAAGAACAAAATAACATCAGCATTAATGTTATTGGTTATGAAAACAAGCGACGCTTTCCTTTATTTGTGTCTAAAAAGGTTTTTGAAACAACTCTCGATTTATTATTGATAATGGAAGACGAAAAGCAACATTATGTTTGGATAAAAGACTTTAATAGATTTATGTATAATCAAAGCAAGCACCAACACAGAAAACATTTCTGCAGATATTGTCTTCAATGTTTTAGCAGCGAGGAAATTCTACACAAACACACACCAAACTGCGTAATTATAAATGGAAAGCAAGCAATACAAATGCCCAAAAAAGGTAGCTCGGTGAAGTTTAATAACTTTCAAAAACAACTACCAGTTCCCTTTGTTATATATGCTGATTTTGAAGCAATAACTCAAAAGATTGACAGCTGTCAGCCAAATGATGAAAAGTCCTACACAGAAAGATACCAAAAACATATTGATTGCCGCTATTCCTACAAAATAGTTTGTTGCTATGACGATAAATTCAGTAGACCAATTCAACTGTATAGAGGTAAAAACGCTGTTTATAAATTTTTGGAAGCTATGTTGGAAGAAGTTGACTATTGTGAAAAAACGAAAAATGAACATTTCAATCAACCTATGGATTTAACGAACAAAGATGAAGAAAACTTTCAAGCAGCTACAAAATGCCACATTTGTAAAAAAGGCTTTTCTGAGGAAGACAAAAGGGTTAGAGATCATTGTCACGTTACAGGAAAATACAGAGGGGCGGCACATAATGAATGTAATAGAAACTTCAGACTTACTCATAAGATACCAGTAATCTTTCATAATTTAAGGGGTTATGATTCACATTTTATTATGCAAGAAATAGGAAAGTTTGAAAAGGATATCAAAGTAATTCCAAACAATCTAGAAAAATACATGGCTTTCTTCTTAGGCAAACATTTAAAATTTATCGATAGCTTCCAATTCATGAGTAGCTCATTAGAAACTCTGGTTAAGAACGTTCCACTTTCTGACTTAAAATACACATCACAAGAATTTCAGGATGAAAAACTAGAACTAATGAAAAGAAAAGGAGTTTATCCCTTCGATTATATGAACAGCTTTGATAAGTTTGACGACAGAAACCTCCCACCAAAAAAGGAATTCTATAGTCTTTTAACCGATGAAGATATAAGCGATGAGGATTACAAGCATGTGCAGAATGTGTGGACTACTTTCAAGTTGGAATCCATGGGACAATACCACGACTTGTACCTTAAGTCAGATGTTTTGCTGTTAGCAGATGTATTTGAGAAATTTCGAAAGACTTGTCTTCAATATTACGAATTAGACCCTTGCCATTATTTTACTTCTCCCGGTTTATCATGGGATGCAATGCTTAAAATGACTGAAATAAAACTGGAATTAATGACAGATATTGACAAATTTCTTTTCATTGAAAAAGGTGTGAGAGGGGGAGTTTCATACATTTCTAAAAGATATGCTAAAGCTAACAACAAATACATGAATAATTACGATTCAAAGCAGCCATCAAATTATATTACATATCTTGATGCAAACAATTTATATGGATGGGCAATGAGCCAAAATTTACCGACGGGTGGTTTTAAATGGCTATCAGAAAAAGAAATTGATTTAGCAAATTTACCTAAAGGAAAAGGACTAATACTAGAAGTTGACCTGGACTATCCTGAACACCTTCATGATAGTCATAATGACTATCCACTAGCTCCAGAAAAAATGGAAATTAAACATCACCTCCTTTCAGACTACTGTAAACAATTACAAACTCAGTTTAATATAAAAGTTGAAGGAGTTAAAAAATTAATACCTTATTTAAAGTCAAAACAGAGTTATGTTCTTTATTACAAAAACTTAAAGCAGTATATTGAATTAGGCTTAAAAGTTACAAAAGTACATCGGGTATTAGAATTTAACGAATTACCTTGGTTAAAAAAGTATATTGATTTCAATACAGAAAAACGAAAAACCGCCAAGTCTGACTTTGAGAAAGATTTTTTTAAACTTATGAACAACTCAGTGTTTGGAAAAACAATTGAAAATCTTCGTAAACGTGTCAATGTTACTCTGATCAACGAACCAGAAAAACTATTAAAGCATTGTGCAAAACCAACCTACGTTAGCAGCAAAATATTTAATAAAAATCTTGTTGCAGTTCATAAAATCAAAGAATCTTTAACCCTAAACCGCCCCGCTTATGTGGGAATGTGTATTCTCGATATTTCAAAAACGTTGATGTATGATTTTCATTACAACTACATTAGAGAGAAATATGGCAAGAATGCAAAACTCTTATTTACAGATACAGATTCAGTAACATATGATATAAAAACAGAAGACGTATACAAAGATTTTTGGGCTGACAAAGACAAATTCGACTTCAGTGGTTACAAAGAAACCTCAAACTTTTATGACCTAAAAAATAAGAAAGTAATTGGAAAGATGAAAGATGAAACCGCAAGTGTGCCAATAGTAGAATTTGTAGGACTTAGATCTAAAATGTACAGCTACGTCACAAAAGATGAAAAAGGTTGCAAAACTGCAAAAGGAATTAAAAAAAATGTAGTGAGGAATCTGTTAAAGCACGAAGATTACAAAAACACGCTCTTCAATAATCGTCAAATGTTTCATAAAATGAAATCAATTAGAAGTGAAAACCACAAAATTTATTCCGTTGAAATCAACAAGAAGTCTCTTTCGTGTTTTGATGATAAACGATATATTCTTTCTAATGGAATTGATAGTTTTGCTTATGGTCATTATTAATTTTAAAAAAAAAATCTACTATTATAAAAAAAAGATGGATGAAAATTGTTGTGAAAATCCTGACATAAAAATTATAAATGGAAATAGAACTTGTATTAACTGTGGTGTAGTTCATCACCCATATTTTGTAAACGACTGGATTGATTATAACCCACGTAATGTTGTTTTACGTAAATCAGTTTACTGCAGAACTGCTTATGTTAAAAATAAATTACAACACCTTGAATTGTCTGCTGATGAAATACAAGCATTTATGAACATTTGGACAACCGTGGAAAACCAACTACAAAGCTTCACTGGTAAAAGGTTTCCTAAGATAGATTTTTTTATAAATAAAATCTTAGAATATTTAGACATTTCCAAACAACCTTCATACAAAATTAGTGATGCATTACGGAAGAAATATGAGATTATGTGGAAGGAAATCGTTTAGCATGTAATTTTTCATAGCTTTCAGAAATTGGTGGAAATATATCAGCAACTTGGTCATCAACCATAGCAAGTTCTCTTTCGAAAAACTCGTCAATATCACCAGATCTTAAAAACAATTTTAACTTGTTGAGTAATTTCTGATACGATTGATAAGCATATCTACAAGACTCAGTTTTTTTGGAAAAATTTTTCTGCGTCGTTATTGTCTGTAAAAGAACACCTGTACCGCTAACAGACGCCAAGAAAATCGGATTTAATGTAACAGAACCAACCACGGCCCCAGTTGTAGTAAAAACAACAGATGACAGCTTTAGAGCTAAGTCCATTCTTTTAAATTTTTTAAACATTTTCTTATAACACCAATACTGTTTGTGATAAGTGTGATACAGATTTGTCAATTCATTCACTTGTTCTTGAGTCAATTTTCTACTAATGTGGTTAAAGTCCATTGTTTATTTTACGATATACAATTACGCTTCTGGTTGATCACCCACTTCAAGCTGTTTAACTTTAATTACGACACTGCTTATATTCATTGATACCGAAGAATTTGAAGAAACATAGTTGTATTGTATGTGAAACACATCTCGAGAAGGATTAGGAAAAACAATGCAGTTTAAATTAAAGCAATCGAATGGGGGTGTTACTGTTGTTTTACTTTTTTTATCTGTTTCTTCTTCACTAACACGGATTATATCAATATGTAATTTGTCTTCATCATCATAACTGGTAACTTTCACAAGTCCGCTTACGCTTATTTCGATGTAACTGCTGGTTACCTCATCTCTCAAATGAATACTATCGGATTGCAAAGACAGAAAATCGTTCCCAGCGACAAGAGGTGCACTCACGAAATGCAAATTGTGATCTGTATTAGTACGAACTGAATGAATAGCACTTGATGGAATTGGCCTCGAATCAGGTGTCGAAGAAGCACCCAAAAATATTTGAAATTTTGGACGATATATATTTCGTTTAAAATAACGTTTATTTATTGCACTGGTAGGTTCGGAAGGTCTACCTACGTTGAAAATGGTATGATTTTTCATATCTAAGTTTCGTGAAATGGTTACATTATCGTCTTCGGTTTGAATGTGTTGCGTTATTTGGTCAACATAATTTTTGTTTGCTGCTTCACCTGGTGCTGTGGGATCTCGTAAATTTATGATAGTGTGTAATCCTTGTAAGTTAATATTATCTCTCACATTTGTAACTAAATTTTCAACAAATTGTTTAGTTGCCGCATCAGAAGGTAGAATGGGTTCAACAAGTCCTTTTAGAATCAATGATTCACCTAATTCAATTGATGCGTTGTTAGGTGGAATATTTTCTATACGAAAGACCCTGTTTGGTAAACGACCAAGTACTTCCACACCATATATTTGAGACCTCTGAATTTGAATTTGAGAGGGCGATACAACATATTGATCATCGTTGTTTATACCTAAAGTAGCCAACCTCGAACCAAACTCAGAGCTTTCGGCAAAGTGGACAATGTTGCTAATTGCATTATCCAAGAATCCTTTATTTACACTATCTGATTCTGTTACAGGATTGGCTAAGTTTGTAATTTTGTGGTTGTTTAAGTTTAAATCACCATACATTATATCTCCTGACTTGGAAACTTTGTGTTCAATACCTACAACCTTAACAGTACTTGAAGATTGACTTCCACTTGTTCCAAATTTTGAAATATTCATTTTGTTCTTCTTTATTATAAATGAACATAATAAACTTTGATAAATATTTAAGTGGGGACAACAAGCAAATCAAACATCATTATCTTCTACCAGATTGTCATTACATGATAGTAGGATCGACAGGGTCAGGAAAAACAAATTTGCTTTTAAACATGGTTCTCAAGTGGATGAATTACGACCTTTGTTGTGTTTATACTGTTAATCCTGAGCAAGATAAGTATCGATTTTTAAAAGAGCAAGGTATTGAAGTGCTAAGCCCTGAAGACTTGCCTCCAGTAGAAGAGCTTGACCCTCAACAGAAAGTAATAGTTTTTGACGACATTAAGCTAGACAACATGAAAAAACTGATGGAATACTTTTCTTTATCTAGAAACAGAAATTGCAACTGTATTTACCTCACCCAGTCATACTTCAACACTCCGAAGTACATAAGAAGAAACACTAACTGTTTTGTTTTTTTCGGGAACTTAGACAACAAAGATATCAGACACATTACTGACGATCATGCTAAAGGTATAACAAAAGAAGAAATGGAGTCGATTTATCGTGAAGCAACCAAAGATCCTTACAATTTTATGGTGCTGGACAAAACAGCCAAACACCTACCCCTTCGTTACAGAAAATGCTTTGACCATTTTTGGGCTTAAGCTTTATATGCTATATAGTAAACATGCCATTTGTAAATGAAGAAGAGTTGAAAAACAAAAATAAACTTGTAAAGGATTATATTAATAACCGAAAGCTTTTGAAACAAAAGCTGCAAAAAGAAATTGTAGCCAAACAACAACTGCAAAAGTCTGCTTCTGAAATATTTCGTCCCATTACTAAAACGTTTGAAGAAACTCAGAAAAAAACTGATAAAAGGCAAGACCAACTAATTCAACACATACAGCAACAGCTTGCCATTGAAGATAAACCTCGATCAATTTATACTGTGCACTTTGAGAGTGCTTTCGATAACGAAGAAAAAGAATTGCTTACACAAAACAATTTTGAGACTGATATTGTTGAGCTTGTAAAACGCGGGCCAGATTACATAAACGCATTGAAAGACAGAGCTAGATTAATCAATCAAAGATTAGGTGGTTTACGAAGAAGACGTGATGCTGATACAGAAGTGATTGATGAGCAAATAAAAACTTTTAAAAAGTACAGAGAAAAATTAAATAAATTATTAGGAGGAATGGAACTTACCTTTGGAAAAGGGCTTAAAGATCCCAACAAACTTTGTGAAAGACTTAATTTACTAGTAGCAGCCAAACAAGCCGGCAATAATAACAAACGTTTGGATCAAGAAATTGCAAACATTTTGAAAAAACTAAAATTAAACAAATGCATTTCACACTGCGACCACCAAAAATTATTTGACAATATATTAAAATGACATCAATACCACTTTTCTTTGACTCTAGGAAAGGACAAGGAAAATCAGAAGATTTTATAACTAGCTTTAATCCACCGTTGCAACTAGACATTAAAAAAAGTTACGAGATGTCCTTAATCAATGCTCAAATATGGTACTCTTGGCATAACATAACGAGCAGCAATAATAAACTTTTTTATTCACCAGATGGAGTAGCTGCACGACTATTATCGATTCCTCCAGGGAGCTATAATATTGAAGATCTCAATAATGAAATAAAGTACTTGATGGAACAGAGACGTGATGACAAAAATAATATAACTATAACACCAAATTTTAATACATTAAAATCAAGAATTGAACTTAAAAATGATTACATAGTTGATTTTCGAATTCCAAATTCAATAGGTGACGTTTTAGGATTTGGTTCGGCATTTTTGGGTGTAAATGGAATTCATAATAGTCAAAATCCTGTAAATATTACAAATATCAACAGCCTTCAGATTCATTGCAGCTTAATTGATGGAAGTTACATAAACGGAGCGTCTAGTGACTTACTTTATACTCTTAGTCCAAACGTACCACCGGGATATTTGATTCAAGTTGAACCTAAGCAAAACATTTACGTTCCAATCAAAAATTTAAGTCAAATTGATAGTATCCGATTCTCTATAAAAGATCAAGATAACAATTTTGTAAATATGAATAATGAACGAGTGACTTACTATGTTCACCTGAGAGAGATTATGTAGTTTAACTATAAATGTTATCACAAAGAGAAACTAGATTTCATAAAAAGAAAATCATAGGTGGAAGTTTGCTTAAAAATGTTTACGACAAGGTAAGGAACGTAATCAGCACCGGTTCTAAGATTCTTAACAGAATTCCTACTGGAGTGAAGACTGAGATTAAAAAACTAGCTGCACCTTTACTGAAAAAAGCCTTAGAACCCACAAAAAAGACATTAGAACCAGTCTTAGAAAATATACCAATAAACAAGCGTATTATCAATGACAGAAAATTAGAAAATCTCAACGACAGATCGAGAGCTATCTTAAGTAATTTAATTGCTGGATCAGGATTTAAAAATTATATGTCTTAATTATAAAATGACAGAACTAACGAATCCATATTTGCAAATTAAAGAAACAAACTTAGTGGACAATTCAATTACTGAGTTTGAATATGTCGAATACCTTCCGAGAGACTCAAATAATATGAACAAAGATGGTCAGCACATTATTGAAACAAAAGATGAAGATGTTTTTCTTCTACCGCATAAAGCATACCTAGAAATCACAGGAAAACTTCAAACTAATGCGAATGCTAATTACAATAACAATGACGTAATTTCATTAGTAAATAACGGTTGGTCTTTATTTCAAACTGCGCAATATCAATTAAATAACCAAACTATAGAAAACATAAACCTTTATCTACCTCAAGCATCAACAATACTCAATTTAGTTAGCTTTAGTGATGATTATTCAAGATCAACCGCCTCTAACATGCTGTGGTTTAAAGACACTGGAACTGGTTCCCCATCTCTTAAACAAAATTTTGGTGGTGTAGCTGATGATGCGAATGCAAATGCTGTACGTGATGGTCTTAGAGCAATCGTAGAAATATACAACAACAATCTACAAGCAAATATTGGTTTCACCGCAAGACAGAACATTACTACGGGAAATAAGCAAATTACTTTAATGCTTCCTCTTTCCCAAATATTTGGATTTTGTCGTGATATCGATAAGGTTTTTAGGGGTGTTAAACACAGTATAGTCGTGGATAGAGAAACATCTAATAACTATATTTTACGTGCAAATGGTGTTGCTGCTGGTAAGTTTAACATAAGTCATATCTCTTTGTGGATGCCTAAAGTGAAACCAAGTTTAAGAGTTGAATCGGAAATAGATGCTATGTTAGTAAAAGGACATATAAAACAGCTCTACTTTGAACAAATGAGAGTGTATCGAACAATGTTTCAGGCAACAGAAACAAGCATGACTTGGAGAATAACAACCCAGCCGGGAACAGAACTTCCTAGGCATGTGTTTGTTGCGTTTCAATCGAGTGAACGAGATAACAACCAGCAGCTAAATAATATGATTTTTGACAATGCAAACTTAAGACGTATTAGTTGCAGAATAAACAGCATTCAATATCCTGAACGAGAATTTCAATGTAATTTTACTCCACAAAATAGAAATTATTCGCGTTTATACATGAGTTTTCTAGAGGCTGTAAACAAATACCAAGATGCCGACGTGGGCTGTCAATTATCAGCTGAAGACTGGGCTAGTTTGTATCCAATTCATCATTTTGATGTTAGTAAACACAATGAACGACTTAAAAACAGCTCGGCAGATATTGAAATAAGGTTTAGTCTTGGTGGTAACTTTAGAAATATTGCAAATAACGCTGACCAAGCTTTCTATGTTTATGCAGTCGTACTTTCTGATAGATACCTTCAGTTAGAAGGACTTTCAGGTCGAATGAATATAATTATCTGAGTATAAATAAAAATGTATGTTAAAATCGGATTAAATTTATCACAATTTCAAAAAGAAAAAATAAAACAAGCTTTTCAAAACAAAATTGGGCTTACACTCACATTTAATAACCACCAGTTACAGGGATCAGACTTTCTTGGTTTAACAAAGACGCAAGTTAACAAAATAAGTGATGCTAAAGCAAAAGGTTCAGGTGTTACTTTGAAGCTATCAAAACTACAAATTTCAAAACAGGGTGGTTTTATTGGAACTCTTTTAGCAGGTTTAGCAGGTAGCTTGCTACCCAGTTTGTTAGGAGGAAAAGGACTTGTGTTACCTGGATCAAAGGGTAAAGGGCTTATGTTGCCTGGAACAAAAAGACAAGGTAGGTCTTATCGCTTCGACGAACCTCAGATTCTCGGAAAAGGTTTAATACTAGGAAAAAATTCTCCTTTCAAAAATGTTCCGATCTTGGGTTTGATTTTATAAAGTCTAATATAAAATGTACCACGATTACTCATTGAACTTGACACAAAATCAAAAGAAAAAAATTGCAAATGCATATAAAAGCAAAACTAGTGTAAGTGTTAGACTAACAAATGCAAGTTTACAGACTAAAGGCAACGTTAGTTTGCTACTGACGAGTCGACAGATAAATAGAATTAACAAATCAAAAGCGTCTGGACACGGTATACAAATAAACTTTAGTAAAACGCAATTGCAAAAACAAGGTGGTTTCTTAAGTAGCTTACTTAATTTAGGAAAACTAGTGTTACCGTTTTTAGCTAAAAAGGTTTTGCCAACTTTAGGATTAGCAGCTGCTTCCGGGGCCATCCAAGGAGCAACTAATAAAGCAGTAAATAAATGAAATCATTAATAAACTTAGACATTGATAAAATCATGATTAAGTGTGACAATTATCGAGGAACATTTAGCAAAGATATGTTACCAAAAGCAATGAATAAAAATGAGTCAGCTGTCGTAAACTTGCAAGATTATTTTGTGGGTAGTGGAACTCATTGGGTTTGTGTTTACAACGAAGAAAAATCAGATAAAGTAGAATACTTCGACAGCTTTGGACTTGTACCCCCAAATGAAGTTGTTAAATATATGAAGACTACAAACAAGAACATTATTTACAATGATGCACAAATTCAAAATATTAACTCAATTCTTTGTGGTTACTACTGTGTGTATTATATAACAGAGCGAAATAAGGGTAGAACAGCAAACGAACTATTGTTAGATTTTCATGAAAAACCTACACCTTTTAATGAAATGTTTATGAAGTTTTATGTATCATATATTAAAGATGGAAACTTATTGTGTTAGAGAAAAGAAAACAACTAAATGTGTTCCAGGTTCTGATGAAATTATAACAGCAAAAGGAAATGGTCGCCTGATGTTACGTTGCATTTGTGCTAGTTGTGGTATTACAAAGCATAGTTTCATTAAAACCAACAAAAAAGGAGGCTTGTTAGACCTTCATGCTGCAATAGGAAAATTACCAAAACCAAAAGGTGGGTTCACTCTTCCAAGTCACAAGTACACTGGGCCATATAATCCTTTGGATAAACAACTTGATTCGAACGACCAACCTTTACCGGGGCAAGAACCTTACAATCAAATAGATGCTATTGCAATGAAACATGATATTTGTTATCGTGATAATGACAATAAAAAAGGTAAACTAAAATGTGATAAAGATATGTTAGACAGTTTATCGCAAACAAAAACGAAAGGTATCCGGGAATCTTTTGATAAAAAGTTAGTTCAAGCAGCAATTGGAACAAAATATAAACTAGGATTAGGTGCAAAAAACGGGAAAAGGAGTCGTGGCAAACAGAACTAGCTGATGAACTACACAAACCAGTAAAGAAAAAGTTTCTGCGACGCCGAGTTATAAGCAAATCAATTGATGAAATATGGGCGGCTGATTTAGTGGAAATGCAAAAGTTTAGCAAATGGAATAAAGGTTACCGATATTTACTTATGGTGATTGACGTATTTTCTAAATTCGGATGGATAGTCCCTTTGAAAGACAAAACGGGTAAAACTGTTGCTAATGCTTTCAAGAAAATCTTCAAAGAAAAAAGAATCCCAAAATTCTTATGGACTGATAAGGGAAAAGAATTTTACAACAAAAAGACGAAAAGCCTGTTGGACCAACACAACATTAAATTATATTCAACTGAAAATGAAGAAAAAAGTTCTGTTGTTGAACGCTGGAATCGCACTATCAAAAATAAAATGTGGAAGCAATTTACAAAACAAAGTTCAACTCAGTACTTAGACATGTTACCTGAGATAGTTGATGAGTACAATAACAGCTATCATTCATCCGTGAAAATGACGCCTGTTCAAGCAAGCGAAAAAGAAAATCAAGGAATTATTTACTATAATTTGTACGCTAAAATTAAACCAATAAAAACTAAAGCAAAATTTAAAGTTGGTGACACAGTTAGACTTTCAAAATACAAGCGAAAACTTTTTGACAAGGGTTTTACTCCAAACTGGACAGAGGAACTGTTTTTAATTTCTAAAGTTTTAAATACCAATCCACACACTTACGAAATCACTGATCTTCGTGGTGATTTAATTTCTGGAACTTTCTATGAACAAGAACTTTTGAAAACGAATCAAACTAAATTCAGAATAGAAAAAGTTGTTCGCAAAGACAATAAAAAGAAATCGGCATTAGTTAAGTGGTCTGGATACAGCAATGATTTTAATAGCTGGATTCCGATTGAAGAATTAGAGCAACTTAAATCTACATATAAATAAAAGATGTTTTGTGGATTTCAACCTTCAAATTTATCAGTTCCAGAAAATATAGAAGATATAAAACAAAAGTGGAATAAACGTGTTTTAACGTATTGTATCACGAACTTAACACCAAAACTTACAGAAGAATCGATACACAAACAAATTGATTCTGCTTTCAAAGTTTGGGATAAACCTACAGCACTTAAATTTAAGAAAGTACAGCCAAATGAGCCCTGTGACATAAAAATTAGTTTTTGTGCCAAGGAACATGGCGATGGATTCCCTTTTAAAGGTAAAGGCGGTGTTTTAGCTCATGGATTTTATCCAGGTTCAGGAATTGGGGGTGATTTACATTTTGATGCTGATGAAGATTGGACAGACCAAGAAACACCTCCCAAACACAACTTATTTGTAGTAGCTGTTCATGAAATAGGTCATTGTTTAGGTTTAACCCATTCACAAAGTACAGATTCTATCATGTATCCTACTTATAAACACGAGTGGTCAAAAGTATCAAGTGATGTTCTATCAAAAGAAGACATTGAAAGAATACAAAAGGCGTACGGTAAACCCAAAGTGAAAATATTTGATAGCAATGGCTTTACAATTAAAGTGAAACCTATAGAAAATGACAAAATCAAACTAATTATTGAAAAGAATTAAACGCGACTGAAGCGTAATTATGAGCACAAGTTGGTTACATGTGACAAGCGCTCAATTGCGAGTTTAATACCTCCTACTAACATCGGGAGGGTGGACTGAGAACCACGATTTAAAAAAAAATTTGAAACACAAGGACGGTTTCAGTGCATTTTAAGTCATTTTGTTTCCAGTGCATTTTTTAAGAGTCAGGTGACCTGCTTTGCATTGAATGATTTTTATTGAGAATGGGCCGACTACAGTGCAGTCACGTGACCTCTCTTAATTTGAGACACAAGGACGGTTACAGTGCAGTCACGTGACCTCTGTGCACCGAACACACCATATACATAACTACTAACCTAATAGTGCGCAAATTGAAAATGATTTCTATAAAGACGTTCATGATAACTCGTCAACTTGGACTAGTGTGACCAGTAAAACGAGGGCAAGTTCGACGTCCTCCAATATCAGCGTAAAACGCATGCAAGCCCAAGAACGGCTAAAAATTGCACAGCTTCAAGCAAGTCAGCTCGATGAGCTGGCAGAAGAAGAAAACGCGCAATTTGAATTGGAGTTCGAATTAATGCGCCGTAAAAATGAAGAAGAGCGCCGTGAAAATGAATTAAAACTTGAAGAAGAGCGTTTAAAACTTGAAGGAGAGAGCCGTAAAAATAAACTAAAACAACAAATTAAAAAACGCGAGGCACTTCGTAAACTAGAATTGGCGTCTGTCCAGTGTGAGGTATGGAGCGAAACCGGGTCGGTAAAATCTTTTAAACGCGACACTGCACCTAGACCTAAAATTGAGATCCCTTTCGCTATTCGCACTGCCGAGCATAATTCTAAATTGACATGCCTTGTCAAAGAAAAATCTTGCTATGTTTTTAAAATCGGTTATTCAAACTGATACTGCTGGCTCTCAAACTGCGGTACCAAAAGCCGACGCAGTAAAACTGGCTAACTTTCCTCAGGAAAATAATTCAGCAACCACTATTAAAAAGGCCTCCTCTAGTATGCTAACCGCGACATCCCCTGAGTTTCGGCCCGGAACATCTACTGTTTTACCAAAAAATAGAGTGAACCGCTCTACTGAACCGAAAGGTGGTGTAGAGCCAGAAAGTAATTCGTTTGTGAACTATAATCGCCAAAGTTTTCCTGCTCCTACATTTCTATTTCCGTGGCAGACTAATCTTAGCTACGAGAGCCTGTTTTTGCCCCGGCCTGAGTTTGCTAAATTTTCAGGTGACCCACTCGAGTTTAAAAATTTTTTAGGTAATTTTGAAACCCACGTCCAGTCACGAGTCACAGACCAAAATACTTTATTTTGTCTACTTGTTCACCATTGTACGGACCCCATTAAGGATAAAATTAAGCGCTTTTCTGAGAAGGGTGAGCTTTGCTATCATTCGGCGAAGCAAAGGCTCATAAAGGAATACAGTTTCCCTTGGGTGGTCTCGGACGTATGTGAGCAGAAGCTTAAAAGTTTTCCTCCGATAAAACACGGAGATGCCAAAGAATTAAAACGATTTGCTGATTTGCTGGACAAGACCTTTGTTATTTTACAAAGCATAAACTATTTAAATAGCCTTAACTCTTTAGATACCCTTTCACAGTTTGTGCAGAAATTGCCCAATGCGCTAAAAGGGCGATAGGTTAAGAAAAGCGTTCAAATCGAAAATTCCACAAATTCAATAGCGTGATTTTCGGACTTCGTTTCTTTCGTTCAGGCAGAGTCTGAGGAGCGAATTCGGTTTTCGGCTTGCGATCGTTTGGCACAAAAAATCCACAGTCAAAGGTTAAAACTTCGGCCTTTAACGTGAATGTTTCGGCAAAAGGTAATAATTCCAAACCAAGTAATTTTGCTTCAGGTGCTTGCTGGTTCTGTGAACAGAAGACTCACAGACTAGCAGAATACCAAAAGTTTCGCGCTGAACCTGTTGAAAAGCGTTTCACTTTCGTAAAATCATCTAAACTGTGTCATAAGTGCTTGAGCCCTAAACATAGAACACCGGAGTGTAAACGTAAGAAACCATGTGAGAAATGTGATTGTGCAAAATCCTTTCACCACACGCTATTACACTTTCCAAAGTCTGAATTAAAAGGGAAAATTTCCACTGTGGATGTGGGCACATCCTTTTCACTACTTACACCTTTTCACACTCTGAAGTTCAGAGTGTGAAAAGGTGGGAGCCTTTTCCTCAGCACGTAAGTATAAACGTTCCGGATCTAGCGTGTATCTCTGTGTTGTTCCCGTTATCATAGAATGGCAAGGAAAGCAAATAAAAACTTACGCCTTCTTGGACCAGGGGTCGACTCACTCTTTCTGTGACATTGGAATTGTAAACGAGCTGGGAATTACTGGTAGTAAACAAAGTATTTCTCTGCAAACTCTTGCCACATCCAGTAAGTCTTATAAAGGTCTTTCGTTTGACTTAAATATATCGGATTTAAAGGGTAAAGAAAAGTTGAATTTGTCTAAAGCGCTATCGATAGACAAGATACCAATTCAACCAACTGCCATTCCGCTTAACAAAGACTTGACTAAGTTGAGCTACTTACATGGTGTGATCTTTGACACCATACCCGGTGGTACTGTTGGCCTTCTTCTCGGAGCAGACAACCCGGAGTTGTTTTTTCCGAGCAGCACTCGTAAAGGGCCTCGTGGTCTTCCTTCAGCTATTCTTACACCTTTGGGTTGGTCTCTTTTGGGTCCATCCTTGTCACCTTCTTTCACAGTTAATTGTTCCGTAAACTTTACTCGCTGTAATGAGCCATCTGAGGTTGCGCTTGTCAAGCAATTATGGGAAACCGATTTTCAAAATGGGACAAGCTTACTCTACACTCCAAATTCAAAGGAGGATCGGGCTGCCCTTCAGCTTTTGACCAAATCAGTTGAAGTACAAAATGGTCACTACCAACTGCCATTGTTGTGGAAACCAGGCGATGTCGAGCTTCCGAACAATCTTGTTGTGGCCAAGCAGCGTCTTTCCAGCTTAAAGCGAAAGTTTACCAAAGATGACGACTTTCGAGGTAAGTATACTAAAGTTATTTCTTCCTACTTACAACAGGGTTTTGCTCAACAAGTTCCGCATGAACACTTGAATAATTACACAGGCCCTACGTGGTACTTGCCTCATCATGCTGTTACTAACCAGCATAAACCGGATAAAGTGAGGATCGTGTTTGATTGCGCAGCTAAATATAAAGGTACCTCGCTGAACGACAATTTAATACGTGGTCCGGATTTAATGAATAGTCTTATTGGAGTTTTAATGCGTTTTCGTAAAGAAAGGGTGGCACTAGTGGCGGACGTGGAAGCCATGTTTCATCAGGTGTTTGTGAAACCCAGCCACGTCGACGCCCTTCGTTTTTTGTGGTGGCCAAATGGGGAAATAGACCAAGAACCCGTTGTCCACAGAATGTTGGTTCATATTTTTGGAGCCAAGTCCTCACCCACATGCGCTAATTTTGCATTGAAACAAACGGCTGCTGAATTCGGGCATTTGTTTGAACCGAACATGTCGGAGATTGTAAATAAGCATTTTTATGTTGACGACTGCCTCGTGTCACTCCCTTCCGTTGCGGAAGCTGTGACTGCCCAGACACAACTCTGTGATTTGCTTTCAAAGCGGGGTTTTCGTTTAAGAAAGTGGCTGTCGAACAGCAGTGAAGTCTTAGATCAAATTCCTGCAGCGGAACGCTCTAAAGCGCTGCAAGGCTACTCTTTTTCTGAAAATGTTTCTGAACGTGTCCTTGGCGTCCACTGGGATGTTGAAAACGACATTTTTACATTTAACGTGAATTTGCGCGAATTTTCTAACACCAAAAGGGGCGTTCTGTCCACTATAACTATAGCTAGTCTTTATGACCCACTTGGTTTTGTTTGTCCAATAGTGTTAGAGCCAAAGCTTTTGTTTCAACAACTTTGTAGGCAAAAGTTTGGTTGGGATGTGTGTATTTCTGATCCAGAGTTAGAAAAATGGCAGCGTTAGCTTAATCACCTCCAAGAGCTTAGCCACGTTCAAATTCCGCGTTGTTTTACGCCGAAGAATCTAAAGGCACTAAAATCGATAGAAATACACAATTTTGCCGATGCGTCTTCTTATGCTTATGCGGCTTGTTCGTATTTGCGTTTGGTGGACACTGACGATAATATTTTCTGCGCATTCGTCATCGCTAAATCACGCTTAGCGCCTATTAAAGCAGTATCGATTCCGCGCTTGGAACTGACTGCAGCAGTTCTGGCCGTACGACTAAACGCTTTAGTAAAAGGAGAATTAAAATTTGATGTTTGTCAAACTTATTTTTGGATTGACTCTACTGCTGTTTTATTGAGCATTTTGAACAGATCTAAAAGATTTCCAATTTTTGTGGCAAATCGACTCGCTATCATTGAACAATCCAGTGATCCCAGCGAGTGGCACTTTTTACCTTCTAAATTAAACGCTGCTGATCTACCGAGTCGTGGATTAATGGACAAGCCTATTGATTGTTTAAATTCTTGGTTAAAAGGTCCACAATTTTTGTGGGAGTCAAAGGCACTTTGGCCTTAGTTTCCCGTTAAACTCGATGCACGATTTCCAAAAGAATTCTCTCCTTTAAAACATCAGACCGTTTTTTCCAACATTGTGACTGAAAATGATTGTGCTATTTTACGTTTGATTGAGCGTTGTTCGAGCCTTTATAAGCTTAAAAGGTTAATGGCCTGGCTGTTACGTTGCCAAACCAAGTTTTCCCGTCGTACAAAGATATCAAAATTTTGCCACCTGGTTTGTTTTCAAAAGGGATTGTTACGCCGTAGGCGTTGGGCCCAAGTGCAATTCCTTAGTAATCAGTTTTGGTGTAGATGGGTAAATGAATTTATGCCTAACTTGACCCAAAGACAGAAATGGTTCCAACCTGAGCGGAATGTCCAAGTCGGTGACGTAGTACTGCTTGCAGAGAGCATGCAGCAGAGGTCTAAATGGGTCATGGAAAGGGTATTAGAAACTTTCCTTGATAAGCATGGTAAAGTTAGAACTGTATTATTGAAAACTTCAGGATCAACTATGAAACGACCAATTGCTAAATTATGTGTAATTTTGAGTGAATCTGCTTGTTAACTTTTGTATTTCATGTTGTGTTACTGTGTTTTGTGGTGTTAAAACTGTTTCATGTGGTATATACAGCTAATCAGGATTGTTTACGTTTGCTGTGACGTATTTGTCATTGTTGGCAAATGTTTTTCCTTTTTGGGGTTTCCATTTGGGCGGGAGTGTTACGTCATAGCATTACATCCTGATGTGCTGTATAGCATTTTTTGAATTCTTAATTTGTTTGCCTTTACGCAAAGAGCGCGGTCTGCAGGGCATTTTGCAGCTGTTGTAATTTTAGCTCGAAATCTGTTACCAAATCGCTGGAGTTTGTACGTGTTTAAATTTGCATATAATTAAGTTTGTTTCTTTCTTTATGCGCGAAGCATGAAGAAGGCAAGCTTTGCGCTTTTGACTGTGATGGCAAACATTCTTCTCATTCATTCTTCTTTTTTAGGACTTGATGGTCAGACGTAAAATGACGTTATTTATGTTTAGATATTTCGTTAGCATGTATTTTTTTGGTTAAGCCAGCTGGGTTTTTCTTTCGTTAGCTCGCCGGTTTCAAGTTCAATTTGAAACCGTGCTGTAGCGTGGTATAGTTATTTATTTATGTCATTATTTATTTCTGAATAAAGAAGAATTCAAACCATGGCAGCACGCGTTCTGAAAGAACCCCAGGCGAGCTTAGTCTTTTTTTTGGAGTTCGTTACAGCTTTTTTTAACTTAAATTTACCACTCTCTATGCTCTGGGCAAGAAAAACATAGCTCTTTTTTTCTATATATTTAACTAGCCATGACTTGTTCTGAAGTAGCATTTCTACAAACTGCTGGGGCACATTATTTTTCGAATGTTTTCTTGCCTATGTCATAACAGTTTAGTGTTTGCTGCTCGGCAAATCGCCAATAATCTGTGATCAAGAGCTAAAAAATTCTTTTCTTGGCCTTACGCATATTATCATTTGAAAGAACGTTTAATAATATAGCTTATGCCCTTGGTTCTTTTAAGGCTTATTTTGTGCACGTTTTTCGCTGCTTAAAATAGGTCTTTCAAACCAAACTTTAACCTAAAAGGGTCTCAAAATTGAGTTATTTTTGCAAAAAACGCAAAAAATTCATGCTCTTTTTTTCTGAGACCCCCGTACGAAATCACAAACTTTAACACCTCACCCATGCCCCCCCCAATTTGAAAATTTTTGATTGGATGCATTGCACGGTGAACAAAAATATTCTGTAAAAAAACGGTCGACCCATCGACCGGCCGGTCAATTGGCGTAGATTTTGAAATTTACCGGTGGGGTCGAGAAAATCCTGATTGGTTGCACATCTATTGTCTCTGCTTAAATACTGTAGTTTGAAACACAAAAGACTGAAAAACGTATAGGGTAAAATCTGTAGTTTAAGCTGTATTACATGTTACTCGAGAGCCTTTGGGATAAACAAATTAATATTTGGTTAGCAGACCAGGTTATTTGTTTTTGGGTTTAAAAATAGGTCTCGAAAGAACTTTCTTACATATAATGCTCTGTCCTCCGATATCATTAAACCACAAACTAAATTTCTGGGGATTGCTGTTTTGTTGTAATCTTCAAGCTTGAATATATTTGCAGATTTAGGAAAGAAACTGTTTAAAGGTGCTCGTCGATTTTTTATTAAATGTCAAAAAACTATACCAATCGCGAAAAGATTTCTTCGGGGTTTTCAGAATCAACTCTTTATAGTCCAAATTACTGTAGTTAGGTTGTAAAAGTAAAGCTAAAGCATTTGATTTTTCACTTTTTTGTGTCGTCTGCAGCAACGTCGATCACCTTTGATCTTTGTACTATCAGTTCTCGATCTTAACCATTAAATTCATTAGGTTTGGTTGATGAAGATCGAAAACTGATAATTTAAAGATTCACGTTGCTGCATACGGTAATTCACGTAGCTGAATACGACCCAAAAAAGTAGAAAATAAAATGTTTAACTTTACTTTTACAACTTAAGTTTTGAACTTGCACATCCGAGTACTCGATAAATTAACTGGAATTGTTTTAGATTGTGGTGTGTAAAAATTGGCTTGTTTTTTTGAAATAATTACTCAAAGATGCCTCAATACTGGGAAAGAATCCAGCAGCATAAGCGGTTAAAGATCACCCAATGCTGCAAAAATTATCGGATCTTAAATTAACTATAAACAAATTGAAAACATTTTTGGCTAGATTATGCACGTTCTAAATTAGGCACGTATAAACTTTTTTACTGGCGGGCCAAACGTGAAAGATCAAAATATGCTGCAGGCCGCATCGAATATTTAAAACTACGGCAAGATTATTGCTTTTACGAATAGAGCAATTTTTGTTGTCTAAAAACAGAGTTGGCGCATTTTATGTCTCACGTTATGCATTAACACAGTTAATTCATAACTGAAGTAGTCAATGAAAGCGAAGAAAATAAAACCAGTCAATCACTTTTAATAGTCAAACACTAATGTGATTTTTATTGCTGTACATCTCTCACAACTTTGGAATATTCACTTTGCGGAACTACAAGCAATTCTAAGGTGACTTTTCAAATGTGGGACTGATGAATGGCATCTCGCTTTTCTTTGCAATGTTACATTTTTGAGAAAAATTGTTTGCAGCAATAGGTGCTTCCAAAAAGTGAAGCGATTTTCAAAGCATGCTTAGCAAGATTCGGATATTGTTCCCCAACATAGTTTTTGTTAAAAGGCTACAGATCATTTTCGTCAAACGCTTTTTTAAGTTATTACTGGACTGCAATTTAATCAAATCTAGTTAAAACTAGTCCAAGTTTCGATCGGCAACTGTCTAAAATGAATTTGAAAAAATTTCAAAATCACATTCAAGCGTTTGAAAATCAAAAAAACAAGCTTTAAAACCAGCAGCCAAATTATCAATTGTAGTGCTGTACTTCTGTTAGTTTATATTTTTACCTTCACGATGTTGAAAGCGCTGTGTGAATAACAAAAAAAGATGATTCACTGCTATGCAGAGTTGTTTAAATGTTTTTTAATGTGCTAATTGTTTCGCAGACCGCTCAAAACAACATTGCGGGCCGCGTGTTGCACATGTCTGCTCAGATGTACGGCACAAAATCTTTGCTTTGGCAATTTTGCATGTGGGGCATAATATTTGCTTTGTACTGTACACCATTACTTTCCATTTACAAAGTTGTGCCGAAGTTTCAGCACTTAAACTCAAAACTCATACTTTTAATAGGACTCTTAAAAGTCCCTAAACCGTGAAAATATATATATATTTTTTTGACTAACTTATATCAATTTTTATTTAAATAATTTGTTTGAATAAGACACCCCTGATGATTACTGTTACAGGCGAAACAAACTGTAGGGTTTTAAATTTTTTTAATTATTAATTTTTATATGTATGGGTAATTTGTTATAATGTTTGCTCTGAGTGCTGCTGTTAAGTACTTTTTTGAATCTGCAGAATTCAAATTCTTCTCATCGTAGCTTATATTTAGAATATTTTTCTTAACACTCGTTTTATGTAGTCGCCATTTTGAAGACTTTCCGCGCTGCGATCTGGTAGCTTTTTCACATCATTGCAGCGCGGTAATGTCAATGACATCAGGACTGATGGTTGTGTTCTTTATACCAGTATCTTTTTGTTCATTACCTTTGAGAGAATAAGCATTTTGTTACTGCTTTAATATATTTTTTTGTTTTACGTAATGTCAGCTACTACAATCTTTTTATAGATTTGTAGTAAACGTATTTCATAGTATGTAAAGGGTTGAATAAAAATTTTACCGCAAATTTTTTGTGTGTCAAAGTTTCAATGCAAGTTCATTACAACATATTTTTCAAAAATATTTAACCAAGTTTGCAGTTCTGTGAGTTTTATCACCTTGATAAATAAATCCGTTAGCCATAACGCATACCACCCTCATCTTTTCCTAGTTATCACTCCGATAGTCAGATTTAATGTCATGGAAGGAATGTGATATTTTTTCTTCGGCTCAATATTGGGAACAAACCCAGCTTAAGTAAAGATGAAAGACAGTTTGCGTCATGCTGTAAGTTGAATTTACCAGATGCTGATAATAAGATGGAAGGGAGAAGATTACATTTACAGTATAATCATTTGGCATCATTTTTGCAGAAGTACATCATAGTTTTTTTTTTTTTTAATTCATACAGTAAAATAAAACACAGAACAAGAAACAAATAAAACAGCGGTTCTCAACCTTTTTAGTATCAGAGCCGAATTTTAAACCTCAAGATTCTTTAGAGCCGTATGCAACCCACGTTAAAAAAGAAAATTGGTACTCAAAACAATGCTACAATCATGTTTAAAGTATATATGACGTCATAAAAACGGCAACAGCCTATTGCTGAGGAGCAAAAAAACATAAACCAAATTTTACGGTAATTTCTAATTTTAGGGAATCAAACACAATTCTACTATCAAAAGTAAACCGATAAATAAAATCAGGGGTTAAAAAACTTAAGCTCTTCAATAGCATGCAATCCCACACATTCTGCATACCTTCTACGACGCGAAGCCAAAATTTTTTATAAGGGGGTGGGTGAGCTTGGACCTAATGATAAAATTTGTATGCGTCTCTTAGATAGAGTTCTGGAAAGTTTTTGCGATTGTTCGAAAAAAATACTCATTTCAACGCCAGTTGGATGACATTTTGCCACGTTGCAAAGACATTGGAAAAAACTAACTGCAATCAGGAAGATTTGCAGATTTCTTCAAATTGAAAGTAAGAAGAGTGTGTGAATCTTCCAATAGTTACTAACAGACGCTGTGCGGTGACAGGAAGAAAAATATGCAAAAGATTTGGAAGCCTCTTAACAGAATTAATTTTCATATTCCCTCTGCCTTACCCTGCCCCTTTATTTCCTGATCAAGTATAAAACACGTTTAGAAGCGTGCATATTTGAGATAAACTTTCGACATGACCTGGCATAAAGGGCTGGGACTTTTTACCTTCTCTATCATCAATAGTTACGCAGCTGCAACCGACTGAATATAGGAGTAGGAAAATTTGCACTCAAAAGCAGACCAGAGACAATTTCAATTGTTCTTAAGCACTACCCTGAAGAACTCGAGCTTTATTTGTTTCCATAAGAGTTTTGCTAATTTTGAAAAATTTGGGTTGTTTTAGTTTCCAAAGTTCATACATTTTTTCTTTATAGTTAGCAACAAAAGTGTATATCTGTCTGTCATCATCAGGGTTGGCGTGGCATGAATCAAAACATTGGTAATAGTAATTACATTTTATTTGCCAACTATCCTTGGCCAGGAGACAGCGAAGGGACCATTCGGTCTTCAAGTCAAGCTGCCACCTGCTCACCTGTCTACCACACAAGTCGGAGGCTTCACGCTGTCCCAATAATTGCTGAACGTCAAGCAGGGAAGCTGTAAATAACAATTTTTATAGTCTTTGGTTTGAACCGACTAAAAAATGAACCCGAGTCTATCGGTTCAGTAGCAGACGCTCTATCTCAACGACCACTGATTGATCTCGTCATCTTTGATATAATCTGCTATAAAGCATTGCCGACAACTTAAGAAGCCAACAATTGAAAAAAAATTAACCTCAACAATTTGACAAAAAACCCCTGACCAACCAAAAACAAAAAAGGAAATGGAGGAAGGGGCCGACAGGAAAAAAATTATAAAGCACATCATCACCTCATAACCGCTATAGGGCAATGTGTATAAACACGTCATGGCCCGCAGATTGGGGGTTGCTATTGGTTGTGTTGGATTGCATGTTATTGAGGAGCTAGATTTCAGCCACTCTTTTTTTATACATAATAGTTACAATTATCTTAAGTGGGAGCCAATACAGTAAATGGTTTAATCTCTTATTTGAAAAAATGTAGGTAAATTATAGGGAATTTATTGTATTGGTACCGTAAAGCATTGGTTTTGTTTCTAATAAAAATGATTCAAATACCGATAAATTTTTGATAACTTATTGTTCAAAACAATTCTAAATAGCAAATGATTAATTTTCAAAAAGTTAAGGAGGGTCGTAACAAGGAAAAGAGAGAGCCGCTGTTGAGAATCACTAAACTAAAACAAACACATGACAAAAACAACGGGCCGTTTGGTGAAATAATACGTCATAAAGTAATGATTCATTGCGCTCAAATGTATTTCTAGTTTTTTGTTTAAAAGATCAAGTGACGTCACACAAAGCGTGTTACAATTCCCACGACAAATTAATGCAAGCTTGCTCAATAGTGGCAGCTAATGACAATTTTAACTTTTGGATGGTAGCATTTTATTACAGTGCCCACTCCCCAGGATGTGCTCGTATAAATGATATATTCAGGTCAGAGTTGAATTAACGGCCGTGCCTTGAATAGCCACAACGGCCTCAAACCAGGGCCATTTTCACCTCACGATCGCATTAAGAGCGGTCCACTTTGCAGACCAAAGTCAAAAGTCCGACATTTTTCGGACTATGAGGTACAGTAAAGCCAAAACTTTGCTTTGGGAAGATAATTCCTGGTGTTTGAAAAATCATTTAATTATATCCTACTTTGGTAAAAGTTATTGCTTGGAAAATGCGATTGCTTGAAAAATGGGGTAAAAATGCTATTATTGATTTCTTAATAGCGTTTGATTGACAGCCCAATGCTGGGGAGGTGGAAGCTATAGCTATATTTGTTTTCGAGTGCGCGGAGTAATAATGAGGAAACCCAGCAGTCGGGTTATAAGCAACTCAGGTACGAAAAATAGATGGAAAGAGAGGAGCCATAAACGGTACTTCAAGCACATTCAGAAAAAGAATTGAAACGGAAATGATTGAGATTCTTTAGCGTTGCAGACGCTGAAAGAAAAGTTTTTATTACAATTGATCCTGCATACTATTGCGTAAAAAAGAGAAAGCAAGAAGAGGCTTTGGTCGAGGCTGCAGGTCTATATTGCTCACAATTAACGGGTAGGACAAGGTAATGCTTGTTTGAGGGAAAAAGCTATTATTATTAATACTACTACTGTGCGAAATGTTATATGTCTGCAAAAATAAAACAGAAAATATTCGTAGATTTGGAAAAGACAGGAGATAAGGAACATGGAATATCATCAGTGTTGACAAGGCAGGAGAGGATACTTATGATTGGTTAACGGTTAGGAAGGAAATTAGAAAATTGCAATCAAATATATAAATTTATTCGTATAAACAAAGAAAAACATGGAAAAGAATCTAGTCAAAAATTGGAGTTTTGTTGATAGTTTTGCAAAAGGGGAATGTCTACTTCAGTGAGGTGACACGGTGGTTCCGAAATGGATCACTCCTGCAGGATGTTGGTGTAGGTGTAGACTTCTAAACCCAATCAAAAATTATCTGTGGCGTCATGTTTGATCACGTGTGATTATGAAAGTTTAGGTGCGGCAAAGCTTATTTGTGGCGTATTCATACATTATCTTGCAAAATCGAGTATGGTAAATTTCAGCGTGGGCTTCCTAGCTTAATTTATGCTTGGCCCAAGTAAGATATGTAAATGCCTGGACCATACCTTAAAACCTCAAAATATTTAAAAAAATCTGTTAATTTTTATTAACTAATGGGTGCGTTTATTTTTTGGGGGAATCTTCATTCTTCGTTTCCCTATTTCTATTCCCACATCTGACATCCCCATTCCACGATTTCCATTTTCCCATTCCCATATCCCTATTCCCAGAATTTACCACCCATATTCTCCATTCCCATCTTCTCATCATCCCCATTCCTCCATTCCCACTCCCGTATTACCATTCCCCCATGTCCATTCCGGCCCTCCCATATGATCCATTCCACCATCCCCCATCTTCATTTCTCCGTCTTCATTACCCCATCCTATTTCCCCAATTTCCTCATCTCTAATTCCCCATCTCCATTCCCCATCCCCCTTTGCCATATGCCCCACCCTCATTTTCCAATTTATATTCCCTCATTCTCATTCTCCAGTCCTCATTTCCCATCCTTATTCCTCCTTCCTTATTCCACCTATACTCATTCCATCTTTCCATCCTCATTTAAGTGCGAACCCACTCAATAGCTTTGCCTAGAAGTGTAGGCTAATATCGGTATTATGCCATTATTCATGTGCTCGTACACGTGCTTAGTGTTCTATATAGTTAACTTATCCCTGCCTGCATGATTAGGTGCCTGAATAAAATTGATTAAAAAACCAAGTAAATAACGTATTTTTAAAATGAACCCTTTTGTTTTTTTAAAAATTATTATTTTTATTTACGCTAGAGGAAGTTACGGCAGAAAAGAAATTGCGCGTCTAATCTGCTTTTGCTCGGAAATTAGATCATTTTAATTTTAAAATCTACATAGGCCTATGCAGTAACACTTTCAAAGTCAGTAACTTAAGTTAAAGTAGATTGAAGTTAAATGCTAATTTAGATTATTTCTTGAGGTTCATTGGTACCGGTGCTGTTGTATTAGTACTTATGAACATGTTACAGTTTGGCTATATGGTCTGTCAAAAAAAAAATCCATCAATTTCATCAGACTAGAAACATGAAGTAATCAGAGGCTGATCCAGGAGTGGGTGGGGGTTTAGCGTTTTCTGAAACATCTTTCCAAACTAAGCTATAACCAAAATAACATACATAAACAACTGTAACGCCTATTTTGTATTGTTTCTCTTTGAGCTTGAAAGTGTGTTTAATTTTGCAATATCACGAATAGGGTATTGTGGCAGGCTAGACCTCTAAAAATCTTACTTGGTCATTAGAGGAAGCAGCTGCCTTACCTCTTTCATCTACTTGAATTAATATAAGTAGTAATCAGCAATGTAAATAAAATTTAGCCTATTCGAAAAATCACCAAACTGTGTAACGTCCCTTGTATTTGTATTGATCTGCTTAGTGCGTAGTACTGACATATATTTTCAGTTTTACAAGATGGTTTTAATACTTGGCATTGTAAGTGCTGGAGCGCAATGACGAGTTATTTTAAATAGCTTGAATAATGTGAAGTATCTCATGTTTGTTCGGTATGCTTCCTATTTATGATATTTGTTGGTTCTCTGAGAAGTTGAGTATTTTTTCAGTGCATGTTGATCATTACTAGTAGAGCAAGAAAAAAAGCACTATCCTAGTGATGCACACGATTCAATTCTGCTAACTGATGCATCGGTAGCCAACATTAGAGCATTCCCTTAACACTAACAGCCATTGTTTATTTAAGTCGTAGAATGGCAACAGATGATCGTGAATGCAGCAGTGAAACGTTGCTTGCACTTAGTGAAACAGTCAGAACAGAATTGAAAAAGATCCGAGATGATCTATTAGATATTAATGCACTTCTTAGCCATGAGCCAAGCAGAGCAATTTCTTTAACACTACAGCCCTTGCAAAGAGCATCTACCGTGGAAGAGTTGGGCGACGGTATAACTAAAGAAAGTAACGGTGAGATGTACATATTATGATTAAAAACAATAATTTTTCACAGTTATAAAGTTGCTTCGTGCTGGTAAGAAAGCATGCATTATGTTCGAATTGCTCTTAATTAGCATCAGCAAAGCAATTGGATTTACTAGAATGATTAACACAGCAATATGACTTTAAAGAGAAAGGAAGATTTGACCATTTTTGTTGTTATTTTCTGTCTAAATATTTGGAAAAAGTAAACACCTAAAACTTGAGCTTTTTGCTTCTACGGTTTTCAAGATATTGTTTAAACTTAAAGAGTGTTTCCCCTTACACGTCACTCAGTGTTATAACAGTAAAAAACTAATTTTCAGAACGTTGGTATTTAGGCCTATATTTGCGTACTATCTAAAATGCTTTTACGTCATCGCTAATGCCAGAATAAAATAGTATATAGGTTATTGCTGCTAATTACAAGCTCCTAAAAATAAAATTTGAGTCAATTACAAGTAATTTTTATCGCAGCACTAAACTAAGGGGAAAATCTTCAACTTTGAACTGAAATACCTCGAAAACGATGTGTACAATGAATGAGTTGAAGTCGTAGCACAGAGCGAACAATTTTGACATCCAAATGGAGGATAATGTCCATACCTAATACTTGTTTGCAGGATGCTGTCGCATACGAGGAGCTAGTCGTGCAAAAGTTACGCAGGGAGCCGCACTCAACCGTAATGGTTTGTCGCTTTCGTAAGCTAAAAAGCTGCTGCTACCAGGGTGTCAAACAGAACCTGAACCCGAACCGTAAACCCGAATGAACCGTTTCATTTTGATGAACCCGAACCGAACCTGAACCAGCAAAATTTTACTTCAGTGAACCTGAACCAAACTTGAACCCTCAAAATTGTGCTCAAGTGAATCCAAACCGAACCTGAACCCCTAACAAAAGTAAGAATATATTTTTCCACATCCGAATGCCGCTGGCGCTGATACACGCACAATAAGAGTAGTGGTGATCATCAACAGGATCAGCAATTTCTCGTTTTTTTTTCTGGATGAAACGAGTAACGACAGTTAAATTTTAAGTCAATGAACCCGAACCGAACCTGAACCAGTAATATTTTACTTGAGTGAACCCGAACCAAACCTGAACTTCAAAAATGGTGCTCAAGTGAACCCGAACCAAACCTGAACCGCTAAAATATTTTAAGCAGGAGCTAAACCTGAACACGAACCGTCATTTGAAACGGTTTGACACCCTGACTGCTACATAATTGCTATCCCCTCAGGATGGCATCGCTGCCCAAACCCTAACTGTAATGCAAGGTTTTAAAGCAAAAAAGAAGATAGCTTTGTGCATCTTGTTACAGATTCCTGTGTATTGTATAAAACATGAACCACTCAACCGCGAATCGAACTCGGGTGCGTAGAGTTGAGATTTCAGCGCGTTAACCACTACACTGCGCAGCGTGTAGCAGCATGGAGAGAAAATAACGTATTTAAACCAAATGTATGACAAAAAGGCAATGGCTCGTGCGTGAGCGTTTACATCACTAACTTCTACTCTGTCGCATCATTGAGAAGGAAAATAGGCGGAGTGTCATTGAGAGCTACGATTCGAAATTTTGTTCGATAATTCATGACCAAAAACTTGGCAATGCAGTTTTCATGGAGTGGGCTTGCAATGAAAAAGAAAGCAACCACACTTTCTTTCAATGACCACGAAATTTACGAATTGTTCCAGAGTAAGTTATAATATGATCTGTAGTGATCTTTACGGCACTATTGAAGCAGGCTTGTAGCGTGTAATATTTTTAGTAGTTGCCACATATGGGGCGCTAATTCAATGCTCAATGTTTAAATTATACGTATAAAATTAAACCTGCAAAAAAAACTGCATGTTTAGTTGGTATCCATTGCGTTTAGTATTTAGTTTATATCCATGACTATATGTTTGATCTACCTGTGAGTCGACCTTCCCGTACGTTATTATCTGTTATCGTTTGTCGTGTCATCCAAAAGCAATTAGCGTAATGCCCATAAAACTTTTCAAAACAAAATAAACAATAAATATGAAGCTCTGAATACGAACTAAGCATACAGTTTTTTCTGTATCTTAAACGTATCAACTTTTTTCCTGCAGTGCCTGCCGTCATGAGACTTTAAACAATTTATTTAACATCTAAGCAATTTAATGCTTGGATGTGCTGATTATGCTGGCAATACGGTATTAACATGCAACTGTACAGTACTCGTTTTTTAGAAACTTTGATAGAAACCTTATATACATCTTGCAGGCACTTTGGAAGTGTCTGGAGCTGTGAAGTGCGTTTTGCACGGAGCGGGTGATTGGGATGGTGGCAGGAAAAGCGAGAAAAAATGTGGAAGCAGAATCTCAAAAGAGTAGCGATGAAGAAGTTGAGCGGGAAATGGAAAATGACAGTAATGACGATTGAACATTGAACAAGTTTATCTTTTGTTGCCCAACCTCGGGGGCCTCATTCTGTAAAATTTGACAAACTGCAATTATGCGTATTTCAGGTCATTGGGCCCTAAGCGAAGTTTTATAATGCTTTCCGCTGGTTGCCTCGTACATCCTGCTAGCATCTCAAGAGTAAAGGTCACGTAAGGGTTAAATTTATGAAATATACCATAAAGTAAAAACTACTCATCGTAGAAAGATGATTTTGGGCTCACAAGCTTCAACAGCCTATGTTCATAGATCCCTTCCAACTGTTAAATCTAACAGTTATGCAGAATGCATAGAAAATTGTTTTTTGTTTACACGAGTTTCGACAAAACTTAAGAGATATAAACAATTAAACATAGATCTTTTGAGCCCCAAATCATCTTTCCACGATAAGTAGTTTTTACTGTACAGTATATTTGCTGAATTTGACCCATGCGTGACCTTTATCTGAGTTGCTACATTATGTACAGCAAGAGGTAACCAGGTGAATCCATCAAAAAGTTTTGTTTTGGCCCAATAACCACCTTTTACTGGTGGCAAATTATTCTACTCAAAAACTTTTTCACTCCACCCTTTCTTACTCGAATATGATTTTCCTTCAGTTCTTTCTACTTGTTACTTTCATTCCACGGACTGAGCAATGAGCATGTTCATTATAATGATAATTTTTAATAAACATGTGGTGGTATACCAGTATTTGTGATTTTCTGCAATTGGACAATAGAGTTCGATCGCAACCCAGCATGCGTCTGAGCGAAACGCCATCACGCTTGATTTATGTGTGGTGTTACAGCGGACTCATGTGATACAATCAAGTATGAAATTATCGTAGATAGCCCTTGTACAATTAAGTGTAGTTTGAGAAGTGTGCCATATATGACGGACCAAGGACCAGTAACATTTCCTGGCCTAATCGCACTAGTTATCACGCATATATGAGCAGCACGTATGTGGCTAACAGGGGCATATTTAGGGGGGGGCATTGGGCCATGCCCTCCCCTTTGGGTCGCTAGGATAGTATAATTAGCATAGAATAGTATGCAAAACTGTGGCATGCCCCCTTCCCCTGTTTGTAACTTGGGCAGAAGGTTTGTGCACAGAAACAGCGGGCGAAGACCTTTTCTTTGGCCAAAACCGGACTAAATTTGAGTGAAGACCTTTTTTTTTTTTGTATGTTCTTCACCTAATTTTGGGCCAAAAACCGGACTAAATTTGAGTGAAGACCTTTTTTTAGTGGTCTTCACCTAATTTTGGACAGGAAAACGGACTTGGTGTTGGGCTGGAAAATTTTCATTCTGGTCTTCATTATCTCAATTCTGAATTTTCCGGCCCCCCCCCCCCCCCCCCCCCCTTTCGAAAATCCTGCGCACGCTACAGGTGGCTTAGAAGTGATATCCAAGTGTGGGCCATGCTTTTTCTGCATATAAAAAATATGTGGACCATGTGTGACATTGTAGATTTGGGTTGTTTTAGATAGCACTTTGTAATCATCACAATTAACACTTTGTTTAATCGTACGCTCTTATTATTAATTGCTATTAACTCTTCTTAATCGCACGCAGATTTTGCGATACTCAAACGCATTGAGCAACTTTTTGGCACAAAATGCGAAGTTTTTTTCTTTTATTTTTTTTAAGAAAAATTTTCCACGCTGCCACGTTATTCGCTGTTTCAGATACAAGTACTACACTGCGTTGCGTAAAGAAAACGTCAATAATTTTCCGAGTTTTTGTTATGATTATTTTGAAAATCTTTAAGCTCTTATTGCAGAAAAAATGTTTGGCAAAAATTTTCGGCTTTTTAGCTGGTGTAGCTTCGAAAATTTTCGCATTAAAAATACCGCCATATTAATCAATATCATTGTAACATGTAAGTCGGCAGCGCGGCGCAACGCGCATGAGCGTTGCTTTAACTACGGGTGTGATCGCAAGGCCAGTGGTTCTACTTTCTCCAAAGCGTTGATACTTGTTGCAACCTTGGATAAGCTGCTTTATGACAATTAATTTCAGAGGTGGAGTCCTCGAGGACGTTCTTGGTCTCGAGGACACATATTGAAGTCCATGTCCTTGGCCTTGAAGCTCAAGTTCTTGGCCTCGAAGCCTATAATTCTCGAAAATGCCCTGTCCGGCCGAGGACAGCACTATTTTTTGATTCGATAAAAAGAAAACTAACAAAAAAAAATTACCCTTAACTTTTTCTGTTTTGGATGACGCGTAAAACTTCGCGAAAAAATTTGCGGATTTTTGCTCGAAAACCTTTTTCTTGGAGAACGATATTTTTTGAGAACATTCATCATTTAAAAAAACTGTGTCTTTGACCTTGGCGTCGAGCATTTCTGCCCTTTGCCTCGAGAGGGTCTGCCTTTGGCCTTGGCCTCGGATTTTTTTGTGTCCTTGGCCTTGGCCGAGAACGGTAGGTCCTCGACTTTACCTCTGACTAATTAACTCGGCTTGGTCGATTTTACGAGCAGCAAATTAACGAAGTAAGAATACAACCGGAAACCTTCAGAAGCCGACAACCCTTAACCGAGTCTGGATTTCTTTTCTGAAATACTATTAGCTGTGTCACTGTTAGGTGCTTGCGAAGTAGGCTAAGTGTTCACGGCACTGGGACAGCTGTCCAAAGGTTGTGGATTTGATTTTCAATAGGGTCCAGTAAGAGATCCACAAATTCATATTTCAGCGATATTGCTGTTGTTAAAAATGGAAAACAGACGTAACAAGCAAGAAGGTTATAATTTACTTTGTTCAAGAAGTGTCTTTCAGCTCTAGTCTATGCTAAGAGCTATGCGAAATAGTCATTACCACGTCCTGCCTGATCATGTAACCAATTACCCAGTGACCAATAACCAGGTCAACTCGGCGCTGTGCAAAACCCACACTTGCTTGTGGTTACCATTGGGAATCCCTCGTGATGTCACTAAGTATTTTTCTATTGCATTACATATACTGTAGTTGTATCTTTCGTCACACCGCAAACTGCCGCAGTGCCGTGGCCTAATGAACTACATTACTGCAGCCAGTGGACTAGTTCGACAATTGTCCTCACTCCTTCATCTGTACTTGATTTTTACGGAGTTTAAATAAATTAAAGCTCCATTCCGGACAAATCACAAAAGAAGTACCGAGTAGCACGTACCGACCAAAAACGTGAGAAAAAAGTACCAACGGTACCAAAAACGATACATTTTTAGCAAAGTACCGACGGTACCGATAACAGTACTACAAAAGTATCGCGGTACTGCCCACGTCTGGTTTGGGCAAGCATAAAATTTCCACGGGCGTGCATTCTTACGGTTGGTATTTAAAAACTATGGGATGTCTTCAATAGGCCATTCTCTGAATTGTCAAAAGACCTTATTTATAAAATAATCAACTATTAAATGATTTGTTTATTTTATTTTATGAGTTCAGATTTCAGCAGATAACAGGGATGGAAGTTTTTAAATTTCAAAATTGTAATCAATAAATTAGCGGTTTTCTGAGAAAATAAGGCCTAGTGAAGTATAAAGGTGGAAAATTTTTATACTAGTTGTATTTGGGATCAATATACGGTTTGTACGCCTACGTCAAGCATTTTATTTGGCAGAAATAATTTGTGTTGGTTGAGAACGATTATGGATTTGCATGTTGTTTCGTTTTTTGCTCTAAATTCTTAAGCTGAAATTATTGCTCAAAATATAGTATATCGTAGGTTGTTATTGCAAAAGCACTCTTAAGTCCCAATCTATTCTTGGCGTAAAATCATGCGCATATTAAATGTATCTTCTGCTTTTATTTTCCTCTATTTCAGTACGTCCAGTATGCTGCCTTACAGAGTTGTAAAATTTGATAATATAATTTTAGATATTTGGAAAGCTAAGAAAACGTTAAAAACAACTTTTAGAAAGCATATTTTCAACCTCTATATTAATTTTTTCTTTCAGACGCGGTCTAACTTTTGCGCGCTATCGAAAGCGTCGTATCTATTGTGGAGTTAGTTCGAATCAAATACTTCATTATATTCACTGTAATACGCTGAAGCGTGTTATGAGTTTGCGTGACCCATCTTACTCTCGGGCAATACAGCTCCTTTCAAAGAAATGTTGCCGCGGTGGTGAGCCGTTGGCAACACTGTGTTCGATTTGACCTGCCCTAGATTTGAACCTTTGACGTCAGGCTCCAAAGAGACAATCGTAAATTAAGAGACAAAATTATTGCATAGGTAAGGAAGATGCACTCGAAATGAAACTGCTGCGATGCAAATTTAGGTACTTGTCGAAAATTCCAACTACTGTAAATTACGGTTCCATATTAAACCAGATATACATTTGTGGTTTGCAAAAATTACTGCGAGTATAACTTAAAAAATGCTACACTGAACGCAAGCAAATAAAATTAAACATGCAGTGTCCATATATAGGCCTATTAATTCATTCTACAGCAAATAGACAGAAAAAGTCCAATAGGCAATAGGATTTAGACTGAAATGTATCTGCCTGCTTGATTTTTACTGAAATCGCTAGGCTGCCGAAATATCTACTCTTTTTTCAAACTCAGATCTGTTGTGCTGATAAGATTAAACTGATTAGTACCATAGTACGTAGCGAAACGACTCAATCCAGTAGCCTAATCTAAGCTTTTCAATAAAATAAGGCTTACATTCAATGTAAGCCCGCTTTCCAAAACTAAATCATCTGTCATAATACGAATAAAATGGCAACACCAAAGTAAATGTAAAACGATTAATTTTGAACTGCAATATCTTGAAAACGGGAAGGGGTAGAAACTTCAAATTTAGTGAGGATGCATTTAAGGCATATTCCAAGATTTTGGTCAACAAGGAAAAACTTGAATGCCTTTTTAAGTTGAAGTCCCCCCTTTTAAAATCCCTTTCGGCTCCAGCGCTAATACTGTAATACTGATTTTTGTTTTTAAATTTTGTAAGATTTAATTTTTTGTTGTTAGCTTGTTACAGTGCCCTAATGAAGCTAGCTAATATAGGCAAGTGAAATGTTTCATAACCTAAATAATAAAAACCTGCAGCAGTTGCACAAAAGTAATTGAAAATTTTTGTTTATTTGGTTGCGGCTCCTATCAACTTTGAGGTTTAAAATTTGGCTCTGGACCTAAAAAAGGTTGAGAACCACAGGTCTAGCGTGAGTGGTTAAAAAGTTTGAAGTTTGGTGGCCCCGCTTGAGGGAGACATCCCTAATTCGGTTCATCCAAATTTTGCACCATTTTATCTTTCCTTCATATTTGCCAACCCTGAAAATTTAATGTTTCTAACACGTGTGGTTAAAAAGTTTGATTTTGTCGGCTCTATATAAGGGGGACCCCTCATTTTGGTTCTTTCAATTTTTGTCAAATTTTATCTTTTCTTTATATTTACTTACTTTAAAAGTTTCATGTATCTTGCTTAAAAGGTTAAAAAGTTTGAATTTTGGAGGAGAAACCCCCATCATGGCACCCCCAATTTTTGTTATGTTTACTTTATTTTTAGTATCTATCCATTCCAAAAATTTGATCAAGCGAGCTCTAATGCTTTAAAAGTTTACATTTAGCTCGTGCTATCCCTGTGATTTTTGTATGAACATGTCATAGGCTATTTGGCGTCATCATAAAGTTTGCACAGACAAAGCAGATGTATTTATCGATGCAATTTTTATTTCCAAATTTGGTAATTGCAATTTTGTATCATTGCATGTTTGAAAGTTTAATGATTTTAAATTGCTGCTAATTTTTGTTTCCAAAGTTTTAGTTGCAGTTTTATATTATTGCATGTTTAAATATGTGTTATTCTTTTCGCCTGATGAGACCCTTGAGCAAGGTCGAAACGCGTCGCGATAGGTCATTCGCACTGTATATTGCAATAATAAATTGTATAGATGAATAACTTATGCTTCTAAATGCTAGCCGTGAGGATGGCCTAAGTTACTGGTTGAAACACGAAAACCTATAGTTTTAGATTGACAATCATTGAATAAAAAATAAATATAAAAAAAAATTTTAAAAACAAAGTTATTACGCGCTCTCACGAAGTCCCAATTAACAGCAAGTACTGTAACTAGGCAATGAAGTAATTTGGCTTTAGCAACTACTGAAATATATGTGTTGAGACTATTATGTAAAACTCAAGAACAAGCCACATTATGAAACAAAAAGCTTTAATTGCAAAAGGTACCAATCAAAAATACAATAAACCAGTACAGGCTTGAAGTGGTAGTGTTTCAATTTTCAATTTAAAAAGGAACGAATTAATTACGTATAAAAGTTATTTTTCATAGCATTTAAGTGCAATGTTCGAGAATAAAAAATTAAATAAAAATCACGTTTTTACAAGTTGAACGCATTTGTGTGAGCAGTCGTTTAAAAGCGCAAATTGCCTGTCTCTGTCAGTTATGTTTTGAGTCAAAATTAATACTTTTTGATTTCAGACAAAACAATTAATAAAGTTAAAACAATAAAAATCGTGGTAACAATAACAAACCACTTCACTTCCTTTCACAAATAAAGAAAAAAAAAAGTTTTGAAGTCGCGGCAGTCCGTCAGCACAGGACAGACGTTAGACCAATTCTTTTTAAACTTTTTGGTACTGTTCCCGCCTATCACAAATTTTTGCTTATTGTTTACCCTCGTTATGAAAACATTATTTTACGTGCATATATACTTAGGCGCGCCTCCAGAATTTTCTTAAGGGGGGCTTGAGCTCAAAGGCAATTTTTCCTGAAAAAAGTCTCAATTTGGTAGCGTGCTGAGCAAAGTGATGCAACATACGCGTATCACAGCCGCCGGAGGCCATGGGAGTTTGGGGGACAAAGTCCCAGCCGTTGGGCAATTTTTGTGATTTTTCAACAAAAAATAGCCATTTTAGCGCCATTTGGATCAAATTTTCTACCATTTTGGAGCAATTTGAACGAACTAAAATCGATATGATTTGAAAGCCAGTGAAGAAGTAAATTGCCCAGCCCCTTCAAGCCCCTCTCTCGTTATTCACAGGTCAAGTCCAAAACATGTTAAAACGATTGCAATTTTGGGTTACATTATCTAAATGACTTGGAGAAGGAGAGTAGTTGAAGCCCTATTTATTGCAAGTAAGAAAAGAAAAGTAAAACAGCTCCATTGTGACCTTGCAATGAGCACACAAGCATTGCATTGTTGTGTTCCCAGAAAGTGAAATTTTGGTGATAAGTTGTTGCTTTTAGGAACTTTCTCTATGTAGCGGTCCATCCTTCATTCACATGTCTTTTTTGGTTCACCCTTGCAAAATGTTCATGCATTCTGGGGTGCATAGTTCACTTTCTTTAGCAACACTGCGTTAGATCACTCTTCCACCGTAGCTCAAGCGTTAAAACGAGCATGAAAGCGTTTAAACGAGCATGCAAAAAATGATGACATAAATGTTAAGTTGTTCACCGCCGCTGCCTCGCGCAAAAAAAGAAACAGTGAACAATTTGTGGTTGCGGTCGACCGGCTTGGTTGAACAATTTACATACCAGCTGCAGTTCTCCAGCAATATTTTTGCCGAGTTTGAAGACCAAAAAAGTATTTTAGCTTGCAGCACTGGATTATACGACGTATTGCCAGTCTTCTTTCGCAAGCGCTGTTTTCCAGTCTGCTTTCAAAAAGGGTGGTGGCACCTCTGATATTTAGTGGCAAAATTAGCCAAAATACACACAGTATACTGCAGGGTATTTATTATTCATGTAATGGGGAGGCACATGGTACAATGAACCTTTGACTAAGCAACTTGAAACATCAAATTTATCATTTCAAAGACAATTTTGTCTTAAGTATAAGCATAGCATCTCTATAAATGACATGCTTTACCTTGACTATAATTTGAAGCTTTTATTTTTTTATTTTTTTCTGAAAAGAAGTTAGATGGTTAGTTACTATTACCACGATTTTGATTGTTCTGAATTTATTACTTTTTTTTGTATTAAATCACACAAAAAAGTACTTATTTTGACTTAAGACTTAAGTGGCAGAGTCAGGCAATCTGCGCTATTGAAATTATTTTTACACGACTGCACTGTGCACAAATGTGTATAACGCAGAAACATGGTTTTTATTCAATGTTTTATTCTAGAACCTTGCACTTAAACGCAATGGAAAATAACCTTTATAATTAATTTGTTGAGCATTAAATTTGTTCTTTTGGCATTGAGCTTTGATACTCAACCACTTCATTGCCTATTACTAATCTATCTTATTTTTGTTTGGCAGCATTGCATTTGGAGCGTTTTGTTTTACAATTGGTTTGTTTTCTGAGTTTTAAACAATAGTCTCAACACTTATATTTCGCAGCTAAAGCAAAATCATTTCATTGCCGTTGTTATTTTTTGTTTAGGCTCGTATATCAATGAGAAAATGACGGTACCAGCTATATTGCTATACTTTTCAGCAGCATAGGACAAACTAGTCCTATTTGTGGTGTTGTACAAAACCTTTGCGCATCGAGCACAGGCATCGGTGCCTCCAAAGTTAACAATTTTAAAAGAGCAAATTCCTTTTAGATATATTACATACAGTAGATTATTTAATCATTTACAAACATACAATAGAATTGCTTAGTAAATTTTAAGGTACCGGTATATCATTATTAACGTAAAGAAAATTACTAGCAAAATTAAGGTTGATCAATAAACAAATTTAAACTGGTCAATAATTCCATATGCATTCATGCTTAGCCTGACTGATAAGTCTTGTGGTTAGGTGAAACAGCTGCTGTCTTAGGCATGCACTTGAAATTATATTAAACAACCTTAATATATTCATGGATCAACCTTAAATTTGCTAGTACTTTTCTTTATGTTAATAAGTAGTAAACCGGTACCTTAATTTTTTATTTATTTGTTTGGTAAAGACGTATCTTTTAGAATTTTGTTAACTTTGTGATAAATGGTATTTTGGAATTGCCTAGCCTAACTGACGAGCCTTGACTGAGGTTAGGTGAAAGAAAAAAGCCTTGACTGAGATTTGATGAAATATAAACTCCTATAACTTTTGTTCTATTTAATATAGAGCCTTGATATTGGCATATTAGAAGATAACTGTGAGAATTTGGTTTACTTTGATCAACATTTTTATACAATAAATTACACTGAAAATACGACACCCATTTTGCAATGTTTATCCTATTTCAGCGTATTGCTCGTCATCCAAGACTAAGTTTATTTTAATAATAATATTTGCTTCCATAACGCACTTTTTTAAAATTAAAGAATTTTACAAGTATTATCAAGGAGAAAAAGTTTTGACATCATATTGATGACGTCATATTTTAGTAAATACTTACAAAAACGGCCCCAAATTTGTGCTGATGTTGTAGATGAGATGATATCAAGTTTTTCAAGGACCGCACAAATGAGAGCAAAAACAGTGATGACGTCATCATTTATGATGTCATATTTTCGATAATATTTTTTTTTTGCAACTATTGCTGTAATTGATAAAGGAAAATTTTTTCACAAATATTTGCAATGTACAATACAATTTATTTAATTTTATGAAATTTTAATGTTGCAAGTGATGATGTCGCATTTAAATAAAACAGTTTATACGTTTTACGAGTAATAAACAGTCTAGCCCCAATAATTTAATTTTTTTATCACAAAGACAAGTAGCTTGACCGCCAGTCCATTAAAACCTAGCATCCTTCTTCTCCTCAATACAATCATCGAAATCATCTAATTCAATTAACACTTCCTGCTCGAGTTATTGTTCTACGCTATCTATACAATGTCTACCAAAGCCCTGGAAAAAACGGGTCCTACTTGCCAAATCGATTTCCAAAGGTTGTTTTGGTTTTTGAGCCAAACCTTGCTTGCCTTCATAAGGATTTGGTGCTTCCATGAATGGTTCATCAGCTTGTTTATAATATAGAGCAAGGCGATGATTTACTATGCAGATTTATATGTGACGAAGCAAATTACTAAAGCACGGTGGAAATCTAGTTAAATCAATTTCAGAGTATGATGCGATAATTTTTAGAGTTCGATCGTTTTTAACCATTTTTTTGTCACTTTGCTTCGCAAAAAATTTAGTAATCACGTGTAATTGTCTCCATACATTAAGCAAGCAAACGATTCCAGATCTTTAAGTAATTGGTCCAAAACTTTCCACTCATCGTCAAGTTTTCTGCAAAACAATCTTTTTTTATGTTAAGGAATTTGTCTAACGTTTATTCATTTTATCTCTTATTTTTCTAGTGTTGTCATATGGCAACAGGGTTTAGAAAATTTTTAAAATAATGTTGACCATGCTTCTTGGATTTCAATAACTTTTAAGTAATCTATCTTTATTGTAGTTGAATGTCTATTTACTGTACAGTATAAAATATTTGTTCGTATCATTTCAAGTTTTGTCTCCAGCTAGCACAAAAACAAGTTTGAAGAAATTTTCAAAATATGGCATAATCTCATTTAGATTAAATTTTGCATATCTAGTTTTTTTTCAAAAATCATTTTGTGCTGTTTGTTTTATGTAAGAGCATGAATGGCCCGAAGCACAAGCCATATAGGATAAAATAGAATAGGAACAATAAATTGGAGCACAGGCGTAGGCAGGATTTTTGATTGTGCGGGGGAGGGGGCAAACTACAAATCACATGCAATGACGTCATCAGAAATTTTTAAAGGAGGACCTCTTGTGGGACAAAGATATCGCAGAATGTGAGATCAGAAGCCGTGACCTGGTTTGCCACTCAACAAGGACTTTGCTAAAGCGAGAAAGTTTATACCAAAGTGAAAAAATAAAAATGTCTGAACTGGGAGACGTGTCAAGTAAAGTGGTGCAACTCAAACGGTATTACAAACGGGGGTCTGGGGGCTAAGAGACTGAGCAATTTTTTGCATTTCTTTGGAAAAACAAGCTAATTTAATGCCATTGGATCACATCTCGCACGTGCTCAGAGCCATTTGAAAGAAGTAGATTTTTAACATTTGAAAGCCAATCCAAAAAGCTAAATTGTTCAATCCTCTTTTTACTTACAATTTAAGTTCAAAACACGTTTAAAACCTTACATTTTGAGGTTAAATTTTGTAATTTGGCCCTGGTAGCTTAGAGATTTTTCTGAGAGATTTTTGTTTTTCACGAGAATATCCAGTGGTAGGAGTACACGTACAACCTGGAAGCCCAGGCCCCTCATTCCAAATTCAATAATTAGTTCAATGACTATTTCCCCTAGCTAATTTTTTTTCAAGTGAAAGTATTCCGTTGCGTAAAAAACTGGCGAGCTGGAGATAAATTGCTCCTGTTGAAAAATGGTGCAATAGATAGTTACTCTAGCTAGCCATGTTACTGCCCTGGCGGGATTTACATTACGCGGGGCTTCTAGCACTTTGGAGATTTTGGCAACGTCTTCCTGCAAAATAAAGGTGAAGACCAATAAAAAAGTCTTACCATTTGAGCGCGGGGCTCCTGGTACTATGCCATGTGGTAAATTCTCCCTGGTTATTGCATTACTTTCATAAAAACGTCCAGGACAAAAACCCTTAATTTTATCCGTTTTATACAATTCAATTGGTTGGCCCGGCCCTGGCCCCCCTGGCCTATGAATTAGAGCGTTTCCACATGGCAACACTAGTATGATATGGGTAGTTTGTTGTTCTGTTTGTTATACATTGTTGTCATAGAATGTACCCATATCATACTAGTGTTGCCATGTAGACACGCTCTAAATCATTGGAGAGGTCAGGGGGTCCAGGACCGGGTCAATCAATTGAACTGTAAAAACCGGATGAAATTAAGGATTTTAAATTCATACAGTATCTTCTAATATGCACGCACTTTCTTCAATAGCAATATTAAAGCTCTATATCAAATAGAACAAAAGTTATAGGAGTTGACAATCACTCAAAATGACAATTTTTTACAATTTTGGTAACACTTTTGGTCCTCCATTGTGACGTCATATTGATATGACGTAATAAATTCATCTGAAGGTTGCCCATATCCCACTCACTAAGTGATCTAAGTTTAGAAATTCAGGTTCAACCACTAGAGAAGTGAAAATGATTAAAGTAAAAGTCAACAAAGCCAAAAAATTTAGTCAACTTTTGTGGAAATGACGTCATTATGACGTAAATGGACAGGAAAAGTGGGGTGGGAACAACCCTATCCGGAAACTTCAGACTATATTGAGCATTGCTGTATAGGTGAAAGAAATATGTCTTTCCGAGGCCCGTAAACGTGTTTTTTGACTAGACTAATATGATTGAACACGGGACACCTCAATTAGCCGTTTAGATCAAAATCCAATCACTTAAAAGAAAAAGGTTTATTTTGGAAAAAGAAAAACATGATTACATATGAAGTTGTTATCAACTTTAAAAGAGATTTTAAAATTTTGGTAAACATAAAAAAGAATCACACTATAATAAGAAACATCAGCAGCGTAACTATAGAAACTAAACAAAGTAAAGCGTAACCATGGAAATGATTCCAATACATCGTTTAGAGTGATGTACTGACATTGTATAAGTCATTGTAAATTGTAAGTCCCAAAATAGAGAAATAGTTCTGGCTTTGTGTAGGCTAAACAGAAGAGTTTTTAGGGGTGCTATAATTTTGTTGTAACGCGCGTTTGGCTTGTAACCTTCATGTAATTAATACCCGAGTTTACCAGTGAGAAAATACCATTTTAATTAAACAGTGAAATTCAGCGTACACTCTACTTATGACATGTACTTCTCTCACTCTCTTCTTTTCCCGCTTTCTGTGATGGTTGTTGGGACAGAAGCTCAAGATTATGCCGCTCCACTTTACAAACTTTTATTATTACTTTAATTTTGCTTGGTTGATGGTTCGAAACCTTGGAAAACGTTTGCTTTGAAAACCACTAGTTTGAAAACTGGGTCATTAATTTTTGCTCCCTGCTTCAGCATCGGCATTTATAGAAGTTTTTTTTATTTGCTGAATGTATGTTTACTTTATTTTGCCGCGAGTTGGACGCGAGCACTTAACTTTCTTATTACGTCCATTTACAGCATGTTGCTTGAATTTCTTCAAATCTTAATTGCAGCTGCCACAGACGAGTAATCACTAATAGCTTTTACAGCTGCTTTTTTCCTAGTAATCGTTGTTTTTTTTTAAATTTTGGTCTTGGGCATTCATTTTTTTATTTTGTATTTTAAGAAAGATTTATTTTGCTCTCAAGGTTGGCAACAGCCTTAATTGAATTTGCTTTGTTTCTCCGATTTAAAATTGTTGATATTAAGGGTCGATTTTGAATTTTTAACTGTGAGTTACTGTTGTAAATAAAAAAATGAATAAGACGTCACTGCTTGAGGTTTAAAAATTAGAGGGACAATGTAAAGCCTCGACCGTGTGTGGGAGAAGGACGGGCAGGTGGCAACTTAATTTGAAGACCAAAAGGTTCCCTTCGCTGTCTACTGACCAAGGCAACCTACTTAGTGAATAAAATGTAATTACAATATCTTAAGAGTGTAGTTACAAAAACAGAGCATGGCTTGGGCGCTCTACACTTCTCTTGTGGTTTGGGCTAGGGCCACTCTCTTCCGTGAAAAAGTGTTAGACAAATAGATCAAGTGAAATAGGGTTACGCTGCTACGCTTTTTTACAACAAGTGTAGTGCAATATACGTATCATATGCATATGTAGCCATGCTACGTCTTCTGTTGCAAACTCATTACGCCGGCTGCGTGGTTTGATCGCATTACCTGGCTTCAATTTTCATCTTAGATGGGTATTTTGGTCCTTGGGTAATGCGCTTAATTGCAATGATTATTATCTCTACTTGGTGGCTTCCACCAAGCTCTAAACATGCATAGGAAGAAGTCAAAGATCAATCGGAAAACTCAAAAACTGGTCAACTCTTCAGTAGGCGCGGATTCGTCCAAAAGGGAGCCGCCTCTGTTGCTTTCTCGTAAAAGAAGTTAATCATTTAGACGTGGAGACAGCATTAAGGCGTTATCAAATGAAATAGGATTGTAAGACGTGATGTTGCTGAGAACTCTTAAATCAGTTCTAACTGTTTCACTTAAAGAATAATTTTACATTTTGTTAAATCATTGCTAAATCAGCTTAGTCTTTTATTGCGGTAAATTTTTCATCCTCTGATGCAGGCATAGTAATACTTGAAGATTAACGAAACAGCCTTTATTCAAAATAAATACGCACAGTTGCTAAAGCAAAGTCATCCAAACTTGAAGAGCTCAACGTGCTTGTTTCGCGGAGGCAAATTTTTTGAAGTGCTGCTTGAAATCGACTTTAAACAGCTGCTGTAGGTGTTTAATTATAAGCAGATAACTTCACACCCTGCAATTTACCATGCTCTCAATTTTCATAGATACAGATAAACTCAAGCGTACTGGACGTAATTTCCATTGTCATATTTAGGTAAAGCTTTTAATTAAGTTCTAGTTTGACTATTCATTAAGCACTGTGCACGCAAAAATCCATTGCACAATAAAGCTGAAATGAAGGATTTGAGTTATAAAACATGTTTTCTATGCAAGTTAGCGTGAGCGAGCGGATGAATAATAGCCAACAATCAGCGTTGCAAAATATTCGAATTGTGATTGCAAAACATTGAATAGCCTACTAACCATAAGGTAAGTTTTAGTTATCTGTCAATACCTTGAAAAGAAAAATTTTGCAATAGGTTGAGGAAATTAAAAAATTTGCCAGATTTCCTAAAAATACTCATATACCTTATGCGGGCATAAATGGTTGGAAAATAATAGCGGTTCCAGCAAAGCCCAAAGCATAACCAAAACATGTTTTATACTACAAAATTATATAAAAACAAATTTGCTTTTGTCCCATATAACCCCAGCAGGCTACAGCAAAAATGAAGAGCAAAAGTTAAAATATTTTATTTCAAGTTTGCCATTATGACAAAGAAATATAATTATTCTCGTTTTTCGAAAGTTTCTTATACACTTTAAATGTGATTTTGTTATTGTTAATTGAGAAACGCCGGAATTTAAACTCAGAAATTGCTAAACTAGAAGAAAAAAGAGGGCAAATCAGAAACGAGTTCGACTTTGATGAGCTTTATTGGGAACATGCCCATAATTTCGGAGTCCGATAAAAAACAAATTAATGGATGACAAAATTTTCGAGTGCCACGTCAACATAAGCCCCCTAAATTTTAACACTTTAATCCTATATGTACCGAGCTATTTTCACACCCTATTTGTACCGGAGGGGGGGCAGAGGGGGCAAACTTGCCCCCCTATCTAAAAAGTGCTTGGTAAGTGATAGAAGTATGATATTTTCTTTTGTTAAGCTTTTAAAAGAAAAATTTTGAGGTTGTGACGTCACGAAAATGACAATGACGTTATCAAAACTAGTAAATCCTTAAGACAGCATACAAATTTTTCTAAATGTTGCTGTATATTATTTTCAGTATGAACTTTTGTTATTTCTAAGACATCTCTGATAAAGTCACCACAGATGATAACGTCACATGCACGATGACGTCACTTACATGATGACGTCATCTATAATATATTGTACTGAATATAATTTATGATTTTTTGTCGCTGAAATAGACTATGATTAACAAAATTTTAGAATACTGCAGTAATATTTTCATTACATTATTCAACAGCTGATGACAGTGACTATTTATTCCATTCAAACGTAATTTATTTCGAGAAACAGCTGAAAAAGCAATAGTTTTGAATTATGGCGTCATCAATGACGTAATGATGATGCAATACATTTATCAATAAATAAAATATTTTATTCCAGCTTAAGATTAGTATCAGCAATAAAGACGCAATTGAATGAATAGAATACTGTAAGGCGTTGATAAGCATGCATTGTGCTCAAAACTGTATGAAACTCCTTAAGTTCCTCTGACAAAGGCAAAAATGGCGTCACTTCCGGTTATCCGGCTGAACCCAAAGTTTCTGAAAATGAGTGTTATTAAATTTTATTCAAAGTCAGCAGTCAGTGTGTATCAAAGCAAAACTTTATTTTAGTTTAGGAGCTATATTAAAATAACTAAGAGGAGGAGCAAATTTGCCCCCGTTCTGGTACAAATAGGGTTGAATGCTTGAGCTAGCGTGCTGAAATTTTTAGATTAAGTAAGTTAGATACAAAAGAAAGATGAAACATCTCAATATATTTGGATCAGCTTTCCTAAGTTTTTGCTGCTTAAATTTTAACCACTCAGCTTCACAAATAAAGCACGTTTTCGCAAAAGTTGATTAGTCGCTTTTCGCTGTTTCTAGAAAATCGCGTTTAAAGCTTTAAACTTTCATTAGGACTTGTTGTCAAATGTAACATATTAAGATATTTATAATCAAAAATGATAAAAAATTAAATTTAGTTGTTGTTTTGAGAAAACTATTTTTAGTAAACTGTTCATTGATGGCTATTAATTAATTTCCTTGACACTTAAATTGTGAAAGCCTGTAACCACAAACTCATAAGCTAGTGAAACAAAAAAATTTGGAAGTAGTGTTAGTGCTTATACAATGTTTCATAAGAGTTACGACTTTGTAAGTTTTGTTTCTTCTAAAGAGCTTTAGGCGTCGTAACTCTTGCGATGTGTTGCGTCATAAACCCCTTGACTGTCAAGTTATCAACGACCGTGCTGACAAACCCTCTATTTTAAAGTTCTCAAGTTGGATACTGTCGTGAAGTCCTCGGATATCGCTCATCGATATCGAATATCGATGTCACAGTATAGGTACGATTTCATGCTTAAAAATTGTTTGATGCGTTGTTTTAAGAAGGTAAGCTAGTTAAAAGCTTAAGCACATGTTATGGAACACAAGAACCACTTGTAACAATCTGACTCTAGCACTATAACCGGTTGTTGTTGCCTGGTAATTATTGTCTATGAGCTTGTGACAACACGGAAGTCAGCAGCATGGCTGAAAGGGTAAAGGCGTTGTTTGTAGAACGACTCTGATTGCATGATCTAAGTTCAACCAGCACCCTGGTCATGCTGCTTCGTTCTTGGATAAAGCGCTTTACGATGATTATTTCTGCTGGTGGCTTCGAACAAGCAGTAACTGCAGTGGACAAGAATTCGAAAAAATTCGCAGCAAAATTGTATCACTGTAAACTCTTAAGCAAGTGCGAATTCCGCCAAACACGAGGTAGTTACTGCGATGAAACATGTGCGAATCGTCTAGCAGTTAGCATCTGACTCTATCGGGTGACAGGAAGATAAATTATGCTTTACAACAACAACAATTATGGAGGTTTACAGTATACTAGGGGCGTATTTAAGAAGCGGCCTTACACTGGAGACCTCCGTCAAAAGGTCCTAACACTTACTTTTTAAGATTCTAAAACGTGGTGTAGTAAGCAACCAGATTTAACGGGATTTTATGAAAACTTTAGCGCGTTAAATATTTTATGCGCAATGTACTAAACCTTCAAGTTATACAGGTTTATTTCCTCAAAGTGCCAGTAGTCTATTTCCTCAAAGTGGCCGAGGCGTGCTAATTTCCAAACTGTTTTAGATATTGGCGAAACAAATAAAGCAAATTTTTTTATGATTTTGCGCCAAAGTTTTGATTGACGGCCATTATTTTTATGGAGCATCATAAAAATCTTTAGTAGCTGAGACCCCCAAAAAACTTCGTTAGTGATGTCCTCTAACATCTTTGTTACTTCTTATAGTCCTTGTACTCACATACGAATTTGGAGATTTCTACTACCGTGTAGATATGAGTTGTAAAGCAGCTGGGCTCGAGCTAAGGCTGACAAAATTATGGGCTTAATTTTGGCTTGAGACTTGTCTTTTGTTTTTGGCACTATAAAAAAATCCGAACCAGAATAAGTTATAACACTGAACGAAGATTTCGTTTAAGCATCAACATGATTATAGTACACGTATATACCAATATTGCATTGCAATTTATCGATAATCAATAAGTTGTTTTATTACGTTTAAGCGCAGCAAACTAAAGTTATTCTACAAAAAGGAACGATCTAACTTAATTTTTGGGCCTATTGTAGGCTTCAAATCATTTTCATTTTTCGAATTCGGTTTCAAATTTTTGAGTTCGAGTGTGAACTAGTAAGTCGGTTTACAAGTTAGGTGTATTGTTTATACTTATTTTTAGGTAAAAGTATTAGATTCTTCAACTCACGCGGGTCTACCAAAAACACACAGTTATTATATTCATTTTTTAAACGAGGACTAGAGGGCTGCATATGCTATCGTTTTAGTAACAATAGTTGAAATGCGCCATTTCAACCCATGGGCAAAAATGCTTCCTCGGCCCATGTGTAATTCGTAAGTTGGAAGTCAAAGAACATCAACTTTAGAATGTGGGTTGGTGGCATCATCATAACGGTGTCACAGCACTGCTGTCACAACGGATTTTTGCAAAAATAACGTCATTTTATTCAATGGGTTTATAGGCGGCTCAAATTTTCCACATTAGCTGCTTGTTTTGTGATTTTAAATCACAATGTGCTTAAATTAAAGTAATTATGAAAAACGCTTTTGGATATGATTCAACTTAACTACGGTATATGATTCCAAAAGTGCCCGATTTTGGCGAAGTAGCATTTGCTAACTCAGAATAGAGAACTTTTCTTAAACCAGTGATTTCAAATTTATTTGTGAATACTTAAATAAGTTTAAATATTACTTAAATAAATATGTGAATAATTAAATAAATTTGACTCAAAGTTAGTTGGTTCCAAGTGAATAGCTTTTTTTCTAAAAGAATTTATTGCAAATAAAATAAGATGGGAATTTGTCTTCTTTCTCTTTTGTGGGATAATATTTGTAAAGCTCTGTTATAGAAATTACTCACGTGATTTATTGATCGTTACCACTGCAGTAAATAATGTATTGTTTCATTATTTGTGACGTCATTATGTAGTTTCACTTTGGCTTTTGTGGTTAGCATTTGCGACATTCAGTGGAAAAGTGGTTGGTTATAGAACGGCAGTAAATTGATTGAAAGTAAAGAGTTGGTTTGATGAATAATGTGGCAGATAAAAAGAGAAAACGCTACAAATGGCGAGCACGCCAGGACCCTTGGTAAGAGAGTGACAGTATCCACGATGCCTCCTTCACCATCTGAAGTCAATAAGATAGGCCAAATGGGCCACCAGACTAGGCTTCGCGAGCTTAGTAAACCTACCGGATTCAATTCCAAGTCGGAAGTCAAGCTAGAAACCTTTTTTCCTGGAAAATCGGTAGAGACATGGGACCAGTATAGAAAACATTTTGAAAATGTTGCTGAAGTAAATGGGCGGGACACTTGCACTCGAGGTATGCAGTTGGCCGCCAGACTTCGAGGTGAGGCAATTGAAGTACAGACCAATTTACCCTTGGAAGAACAGTTTGATTATGCGTCGTTGGTGGAAGCTTTAAATAGGCGTTATAAAAGCGAAAATTCTTTGCAAGCACGAAATCTGGTTTATGCGGCTAAGAAAACCCGGCCCGAATCCGACTTTGAGTTTTCCTATCGATTTCGAAGGCTTGCTCGTGAAGCTTATCCTAAGCTGCCCACCGAATACCTCGAAGATCTGTTGATGCAACGGTTTGTCGAAGGCTTGGATGACATTTCTATACAAAGACATTTAGTGATGAGTACTCCACAAACAATGCAGGAAGCTGTAGACTTAGCTGAAAAGTTGCGTTCTTTCGACGCCCTTGAAGATCGCGGTAAACCAAAGCCGGTTTTTGAGGAACCTGGCTCATCACGTATTTCTAACGAAGAAGTTCTACGGGCAATCAAAGACCTTCGCTTAGAACTTAAATCTGGAGAAAAACCGGATCGATATACGTCTTCATTCCCGATGGCGATTAGGCGTGGTGCGTGCTATCGTTGCGTAGAAAATGGACACATTTCACGGGAGTGCACTTCCCGAAGTTTTGGAGTAAATAAATCTCGTGAAGAACGGTCAAACTAGTTCCGACTGGTGCCAATTTGGCCTACGCATCAGTCGGAGAATTACATCAGGACTTGGCGGCCAATGGTTTTGACGAACGATGGTATGTCAGTTGTAAAGTGTACGATAACGATGTTAATTTGTTATTGGATAGTGGAGCTAGTGTATGCTTTCTTGATTATGATGTACATTTAGCTATTGCCAGTGTTAAGCGTCCAAAACTTGACAAAACTTTTTGTGATGTTGGCATGGTAAATGGGGAAAAAATCGATGTGCAGGTCGGTGTGAGATGCGGTTCAATTTTAATGTGGTTGAGGTATCACATAATGTTTTGGTGGGCCACTTGGCGGGGTGTGAAGGCCTTTTAGGTATTGACTTTCTAAGCAGGTACGGATGCAACTTGGACTGTTCACACGGTTTTCTCGAGATAAAACAAAAGTTGGTGACTCTTTCTCATCGACCATTGTTCGAAGAAGTTGCAGTTCGAAGCCCTGAGATGCTGCCCGAACATTTACAGATTTTACTAGACGATATGAAAGACTTGACGGAGGAGCAGCAACAACAGGTACGTGGTGTTTTGCTTGAGTATGCTGACGTGTTTGTTGGTGATGATGGTGTACTAGGCCGAACGTCAATGGCTCGTCATAGTATTGATACTGGAGACACTCTTCCTGTCAAGCAATCTCCGCGTCGTATGCCTCCTGCAAAGCGGCTAATTGCGGCTGACGAAGTGGATAAAATGTTAAAACAGGGAATCATCGAACCTAGTAATAGTCCCTGGTCTTCGCCTATTGTTTTAGTGGACAAAAAAGATGGTACATACAGATTCAGCGTTGATTTTCGCAAATTAAATGAAGCCTTTAGGAAAGATGCTTATCCTCTTCCTAGGACGAATGACTTGCTAGACAAACTCGGGGGAAATAAGTGGTTTTCCACACTGGATTTAGCGAGTGGTTATTGGCAAGTAGAAATGGATCCGATTGATAAAGAGAAGACTGCGTTCACATTGCAAGGAAAAGGATTGTTCACTTTAACGTAATGTGCTTCGGCTTGACAAACGCACCTGCAACTTTTGAGCATCTCATGGAAAGAGTGTTACTGGGCCTTTTGTGGAAAGTTTGTGTAGTGTATCTTGACGACATTATTTGCTATGGCAACAGCTTTGATTCAGCGTTAATTAATCTTAAGGCAATCTTTCAACGATTGCGTGAGGCTGGTCTTCGACTAAAACCCAAAAAGTGCAAACTTTTACACCAATCTGTCAGATTTCTTGGGCATGTCGTTTCTGCACAGGGTGTGGCCCCTGACCCCGACAAGATACAAGCTGTTCGAGATTGGTCTGTTCCTCAAACAGTGAAAGAAGTTCGTGGCTTCGTGGGGTTTACATCATACTACAGGAAGTTCATAAACAACTTTGCCCTAATAATGCACCCGATTACTGAACTCACTGGAAGAAAGAAGAAGTTTGTTTGGACCTCTGAGTGCCAGCTCGCATTCGAAAAGGTTAAGTTCCTACTAACTTCACCTCCTCTGTTAGTATATCCTCAGGATGATTCCTGTTTCATCCTTGATACAGACGCAAGTTCACATGGATTGGGTAGAGTTCTTTCTCAGGTCCAGGGTGGAGAGGAGCGAGTAATTGCTTACGCTAGCATAGTGCTTTCTAAGGCCCAAAGCTGTTATTGAACCACATATCGGGAGTTGTTGGCATTAGTAGTTTTCTTCAAACATTTCCGGCCGTATCTATGGGGTAGACATTTCAAAGTGAGGACTGACCATGCTGCTCTCAAATGGCTTTTAACTTTCCATGAACCGGAAGGAATGTTGGCTAGATGACTGTCCGTGATCGCAACTTACGACTTTGAAGTGGAACATAGAAAAGGTGTGAATCATTCTAATGCTGATGGACTGTCAAGACTGCGTTGCAAAAGTTTCAATTGCCCAAGTTGCGATGAATTTAGTGGTATAGACAAGAAGGATGATGTGTGTCAAGACAAACCTGAAAAAGTAACTTAAGTGAATGCATTGACTGGTTGTCCTAGCAATACCGATAATGGACCGACTAACTGGATGGATACTTGGGGTCCAGACCAATTGAGACGTTGGCAGAACGAAGATCCCGCTATTTGCACACTGCTACAAATGAAAGCATTCAGCCAATACAAACCAGCCGATTTGAGTCGGTACAATGTGAATGCGACCTGCTAAAGGTTAATCAACGATTGGGATTTATTGGAGATCGATGATGGAATACTATACCGACAATGGGTTGTTGAAGACGAGCATTCTCTTTTATGGCTGATTGTTGCTCCAGAAGCATTACGTAGAACCCTGTTTTATCATTTGCATGAAGCCAGAACTGCCGGTCACTTGGGCACCACCCGAACACTTAAAGAAATGCGCCGACGCTTTTATTGGCCTGGTCTCGAAGGAGACGTGAGAAATTGGTGCAGTGTTTCAGCACAGTCCTTTTTTACTTGGAGTTACCTGGAATCGAACCTATATCTTTGTGTTGTGTTTTGTTACAGGGTTATTTTTTCACCAAGACTCGTATTTTCACCTTCATGCGTTGTTGCGAGCAGCAGGAAATTTCAGCTTGCTGCGTCGCAAAATTACACCTTATTTGCATATAATTTGATCATTCGTTGTTTACGTTACTGCGAATTTTAGTTTTCTGCTGATGGCAATCTGAAAAGAAAGAAACGACTGACCCGACACCTGGTTTTTAATTTCATTCCTAATTTTCAAGCGTACTGTCAACACATGGCAATTTTAGTTTTCTAATTTAATTCAACGTACCAAAACTTCAGTTAATTTTAATGCCGTGTGGAAGTCTGTTTTTATTTCTGTTAAAATACAATATCATATTTTAGTTGAAAAGTTTTCTGGTTATTTTAGCAAAGCAGACCAAACCGGTGAAGGCCTTAGAGCTCCTCTGGGCCACGCGATCGTTTCATAACATAAAAGAAAAAAATAACTGCATATGGTAATATCTGTTGGAAGCTGGCAAGAACTTGGAAACTGGGAATTTTGCGGAAAGTCTTTGATTTGCTGTTGGAGAAGCGCCACCTTTGCTTGTGTTTGTCGGACGATTCTAGTTTGCTGCACGGCTCTTCACGATTGTTTCCTTTGGATTGGACGTGCGTCATCGCTTTCCTCGGAAGTGGCCAATTCCAGGCACTTCACCTGCTGTTGGAGACCGTAACCTACTTCGTCGTACAAATTGTGCTCTATTGGTTCTGTCCTCCAAATTTCTCGTCGACGTTTCGTCTATTGCATTCAAGGAACATCGTTATCCGTTTCCATCCTAGACTGTGGCAATCTGGAATTTGTCGGCTGACGAACTGTATCTTTCGTTAAGGTACTGCTTTACAGTATTTTGCTTTTTGTGCTTTTTATAGTACCGTTAATATCGAGACTTACTGTTTACTTTGGTTATGGAAAATACCGACCATGCTGGTGGTGACCAAGCTTCGCCTAATGAATGTGTAGGTACTGCCCTATCACTTGGAAAAGGCTTAACTAACGCTCCAAACGGTTTATTCAGTAATCCTGCAGTGAATGCAGAGTCTACTGCTGCTGAGTCTGCCGAATGCTTAGATAATAGATTTTTTAGTGGGCAAAATTATCCTGACCCACCTACTGCAAGTAACGAGTTGTGTATGCCCAAGGGAGCATCAAAATCTTATGTGGATGTGGGCCCTGGAGACCCTTCTCGAAAACTACTTACAATGCGACGTAAACTTATGGTTAAAATGAAAGATTTTGTGAAAGCCCCTGATCGAACATCAGCAGGCAATTTTGCTACTGATGCGCTTCAATTTGCGCTGATTCAAGATGGGTATGATAATTTCTGCGATGGGTTAAAAAATATAAATGATGCCACCGTGCTCCATCAACTGTCGGAAAATATGGCAGATTATTTCGATAAATGCGCTAAAATCTATAAACGCAGTGAGTTGCTTTTTTGCCACAAATCCTCGAACCAATCGTTGCTTAATGATTCCGATGAGGATGACGTTGATCCTGCGGATAGCATCTCTCAGACCACTACGAATGCTAGTGGTACTTCTAATACTTCTTCTGTCCTTAAACGTATCGAATTAGAGCGTGAAAAGGCTGAATTACAAAGTCTTGAACAACTTAATAAACTTAATGCGCGTAAGGCCCAGTTTGAGGCGGAAGCGCGTAAGGCCCAGTTTGAGGCGGATGCGCGTAAGGCCCAGTTTGAGGCGGAAGCGCGTAAGGCCCAGCTTGAGGCCGAAGAAGCTTCGATAAAGCTACGTTTAGAAACTGCGAATCTTGAAGCCGAGGAAAAAATGCTTGCTTGCTCTGAGCGAGGCTCTAAAATCGGAAGCGTATCAAAATCATTTACGCGTTCACGTTGGCCTGGCGAAAGTAGTTCTAAAGTCCAAAAAAACCGCGGTAAACTTGAGCCCAAAATCAAATTCGCAAAACCAGCGATTAATTTAACTGACACTGTACAGCATAATCCTTTCGTTACTGCAAAAGTCGCATCCTACAAAGAACAGATATTAAAAGATTTTGAGAATCCCTCTTTAAATTGGCAAAATGAAAGCGTCGAAACTAAACCTCATTTCACTTGCAATATGAATTTTGATTCCTGTACTGATGCTCGTCCTCGTGATCGTGACACGAGAGCGGGAATTAACTCAGCACCTGATGACGAAATTAAAATGCGTTTTGATCAACGACGTTCTAGCGCACCTTCAAATAATGAAACGGCTTTGCATGAATACCTTCAGAGACAAGGACGCAATGAGTACATTAATCTTGCGTCTCAAATCGGTTATGATGGCCAGAATATCGCGTTTATCTTCTATGAAAACCAGATTCGCCGGCTCATGAACGAGAGCCCTTATGATGAACGGAGGCTCGAAGTTCTGAGGGCGTCCTGCGTTGGTCAACCGCGCGAGATGGTGAACCTTTTCTGTGCCCCCATGAAAAGTATAACTACCTCCCAACGTATCGAAAAAGCGCTCGGACGCCTGAGGCAAAGATATGGCGTTTCGGGGGGCTTGACCTCAGAACCAAAAATAATTGCTATACGTAATGGCTCTAAAGTGGCTTTTAATGCTAGCTCAATGAAAATGTACAATGAGGATCTCAATACGCTTGAGGTCTATGCGTTTGCTCATGACGAGGTAGATAAACTTTCCGGACAATTACTTATTGACACCGCAAGTCGTTTGCCTAATTTGTTAAAGCGGCGCTACCTTGATTATCTCGATAAAAAAGGGTTAAATATGAGTCGTCCTGGCTTCGATTTTCTGCGAGACTTTGTAGCGCATGAAATTGACATGATGACATCTGAATACGCGCAGGCATTTTTTAAATCTGACGATAAAGAACATGCACAGTCTTCTGGTTCTAAGACCTATAGAGTTCGTCAAACGACCGTCGGACCGGAAAAGCGTACTAAAAGTGATAGTTCGTCAACATCTTCTAATTCTGTTCGTCCTGCTAAGCATGAAAACAACGCGGCTAATGTTAAGACTTTTGACTATAAACGTGCTAAAGATAAACCTGCACCGACATGCTTTGTGTGCATGCGACCTGAATTAAAACATTTTCTAGCGGATTGCGAAGTTTTCAAATCCTATTCTTATAAACTTAAAAGGCAAACTGTGATAGACGCCAAACGTTGCTTAAATTGTTTGTCATTGGAACACTTTGTTCGCGACTGTCCTCACCCCTCTAAGTGTCGCAAATGTAGTCCTAATTGTCAAAATAAACATTCAGGCGCGCTACACGACTACTACGTGGAAGGATCGAAGGCCGGAGAAAGCGTAAAGACCGGTCCCTATTCTACTCCCGTTGAAAATGAAAAGAATGACAAACAGAGCTTAAATGTGCACAAAATTAGCGCTCATGAAAATAGCATAATCCTGCTTCGCACTAGTGCCGTAAAAATTGCAAATCCCTTGACGGGAAAATCAACCCTCGCGTATGCTCAACATGACACGGCATCTCAAGCGACACTTATTTCGGACGATTTAAAATCTGAGCTTGGTCTAAAAGTAACACCTGACCCTGCGGTAAGTCTTCGGACTCTTGCAGATCTCCCTGTCGCGAGCGGGGGCTGCACTAACTTTAAATTGGAATCTCTTCTCAGTGGCGAAGAATTCATGGTTAGGGATGCCCTTGTGGTCCCCAAATTTTCTGATGATGTCAATACTCTTCCGCATGCGGTGGACACCACGACGCTAAAACATTTTCAAGGAGTTCACATTCCTGTTGCTCCGGGCAGGGCGCACGTCGACGTTTTGATTGGTCAGGCTGACAAGTCGTTGTTGGCCGTCCTTGAGGAGCGCGAGGGCGCGGATCCGGAGGAGCCGAATTATGTGCTCACGCGTCTGGGGCCCATTGCAAGTGGAGGGAAAATAAATGCTAATACGAGCTCTTCAAATTCATTATCTACTTTAAGGGTTAACATTCAATCTAAAGCCCCAGTAAACGCAGCCCCTTGTGACTGCACGAAGTTAAAAGAGGAAAACGCTGCCCTGAAAAAGGCTTTGTCTGAACTGGAACTTCAGGACGAGATGGTTCAACCATCAAGAAATGAAGAACTTGCTCATGAACTGACTGTACCCAATATCAAAGTGGTAGATGAGGGCAGGTACGAAATCCCCGTCCCTCTTAAATCAAAAAAACTTGAAATCTTGCCCGACAACTATGATATTGCACTAAATCGCTCGCTGTCATTGCGTAAGACCGCCTTGCGTAATCCTCAAATGAGGCAAACTCTCACTAATACTTTCGATGAATTGATATCTCAAAAATGGATCGAACCCGTTGAGTGTTTAGTTGACAAAAAACCTACTTGGCACTTACCTTTTTTCGTGACCAAATCGGTTAAACCCCATTTGGTTTATGACGGTGCAGCTACTGTTAATGGTGTGTGTTTGAACCAATTGGTGTTGGCTGGTGAAAACTTGTTGAATGGATTAGTGGAAGTATTGACTCGGTTTCGCATGGGTAAATATGCTTGTGTTACAGACTTGAGTAGATGCTTTTTCCAGATTAAAATTCCCACCGATCAGCGGGATTTATTTCGCTTGGTGTGGTTTAAAGATAATGATCTTGATAATACTGATACTCAAATTTATCGCTTTACCCGCCATGTTTGGGGGGTAAATTCTAGTCCCTTTATAGCTCTTTTAGCTATGAAGCGTTTAGCTGAGGAAAATCCTACCAATGCTTGTCAATTGACTTTAAATGCTGTGACTAATAATCGTTATATGGATGACTTGTTGTTGGCTGCTTGCTCGCTTAAGGATCTCCAAGTTGTTGCTGAGGAAGGAATTGCCCTATTTAATAGCTGGGGTTTTAAGTTGAGTAAGTGGGTAGCGAATTGTCATGCCAAGGAAATTTTGAACCTTGTTTCTCCTTCTGATCTTGCTACCTGTTTTAAAGAAGTTGACCTTTGTTCAGATCCCCTTCCTAATTCGAAAACCCTCGGATTAACGTGGGACCCTCAAAATGATAATTTTCGGATTAATGTTAAAGAGTTTTCTCATGCTACTACGAGGCGCGAGATGACCAGCCAGCTGGCTAGTCAATTTGATCCCTTAGGCATGATTGGACCTTGCATTCTCGGGGGTAAGTTAATTTTGCAAAAAGCTACCGCTGTGAGCGCTGGCTGGGATGATTTGGTTCCTGTCGACATTCAGCATAGTTGGAAAAGGTGGTTAGACAGTTCAACTTTGCTTCGAAAGTTCTTTATCTCTCGTAATATTTTGCCTGAATATTCGTGTGATAATGCTGAAGTCAAATATCAACTGCATGGTTTCTGTGATGCGTCGAATTCGGCTCTTTGTTGTGTCGTCTATTTGCGGAGTTTGGCTGATTGTAAAACGGAGGTAAAATTTATTCCTGGTAAATCTAAATTAGTTTTGTCGCATCAGACTAACTGGATCATTTCACGTAAAGAACTTGAGGCCGCCAAATTGTGTAGCGAGTTGTTGTTACAGGCTAAAGACTCTTTGAAAGATCTGAATTGTAGTTTGCATTGTTGGACAGACTCCCAAGTTGTTCTTGCGTGGCTGACAAACCCGGACTTGAACCTCTCTCGCTTTGTTAAGCGTCGAGTAGAGAGAATACTTCAAGTTGCTCCTGGTAATGTTTGGAAGTACGTTGATACGTCACAGAATCCTGCTGACGTCGGTACCCGCGATGTTATTGGTAAGAACCCTGAGTGTATTGATTTGTGGTTGGGGGGGCCTGTCTTCCTTCGGCACGAGCCGGTGAGTGTTGCTGGGTCGAAGTGTGTGCCTGTTGTTTGCATGGCCCTACTCGAAAAGAAATCACGTGATGAAGGCGAAAATGGCCTAGATCAAATCATTATTACTGCTAGTGACCTGTACACCTTAAAAAAGCGCTTGGCTTATCTCGTAGCCTTTGCAGAATATGTCACTGCTAAATTTCGAGGAACAACGTTTAAAAAACCGGATCTTAATGCTGATTTTTTGGATCGCGCCCTCATTAAAGCGGTAAAATACGTTCAGTCACAGAACTTCGGGGCCGCCATTGACGTCTTAAGCAAAGGTTCGCCGGACGATTTTGAAACTTTCCTTAAACGGAGAGTAAACAACGTAAACAGTACCGATGAAAAAAGGCAAGTAAATGAATTGAAAACTTTGAGAAACATGCAGATGGTGCCTTACTTGTGCCAAGCGCAAACCACCTCATGTTAAAAAGAAGGGGTACTTGAAACAAACGTTTGCTAATGCCCCAATGGAACGAGTGGCAATGGATATTGTGGGTCCACTTCTTCGCACAGCCAATGAAAATGAATACGTATTAGTCATTTTGTGATTATTTTACCAAATGTGTAGAGTGCTATGCTCTTCCGGACCATCAAGCTCAGACGGTTGCAGATGCTGTGGTAAGTAATTTTGTTTCTCGGTTTGGGGTACCCTCCGTAATCCATTCGGACCAGGGTAGCGAGTTTGAGTCACGTTTATTTGAAGAAGTGTGCCAACTGTTGGGAATCGAGAAAACTAGAACAACGCCATACCATCCTCAGTCTGACGGTTTGGTTGAGCGATTCAATCGCACTCTCCAGCAGATGTTAAGCGCTTTTGGTAATAAAGAAAGAGATGACTGGGATGAACACTTGCCTTATGTGACAATGGCTTATAGAGCAACTGTTCATGAGTCGACAAAGTTTAGCCCCAATCGTTTGATGGTGGGTCGCGAGACAAATTTGCCCTTAGACTTAATGGTTGGTCCACCCCCAAATTCTAAAAAGAATGCTTGCTATGGAGAGTAGGTGGAGTGGCTTAAAAGGACGATGGAAAATTCTTGCGTGGAGGCACAAATTTCATGAAACGAGCAGCGTTACGTCAGAAAAGAAATTATGACAAAACGGTCATTCCGTATAACTTTCAAAGAGGAGACTGGGTGTGGTATTTCTATCCTCCCAAAGCAAAACAAAAATTAGGTCAAGGATGGACGGGGCCGTTTTTGGTTGTTGGAAGTCTCAATAACCTTCTATATCGGATACAACGGACTTCAAGTGAAGGGGTGAAAGTAGTACATGAGGACAATTTGAGAAAATTTGAAGCAAAAACTATGCCTTCCAGCTGGTTAGAAACGTCGTCGTCCCTTCCGCCGTCAACGGATGGAGATCAACACAGCGACCACTTTGCAACGAGCAAAGAAGTCGACAGTCGAGATAAGTCGGAGGAGGGGGGCTTGTTTATCCCAGGGCAGCAAAATATTTCGACTTTTGGTAGGGTACGACATCGACCTGCGTATCTTAATGATTATTGCTCATAATTTGATCTGTTTTGTGGCTAATCTTGTTTTTTGGGGGGGAGTGGTGTAGTAAATAATGTATTGTTTCATTATGTGTGACGTCATTATGTAGTTTCACTTTGGCTTTTGTGGTTAGCATTTGCGACATTCAGTAGAAAAGTGGTTGGTTATAGAACGGCAGTAAATTGATTGAAAGTAAAGAGTTGGTTTGATGAATAATGTGGCAGATAAAAAGAGAAAACGCTACACCACTAAAACATGCTGGTTGTGACATACAGTATGTTGAAACCCCAACCTACTGGCAAAATGGATAAAATGCACTTCGCATTTACAGTAGATATAAACTTATTTAGTTACGTTAACTTGTACACTGTTTTTCCAGTTTCCACAGTGCTCGATGGACATCCGCCAGAGCCAGTTAACGATACAGGAAGTTCAGTTACAAATTAAAAATAAATAAAATTAAAATTCAAAAATCCCACTGCAGGCTGTTTCCCCCTAATGGGTTCGTCAGGCGGGGTGGAAACTACATAAAAAGTAAAATAATTAAAATTAAAAAACTCCACTGCAGGCTATTTTCTTCTAATGGGTTCTTCAGGCGGTGTGAAAACTAAACAAAAAACAGTAAAACACTTCAACTTTGTGGTGTTTCACTGTTTTATATTTAGTAACCACCCCGCCTGAAGAACCCATTAGAAGGAAATAGCCAGCAGGGTAGTTTTTGAATTTTAATTATTTTACTTTTTAACTGAACTTCCTGTATCGTTATTTAGTTACGTAAAGTATCTTTTGGAAATTTGATAATGGGTTGTGGCAGGAGTCATGTAGCTCCAATCACAGAGTACAGTTTAAAACACTCAAAGGATGCTTGTAATAGTTGTGGGTCACTAGTTTGCGGTTACTGTGGATCACCAAAAGACATCACCAGTGATGATCGATTGTATGTTAAAAAAGTCAGAAAAGAAATGCGAAAGGAAAATTGTGAAACAGCTGACATTGGATGGTATCAAGCAAACAATGACAAAACAAAAGTTGGAGTTGTCATAATATTGAACGGAAAAAGGAAAACTGTACTTGAGTTTGGAACGTCGATGCTCACTGAAATTCTACCTCAAAATGGTTTGGTGAGTATGGGGAGCTACAATGAATTACTATGTTCATTTCAATCTATATTAGCAACAAACTTGGCTGAAACCAAATTGCATGACGTGGTGAATTTTTGTATGACTTACCACAAAAAATCAAACAGTTCAACGTTTTTGCAGAACGTCATTGAGTTTTTATGCCACATTGAGCAAATTAGCTCAACTCAAATGGAAAACGTTTTAGATGAATTAGAAGATATTGCAAGTAATGACCCGCAATACATTAAAACAGTCCGAAAACAAATGCGAAGAAAGAAATGTGACACGGCAGAAATTGGGTGGTATCAAACACGATTCGAAAAAAATCTTGGCATTGCGCTAATTATGAACGGCTTCTGGAAGTTAGCAATTGAGTACAGACCTTCAACTCGTGTATTATCCAGCAATATTTTTACAATACAGTCTGCAAACGGTTTGGTAAAGATGGGAGACTTCAATACCAGCTGTTCTTTTCAATCTTCTAATTTAGCAACACTAAATAAACAAGAGTTACTTGAGTTTGTGGAATTTTGCATGACTTACGACAGTAAATGTTCAAACAGAGCTAACAGTCCAGCAGCATTTTTGCGTGAAGTCATCAAGTTTCTCCACAATAATTATGTCAAGATTGCATCTGATGACATGGAAAATGTTCTATACAAAGTAGACGAAATTTCAGGTAATGAACCAGAGTTTGTTAAAAAAGTCCGAGCAGAAATAGGGTTAGATAAAGCTTTTAAATTTCAGATTGGCTGGTATCAAAAGAAAAATATTGTAGGGCACATTGGGATTGTAATTGTTGTGGATGGTGAAAAAAGATTGACGGTTGATTTTGGAACTCCGAAAGCAGAAGAGAAGAATGCAGCTAAGCTCAGAACTACAAGCGGTGCTGTTACAACGAATCAGTATCGACATTCAGCATATACTTATAAAGGCACTTTAATAACATCGTTGACAAAACAAATGCTGATGAAGTTTTTGTATTATTGCTCGACATATGCTGATGAAAACGATTACGATTTGAAAAAGCACAATTGCCGAGCTTTTGTCCGTAATGCCGTAGCGTTTTTGCACCATAATGTACAAGCAATTTCAAAGGAAGCAATGGACAATTTTGTAAACGAAACAGACAGCATTATAGGAAAAGATAGAAAAAAAATAAATCTTTTAAACATCGCATCAAAAGTGCGTAGTCCCTCGTCCGTATCGCATTAAATTATGATGGCGAACACATTAATAATATTCAAACTTTTTAACGTTCAAAGGCGAAATCATGTGAATTAGCTTAGCAAACTCAAGAAATAATCAAAGCATAGTGGCGCAAATTGAGCCATAAGAAATTTTGTGCTGTGTTTAAGGCAGCAATAAAGCTTCAGAAAATATGTTGGTGCCCTTCCAATTCTTACCATGCAAAAACACATTTAGCACTCTATCGGAAACTTACAAATAACTACGAAATGTGTGTATTATATTATATACAGAAGGTGTGAAAAACATACAAAAATCATAGGTGGGCACAAGTCCGTTAATCGTTAATCCGTTAATAACGAAGCTAACTTTTTCAATAACTTGTTAATCCGTTAAAAAGTTTTTTCATGTTAACGGACTAAATTAACTTTTGTTAAGTTCTGTTAACGGACTAAAGTAACTTCCGTTAAGTTCTGTTAACTTCCGTTAAGGTTTTTATCGTTAATATCTTGCACCATTCATTCATCGTACCGGTACAAACCAGTTGGCGCTGATAGCACTTGTTGCGTATTAGCACAAGTTTTATAGAAGAAAGGAGCTCTTTTTTGTGCAAATAATAAGCTGCAGCCTCAGAGGTCCATTAATTATCGCTGTTCGCAATTTCCAAAGATTTTCCGATTGCATCTTCGTTAGTGCACTTGAACTTGTTTTTATCTTAAAATTACATTAGACTTTAAAATGTAACTTCCAAAACTCAAAAAGACCACCATAGCAATAAATATTTCCTTACAATTAGCTCAACAGCATTAATATGTGTTCGAGAAGCGAGTGAACAAAAGGAAATGTAAATTACACGCAAAATGTTAACGAATTAACAAAATGTTATCTTTATTGGCTGATGATGTTGTGTGGAACACCGGTTGAAAATTACTGAAATAGTTTATCCTTATAATTAATTAATCACAAGCTGCACTTGGAAATCACATATCAATGGAAGTGGAGCCTTTGTGGACGCCCACGGTCTTGAGAACCCTTTTTGTAATTTCTGATCTTTGGATTTCTTATGTCCTTGGCCTCAAACGTTGTGTTCCCGACTCCACCTCCGATACCAATCTCAAATATTCACTTTCAATGGCCGCAAAAACATTTTTAAGAATTTTGAAAAATTCAGGCTTATTAGTGAATCTTAACTTAAAGCTCATTAGCAAAGTTATCAAGTAAGGTTTAAAGTAAGGTTTAAACGTCGAGCTTATTAGTGAAGTCTGGTATATACCGTTCTCTCAAATTAATTAAAACTGGATTTATTAATGTTGGCTGGCTCTTTTTTGTCTGATCATCCAGCGTTCAAATCTTGATGGGGGGACACCTAAATCTCGATTGGGGTACGCTAACTCTCGGTGGGGGGACGCATCCCCTCTACAATTAAGTACTGGGTGCAACAATCATTTTAACAACTTTCATATCAACATTCATTTAATTAAACCTTTGAGAACTTTGTGAATTTGCAAATAGTGCTATAATTAATTTGCTCGTTTTTGCTTTTGTTTGCTTTAAGTTGACTTCCATAATGGTAAGTTTTCTGTTGTATACGACGTAATATGACGTAATCACCTGTCATTTTTTGATTTTATGCATATGTCACTTCTTACGCCAAGGTATATTATGCGTGGCTACTGTTTAAAAAGTCGTTGAGTTTTTTGTGTGAATTTTCTACTAAAGATAAGTGAAACACGGCTAAAATGAATTTAATTACAACCTCATTATCTTTATTTTGGCAATGAAAAAGAATTTGTCTTGTAAAATCATTTTCTCATTTTCTTTGCCTGTTGACAAGAAATTTAATGAAATTGTGATCAATGTTGACAAACTAAACATGTGAAAAAACCACTGTAAATCGTGCTGCTCTTTCCTTTTTATCCGTTCGGTAAAACTTTTGAAAACTCGAGGACTATTAGTTTTCATTTTTATCGCAAACTTTCTAGCCTAAATCCTTATAATATTGGAAAAGTACAACATGCTAAGCCAGGAGAGCCCAAACTTTTTGAGGAACGTGCCTCAGTGAAAACGACACCTAGTAAGATTTAATGCAAAAATTAGCGGAAGTTTAGAGGAAGCCATTTAAACAAAAAAAGGTCATTATCGTAATTTGATATGATTTTTGCCAAAAGTTTAGATGGTGACCAAACAAAATTACTAGGAAAAATTTTGGTTTGGTTTGATGCAAAATTTTCTATGCTATAGTTCATTTTGAAACAACTCGCAATCCACATGCGGCCTGCAAAACGGGGTTTGGGCAGCCCTCTGTGCAATGCAATAAAATATTGTGCATTCGATAGATGCGCGTAACAAGCACTAAAGTACTAATATACTGTATATGCGTAGTATTTAAGTAAGAGAATTAATTCAGCGATCACGCGAATATATAGTACATAATTAGCTCTTCTACAAAAGCATAATTTATTTAGTCCTTGCTTGAAAGTTGTTGTTCGTTTTACCCTTCATACTGTAATGTTGGTACACCTATTATGCTCATTCTTTGTTCTTCTTAGCTGTATAGTACAGTAATAAATTGTGATGCGTTTAACTCAAAATGTAGAGTGTAATTTACTTTTACTTTGCATTTGCAATTTTGTGATTACAGAGACGTTTTTATCAAATGGACTACATTATTTTAAATTGTTTTTGCTTGCAACGCTTATAACAATTATTGCATGCTTTCCAATATCATTAAATGCGATTTCAAATAATGATTCAGCTTTGAAAAACTTTATTTTTTGATTTCGATTAATATAAAACCTAATTGTCTGCTTCACTCGTAAGTGGAATCATCAGGGATAAATCTAACCAAGAATAGAATAAATCTATATCACCGGTGCTCGATCATTAATGATGTCTATGCTAACACAAAAAAGGATGGTTTTTGTGATATGCTGTAGAACGTAACTTATAGCCTGCAAAAACTGGCTATGTAAAACATAAATATTTTCTTAGAGGCGTCTCAGCTGGTTCTATTATAAGGTGTTGCATTCTACTATTATGTTATTTTGATGAGATATGTTATTACTTCCATTCCAATGCTTGGGTCTTTGTTATAATTGGCAGAGGCTGCCAACCTGCAGTTCTTTGCCAGGTTTTAAACGGCTCTTTTTCCAGATCCGGTTTCCTCTACCTAGTGTAGCAAGAAGGCAAAATCGAAAATTTCAGAATATCTTTTTCAATTTCACTTTTTTAAACCTCTTTAATTTCGCTTTTTTGTCTTTTTCGAAGATTTTGGCAAACCAGCTGGTGTAGTTATTGAAATAACCGCGATTGAAAATGCGGAATCTACTGCAAAAAAGCGGCTTTGATTGTTGTTTCGTAACAATTGAAATGAGTGCAATACAAAATCAATTTTTACCAATGAATGCATGATCAAAAAAAGTTATGAATTAAATCAGCACTAAAAATGCGCACAAAAATTTAATTTTCTCTAAATTCTTGAAAGTAACCCAAATTGCTTTTTGCAAAGCAAGTAGCTTAATTCTGTATTGTGTAGTATTTTTGTGTACGCGTTGATTTTGAGGTTACGTTTAAGGGTGCCTAATTACGGTATTATGCCTATAATTAAGGTATCCTTATGCGTTTTGTACAAAAATCACTTGCCACGTGTAACTGCTTTGTTTATTGTGATTGCTGTTTTTCATGTGCTCTTAGCTGGTAGTACCTGTAGACAAGCGTTTCTCAAACCTTGGATCTCGACCCAAATGTGGGTCGCCAAGGCTTTATAAATGGGTCGCTGACACAAGAGAGCCCTTAATACTTTGATTATCTTTAATTCATACTTAGGCAAACGAATATTCAATATTGTACGAAAAAACCTTAAAAATTGTAAACCCTCTTCCTAGTTCATATTTATGTGAGATGATATTTTCAGGTCTATAGCATATATGAAAGACAAATATAAAAACCGCCTGGATGGAGAGCAATAGTGTAGCCAGGGGGACCATAGCATTAATCTGTTAACTAAAAAACAGAATAAGAAAAATACCACGTTTTTAGCACTTCTGAAACAGTCTTTTGCACTGGAATGGATCAAAAGGTATTTAAAGAATATTTTGAAACACACATTAAGGGGGGCTAATTTGTCAAAAAAGAACTCAAAAATTAGTCATAACTTTAAAAAATGGCCGAAAATACGCAATCAAATTTGATCGCTTGTTTAAACATGCTGAACATTGGTTTCATCAAAGAGTATTTTATAAACTTAGAAATAGTAGGAAGAAGGTTTTTTTTTAGTATTTTGTGTTAGTTAATTATCATTTACTGCTCTCAAATCTCTTTCTATTAGCCCCCTCTCTCAATCATCTTTTTCCATAAAATATAAACAAAATAGATTACTCCGCGTGAGTTTCATTGAACTACAAGACTTTACGATTTACCAGCTTGTAAATAAAAGAACTGAAATTTTACTATTAGCCACTTCCCACATAGCCTATTTTTGCAACCTGTTTAATCGTATTTGCACTGCCAATTCCTATGTCTGATGCTACGTTTTAAAAGCATATTTATTTTAATCAAAATAGGCCTAAAATTGAGATATTTTGCAAAAATTTTTGAGTGCTAGGGGCTCCGCTCCCAGACCCCCAAAACACCCCCCTAAACATTGCGGATTTCTTGTTACGAGCCTGATGCAGAGCATCCAATGCGTTTAGCGTTGAGTAATGTTGAGCCACGATTTCAAAAATTGTTCCAGCGAAAAGTCAATAAACGTTGTATAATAAAATTTCTGTTTTTTTAAAGTTTTTGTGGCTATTCAGTTGGGTCGCAGCTGTTCCTGCAGATAGGGTTTTTACACAAATTTGGTTCGCAAAAAAAAATTGTTGTAAAACACTGTTGCAGACCATCATACTTTTATGCTACTCCAGGTTCGATTCCCGATTTGACAATGCGTTGTGGTGTTTGTGGGACATATAACGCTTATTTCTTGTAGTGGCCCAGCAGTCCACCCGTTGAGGTGGCCCAGCCAGACGGACAACTTGCAAACAGAACCAAAGAAGGGGTTCTGCGTTGATCTGGTTGGACAGATGCGGCCGCGTACGTGGTTCAAGCGATTGAATAAACTAGTACATTAGAATTTTAAACTATTTTACAGCTGGCAAAGCTAATTTTTCAATGATACTAAAAATTGTATTTTTTGTTGTTTATCGCTATGCTTGTTGTGTTTTTTAATGTCATGTTTTCGTACTATTTTTTGAGCCGAATTGTGTGATATTTTGAAGTTTCAGCCCGTTGTATTGTCCTTCAGTTTTTTTATCGATTGACAAGGAGCGCACTTCTTTACAAGTTCGTTAATCTGGGGAGAAGCTCTGTAACTACCGGGCGACTACATTGCGTGAAGTGTTTGGTCTTGAGAACTTTAGCCTTTGTTATCCGTGATTTATGCACTATCTTGTCCCACACGAATAACTTCAAGGTGGTATTGCTTGACCGAATATGTCGTCACACAGCTTATGTGCTATTTTTGTTGGTGCTTTGATATATAAACATTGATTTCGCTGAATAAACAATCATAAAAAAGAAAATAGTACCAGATTCTACCAGTCAGAAAAACTGCCATATGAACTCATTAGTTTCGCATCTACAAGGGTTATAAATTAGATACTTGTAATGTCTCTGGAATCAATTGCACGGTCCATCATCGGTTCGGACTTTGCGGCTACGTCCATCTTCAGTGAACAACAAAATTTTATTCAAATAAAATTATTCTATCTTAAAAAGATTTTATTGTTTACTGATGAAGGAAGCAATTAATCTCTAAACGTCTAAAAATTTTACTATCAAACTAATTAAGGCATTTGCTGTTTTCAATCAAACAATGGCAAGTGGCAGTACTGCTACAGTTGTTGTTCGCTTAAAAACGTGGAACAACTGGGGGTTTTCACTTAATCAGTCAAAAATATGTTAAAATCAACTACATTTAATAAACTAAAACTTCAAGTAATGCTAAAATTGATTTCGGTCCCGTTAGACGACCATCATCCGTTTTTGAAAAAAGTCAGAAAATCAAATCTAAAAATCTGGCGAAAAAACTGCAACAACTTCAGTTGAAAACTGTAAAGCAAAAATGACGTCATTGCGCAAAGGATAAATTGCATGACGCGATTAGTGATGACAAAAGTAAGAACGAGGGGCCTCTGTAAAATTAAATAGAAACCCTATATCCATTGTATGATTGTACTGGTGCGCAACAAAGATTTTGCTAAAGGAGAAGGCAGGCTTGAACTAAAATGCAAAATTTTTGTTTAAAAATTTCCCCATTAGGAGGGGCATGTGTCAAACTGGCGCTTTTTGAGCGTAGCGAAAAGAACTGCTGGACAATTTTTCAATTTTTTTTTCAAAAAAATGCAGCTTTTACGCTATTTGGATCACATTTCGCACGTTTTCAATGCCATTTAAAAGTACTAAATTGCTAAAATTTGGAAGCCATAAGAAGAACTAAATTGCGCAGTTTCTTCAGCTCTCTCCCCTTACTTACTGGCCAAGTTCAAAACACGCCTAAAACCTTGCATATTTAGATTAAAAATGCTAAGTGATTTGGCGTTGGATGGGCCTAAGCTTGTAGTTAATGACTAATGAGGAAATGAGTAAACAAGAATAGCAGCATCTATCACAGTCATGGGTCTGGGGCAGAAGCCCCCAGTCGTTATCGGTGGCTATAAAAATCTAGAGGCTTTGTCCCACTGCTGCTTGCCAACTTTAATGATTTTCTATCAAAATTATAGCTGTTTTCATCAATCGATAAGTTTGACATCCTTCGTGGTCGACTCCTGGGAAATCATAACGACTTCCACTGGCAGTTAGGTGGCCAGATCAACCACTGACCCTGCAGCTGCAAAGCAGCTCAAGTCAATAAGATGCACAAAGCTGGACAGCGCTGTCTCGAGCGTTTAGCTCTCATCGGCAGCCCTCAGCTTCTCTAACAAAGTTATTCCCCAGCTGGACAAGACTCTTGGCCGAACGGGACTAACCTTAAAGGCTTGCACAGTGGCAGAGGATTTGTAGGGAATAAACTGTTTTTCGCTTGTGGTACTTAAAAAAACAAGTGAAAAAATCGCTGAACCCTTGTAGTAAGAATAGCCTATGGCTGTCCTTACTACGGCTGTCCTTACTTGTAATTGATCTTTGCCCACTTCTGCCCCTTGCATTGATAATCACGTCATCTTACGAAACAGACATATGCACAGTAGATTGAAGAGCGACGGCTAATATAACGGTAACTATCACTTGATGGTTTTATGCCAACGCAGACATTTGACAACCAAAGTCATCTAGATCTCAAAAAGCTTAATGTGCTTGCTTTGCGGAGGTAGATTTTTTGAAGTGCTGCTTCAGAATTGCTTTAACAGCTGTAGGCTTGTGTTTGTACAGCAAGTAGGCTATTACACACCCTGCATTTTATCCACTCAATTCAAATAAATGCAGATGAACCCACGTACTTAACATACGTTTCATGATTATATTTGGGTTGAGCATTTAATTAAGTTTAGATTTTTGCGATTCATAAAACACTGTGCGCACAGCAAATTCAAAACACATAAAGTTAACGGTAGGATTTAGAATAATTTAATAAAGATGCTTTCATCAGGTTAAGGTAAGTGTTAGAATATATAAAAGCCGATGGTAACTGTGGTGGAATGGTTACTGCAAAACATATACTGCTAAAGCCAAGGTTAAGTTTCAGTTACATGTCAATAGATTAAAACCAAAAAACTTTTGCTGTAGACTAAAGAGTCAACAAATTTGCCTAAATTCTGAAAGTAAAAAAAGTGTTTTGTTGCAACGAAATTACGCGTTAGAAATTAAAGATTAAAATCTTTTATTTGCTGATAATATTGTATCACAACAGCTTAGCTAAATTGAGATGAAATACTTTAAATCTTGAGCTGAAGTTCTTGCTGTTGCTCAGGGGTCAACAATCATTTCGTAGTCGCGGGCCAAAAACAAACTTAGCAATTCTCAACGGGCCGTAATAAATTTTCGGTAACTCTTTGGTGCTCAAAAAGTGTCATTTGGGATTTATCAGTTGGTCGAGCGGTAAGGGGTTCGTCTCTGGAGCGGGAGGTCTGAAGTTCAAATCTAGGGCAGGTCAAACCGGGCACAGAGTTGCCAACGGCTACCCACTGCTGTGACATTTCTTCCAAAGGAGCTGTTTTGCCCAGCGGGATGAAGCGGGGATGGCCTCACAAACTCGTTCTATGCTTTGGCGTAATACAGCGAATATGACGAAAGATTAGTTTTAACAAATCAACTTGGTCTATCTGAGTTTGAATTCAGCAAAAATTTTTTGGTTTTGATAAATGTACGTAGAGTATGTTAAAAAAAGCATACCTATCTCCAAATTCGCTTTCGGTAAGAAGGAACAAAGATCGATATGCAGTACTCTTGTTACATCATTGTCTGAAGACCGATCCCAAGCCAGCGCCTGCCAAAGTGGATTAGTGGTCTAGGAGCAATTTTTTGCATACAAATAGCTGTTTTTAATTCTCTAAAACTTTTTAATTCTCTAAACCTTTGCACTAAACTCTAAAAATGTGTTGGTTTATTTTTGTTTCTCAAATATCGTTTCGAAGATGATACAACAACTGCATTAACTCGAAGTATTAGAAATGAGAATAAATATTAAAAATGAACTTTACATATTTTTGTAGACAAAGCTCCCACAAGCAATTTCAGCATTTTCTAAAAAAATGAGTGACTTGCAATGATTAAAGGTAATTTTATTTTGACCTAAAAAATTTGTTTTTGACTTTATTTCAGTTAAATTTTGACTTAAACAGTTATGGCCGTTTTTGTTGTACAAATTTTCATTACAAAATTAAATCGTAATTTACAAAGTTGAGTTCAGAATCGACAGGTTTTAAAACAGTCATTCAAAAGCAGAAGTTAGTGTACGCCTACATCATAAAGCAGTTAACGTCGCAATTCTAAATGTAAAACTCTACAAGTTACCAGGGATATGCCAAAAGGAAAAAAGGATATTTAAAATCAGAAACTAAAAATCAAAATTAAGTGAAAAATATCGAGATCGTTCCAGACCATGATCGACTCAGAAGCGACCAAACAAAGGGTACGCTCTGTTCCAATCATGGTCCCGGAACCGAAATGATTTTTTAAATTTTATAATTCATTTTAATAGTTAGTTTCTGATTTGAAATTATGTTTTTACTTTTGGCAAACACCCATGATGATCCCGTATATGGATGAAACGACCTGTAGGGTTTAAATTTTTAGGTTTTAAATAGTGACGTGCTGTATGTTTTGCAATAGCAATTAATATTAAATTTGATTGCATGCAGTCTACCTCATTTACACAGAGATCTCAATTAGCCTTCTAGTGGCGATTGTAACTGTGCAAAACAGCATGAAAAGAAAACTTGAATATCGCACACTTAGTCACGTCAATTAACGAACTAATTTTTATGCTGTTTTAGGCTTACATAGCTTGTTGAGATTTTTAATTTCAAACATTTTCAAAGGCTCAAATTCGAAAAGAATTGATGTATGAAAGTACAAATGTTTGTTTTATGTGGTAACAAGACGGCAAAAAGAAAATTAATTAAGTTAAAATAGCAAATCAACTCAAATCTTGCATTGGTACTTGCTAGTATTACGTAACGTGTATGAGTGAAAAAAGCTTGTAACGTGTTTGCGGGGCCCATCTCCGTGTCATCGCGCCTGCTGGCAACACAATCGTTTTAAAAAAAGGTCGCAGCGATGGCAAGCTGTTGGCTACTAGGGTGTATCGTTTTTGACTTTTTTTCCAAATCTAGATGGCTAGTGATAAAAAGTGGCACATGCACGAAAAAATGACGTGTGCAAAATTTTAGCGAAATCGGGGGTGCTTTTGAGGTTCTGTCGGGGGGTAAAAGGTCAAATTTTGGTAAAAAAGGGGCACTTTTCAAAGTTAGTGTATGTAATGAAAACAAAAATATTTTTAACCTGGCTAGAAGCAAAACTGCGGTACTAGGTCTGCAAAACATCATTCGAAAACTTATTTTGTATTGGTATGAAGATTTCAGGTCCCGCTTTGGCAGTACATAAACCCTAAATTTGCTAAAATTTGGGAAATTTAGCATAAAATTGTCTTTTCAGTAAAACATGTTTTCTCATTTTAATAAATGGTAAACTTAGGATTGTCATGTTTGCCTATGGCTGATTCTGTTATAAATAGTTTATGAGATTTTTTTTCAGTTTTATGCTTCAGCCTGGGGGTAAAATTCAACTTTCTTAGAACCTGAAAAAATTTAAGTGTAACAGCAAGTTAATCACAAAGAATTTAATTTGGCAAGGTAGAAGACAAAAGTGCTATACAAAATGTCATAGAATCACATTGTTATTCTTGTTCAACTCGTTTTTGCAATCACCGTAGTTGGCGTACAATAAACCGTGATTACATGGAAAAATTAATTTAGATAGTTAAATCATGATGATACTGCGTATCGTTTGATGTTAAACTAACTCACACAAATAAATATCATGGTATGAATGAAACTTGGAAAACGAATCACGAAATCAAACACATTAAATAGGGATTGGCTTGAACCGGTAGATGCTGCAAAATGGCCAATGTATTCAGATTGTGGTTCTTTAATAAGTGTTATGTGCTTTACTACTACAGTGCGTTTATGCATTCTCCCATTGATCAGTTTTTGAGTGATTGATTGGTCTTTTTGACCATCAAAGTATAGACTTTGCAGGTGTAGAGCTGTTTTGTTCAAAGCCACACTGTTTATTCTACGTTTCTTTCTTGCTCTATAAATTTTGTTTTTGTCAATAACTGATGATGCATCATTTTCCGTGATGACTCCAGCACCCTGCAACATAGATGAAGCAAGAAAAGCTGCCGCATGATTTGATACACCAGTGCAACCACAAGCTTTAGCAAGAACAGAAATGTCAGGAAGAGATCGCCTTTTGTCTTCTTTTCGGAGTTGCAGAAACATTGTATTCGCTGCTTTCACTGTCACTCATTTTGCTTGCACTTTGGTCTTCACTTAACATCACTGCTTTGCTGGTGTTGCTGGAAGTTTCACTATGCAGAGGTAGATGATAAAACTGTTTAGCTCTTTCCAAGTCTGTTTGTTTCTTTTTTATTTAAAATCGTTGCAATTTTATCTAACTCGGCAATTACCATGCGACATCCGATCTTTGGTCACACAAGAAGTCACGCTAAGCAAGGGGAACTCGATGTTTTAGTTTGCAAGTACATCGTTCGAAGTCCAGGCATTTGCATGCACTTATATCAAATAAATTCTTATGCGCTAAATCTCGCAATGCTTGAATCTTTCTTTTATAGTTATCACTGTTTTAAGATTTAGATTTCAAAAGGTTGTTCATTTTATGTCGATACTGCAGCAACATACTGGTTTTTCTTTTTCGTGAAAGATGTGGAATAGAAGCTTTCTTCCACAATATTTCTAAACGTTGGGCAAGAACAGCAGCAATCGCTTTCCTTAAACAATGGATCTTTTTTTTGCTTTATTTGCAGCCTAGCATAAATGTAGTACTTCATCACTTCTTCGTAGGTGGGTAAGCATCTCTGGCTGATATTTTTTGGAGAGCCGAAAATTGGACATTCAGATGAACCTCTAGTACCACTACTCATGATGTAAATTGACAATATACCAAATTAAAAAGTCACTAAAGATGAAACGCTTAGTACTTTTAAATAAACTTCCTGAAAAAAATGAGCGTAATTATTAACATTGCAGTAACCAGTACCTTCTAAACTGCTTTAACAAACTAATCACTATTAAACCAAGCGGTGGGCAGTAACTAGTTACTGTAGCTAGTCCAAATTGTTGCCTCTCGGCCCAAACTTTTGCCCACAAACAGGATCTGTAACTATAATACCTGCAACTTTCTAAACTGCAACTGAGTGACTTTTTTGACCAATTCAAAGATAGGTAGCTGATGATCTTATTTATATTTTTTCATTTTTTGTCCAATGGGTTACTTTTAAAAAATAACTTGCCACCACTGATTAAATTTCAGGCTGATCTGAGAATTTCGTTATCTGCTATCAGTAGAAAAGGGTATAAAACCAGCTAGCAGATGTTCATATAAATGATATTATTATGATGTCCTTACTGTTGCAAATTCAGCGCTTTTCAAGCTTAAGTAATCTGGTGATAATAAACCGCACAAATGGCTAAACTCGATACCAACGCGACATTGTTGTAATATTAAAGGAGCAGCGCTGAACAAAACTGGAAAAATAACTAGCAGTTCATAAACTTTTTATGTGCCAGTCGCTTAATTTGAATGTAATTGCAGGCCATAGCCTACTGGTTACTAAAAGCAGGAAAACATTTTAAAACTATTAGTGGCTAAAAAAGTTAAACAACAACAATAAATGCTGTGCTCAGTAATGCAAATAGTTACGAATAAGCATTAGAAAAACCTACTACAAGATACAAATTTCCTAAATTTCAGCAAATTCAGCGTTTATCCACTGCCAAAGCGGGACCTGAAATCTTCATACCAATACAAAATAAGTTTTCGAATGATGTTTTGCAGACCTAGTACAGCAATTTTGCTTCTAGCCAGGTTAAAAATATTTTTGTTTTCATTATATACACTAACTTTGAAAAGTGCCCCTTTTTTGCCAAAATTTGACCTTTTACCCCCCAACAGAACCTCAAAAGCACCCCCGATTTCGCTAAAATTTTGCACACGTCGTTTTTTCATGCATGTGCCACTTTTTATCACTAGCCATCTAGATTTGGAAAAAAAGTCAAAAACGATACACCCTACTGTGGGTGGCTTAGCATCGTAGAGATACTTTTTAGAGCAGCCAAGCGCTTTTTAAACCTTTAAAAAGTAAATGGTATTGTCTGTTCTTGTTTTCTATCTCTCATCGCAACTTGCAGTTGAGGCTACGAACATCTGTAATATTTAAGCAGAAATTTACAAATTAATAACTCATTAGTAAAAACATCTCTAAAGTAATTTATTCAAAGGCTTTTTTTTCCGTTATGCTCTTTTAGGGGAGAAAGTAAAAGTAAATTTGTAAACCAAGAGTTCTTAACGGTTTTGTATTGCTCATCACTTGCCGAATGAAAAAAGTATAATTTACTCCTGTCTTCTTGGTGGTCCCTTGTGAAACATCCTTTTTTGTCTTGTTTACCACAGCACATATATCAACAGTAAAAATGTAACACACTTTCGCTGCTATAATGAAAATGCTAGTACCCTTGCGGAGAAAAAAATTTAAGGTTCTTAATACAGGGATTGTAAATCATAATGCAACCCTATCACTATTTTAATAATGAAAATTTAAGTTTGCTTTAGTTTATCATTCAGTAAATTAATCCTCTCGGTAGGTTAAATTTACCCCCGGTTAAGGTTACCTGATCTGAATGATAAAAACATTAAACTTCAAATCAAATCTCTGCAATAGAGGAACTAGTGAAAAGCTAACCAATGCGTGGGTTCCTACTCTTTTTCGCGCCCCCTAGTTGCGACTAAGCCGGCGAACCATAGCAAAAACTACCGCCTCTGCCAGGACGATGGCCAGCGGAACAGGGTGCTGGAATAGAGGAGCGAACTAAACAAGAACATGGTTATTAGTAAAGATTCTGTTTCGAATCATGACATTGAGACGTAGTATCAGAGCCAAGTAGAAAACCAAACTATTATTTTTAATTATAAATTCTTGACCAGAAATTTAGATGTTTGCCAAAAGCATGCCAGAATTATTAGATGTTAGTTTTAAGCTTAATTTTATATTCAAGTTACAGTAATTAATCTCAAGGTGTAGGAATTTTAGCTAAGAAGCTTTGGTGATTGTTGCTGTGGTTTACTGGACCTGACTGCGACTCCGAGTCGTGGAGAAGAATAGTAAAATCATCTGTTGGTTAGCTTTCCACTAGTTTTTGTATTGGCTGATATTGACTATATTTGAACGAAAATTGCAACATCTAGCGATTGATTTACTTAATTGTTAAATCAAGCTTAATTATTTATCAAGCTGTTCGGAAATGTCAAAATTCCTAGTCAACAAACAATAACTATAGATAAATTATTTGGATTTTCTGCATTTGGCTCATTACCCCATCTCACTGCCGTTTGGCAAAAATTATTGTATTTAGTCTGGGTGCATTATCATTACAGCCAATGGAGTAACCATGGAAGCCACCGTCTGTTGTGCGCTAAGTTGCACAGTTTGCTCAACACGTCATTTTAGTGAGACATTTTTCAAACAAAAAGAGTTTAGCTTGGGTTTTAACCTTTCACCCCTTGGGAAAATTTTAACTGCGTGCCTGATTACAGCATATGAAGTCGACCATTAAGACTTTGCACAAGCTCTTTCAGGCTTGTATCTGTTTTAACACGCACAAAGTTTTGATCTTTTGTCTATGTTTTGATCTTTTGTGCAAAATTTTTGATCTTTTTCATTTGATTTTCAGACAGTGTGATTGCACTGTAAAACTTTAGTTGACTGTAAAAAAAACTTTTTCTCTTAGATTTGAGTATAAATGTATTGTGAGGTTATTGTGAGGTTAGTTATGGTGTTTCACTGAATCTCTACTAATATGCCATGTTTCTTGTTTTGTTTGCTCTTCTATTCCAGCACCTTTTTCCGCTGGACATCGCTTGCCGGTGCGCCGCGGTAGTCAGCGGACTTACTTATCTCTGGCAGGGACGGTGCTAATCGCTGTGTTTTCTCCCGCCTGGTCGCGACTGGGAGAGCGAAAAATAGTAGGAACTCATACGTTGGTTAGCTTTCCACTGATTCTTCTACAGCACTGATTTGATTTGAATTTTAATGTTTTTACCGTTTAGATTTGCTGTCACCACCTTTCCCCTGTAGAGTCTAACAGCGAAAGAGCCTTTTGAGTGTATTATTTTATAGAACAATGGTGTTTTTCCTGAATTTAATTTGACTTGCTCTGACCAAGCATGATTGAGCTCTTGATCTGGTTCGCGGCAAAACAGTTAGTTACATAAGCAGAAAGTTACGCACATTTACTTCTTAGCGTCATAATTTTATTTGTTTTTCATGTTATTAAGCACCAGCAACAAATTTTTGGCGTTATACTGTGTTTGTACATGCCCAAAGCATTGGCTTGAAATTATTTGTCTCGGAAATGATTGAGAAGCAGTTACGTAGCTCCAATTTGTCCGATCGAGCAAAAAAAATTGTTAAAAGATTGATGAAAAAAGAAAAAGACAAAGAAGTGGAAGTTGGATGGTGTAAAAGCACAGAAGTCGTGGATCATACAGAAATTGTCTTGGCAATGTACAAAAAAAATAAGTGGGCAATTGATTTTGATCCTCCGAATGAGGGCAAAGAAGCTGATTCTTCAGCTATATTTGATAATGGGTAAGTGAAAATTGGTAGCTAATAGGATGAAAATTTTCTGTTTAAACATACTTTAGCTAAATTGAATAAAGAAGAATTGACTAAATTCGTTAATAAATTATTGTATAAGTGACAAAGTATGTCAATCAAAAAATCAAAATTGCTGGATTTTTCTGGATCAAACTATCAAATTTTTACACCACAAGATTTCAGATAAGGCTATGACCTCCTTCTTAAAATAGTTGAATAAAATTATTAGTTTTAACAAACAAAAGCACGTGCAGGAAATCAAATGGGAACTTTAAAACAAAGCATATAATGAGCCAGAAATTGGGTTTCACCAAAGACAAGATTCTGACGTAGGATTGGTAATTCAAACAAATGATAACAAGAAACTTGCGATTAATTACGTCACAGGTCAGGATCCTAATAAAGCGTCATCTTCTTTGGCAAACTACGAAACCAGCAGTATTAAATCGGTAGCTTATTTAGCAAAAACTAATTTGAACAAGCGAAATCTGATTAGATTTGTGAATTATTGCCTTCGTAGTAACCAATCTGAAAACTCTTGGATTTTTGTGAGAAAAACTTTTCAGTTTTTGTGCAACAAAAGCAAGATTACCAAATCTGAACTGAGAAAGTTTTCTGACCAGTTTGATAAAATTAAAGCAAATGAACACGAGTATATTAGAAAAATCAAAACAGGAATGCGGAGAGAAAACTGCGAGGAGGTTGAAATTGGGTGGTACAAGAGCAATGACTTCATGGGCTATACAGGAGTAGTGTTGTCATTTAATGGAAACAAGATCTTTGTGATTGATTTTGACGTCTTTGCCGATGATGCGCAAGAGGAACTATCCTCCATCACTGAACAAGAAAAAGTGCCGATGGGATGTTATAATTGCTCAAATGTTAAATTTGAGTCCACTTTGGCAAAGCTAAATAAAATCGACTTAATCAATTTTGTACCCGAGTTTTGCTTACCTTATGGTAAAAGCTACCAAGAAAACCAAAACTGTTGGACTTTTGTGCTTGACGCTTTCCACTACTTAAACAGCGAAGGAAAAGTCATTCAAGAAAGGATGAAAACCTTTATTTCTCAGTTACGCAAACTCATAGCAATCAATAAAAAGAAGGTCATCTAAAATATTAAAAAAGAATTACGACTGAATGAAAATTGTAAGACTGTTGAAATAGGATTCTACCAAAGATTTGACTTCGAACTTGGGTTAGTGCTAAAGATAGGTGAAAAAGAATTTTTGGTGGATGTTTCCCCTTGTGAAGGTCGTCATGAAGGTTCAGTTGGATTGAAAACTTGCCTTGAGTCAAATCTTTGCCTGAGATCTACCGTTACATCACTGAAGAAACGAGAGTTGGTTAATATTTTGGAGTTGGCGTACGTATCTTATGAAGCAACTACTCTGCCGACCCTGACTCTAGGACTTTAGTAGTTGAGGCTCTCAGGTTGTTACAATCTAAAGGCAAGACAGAACAAGCGGACATAGAAAAGTTGCTAGACCGACCGAAGGACATCAAAAAACTCAAAGAAGAATTGTTGAACGAAAAATGCAAAAAAGTAGAAATATGATGGTTTAGCAAAAGTAACGCCAATGACCATGTTGGGATAGCAGTGCTGATAAATGGAAAGATAAAATTTGCAATTGAGTACGGATACACGGAGGATCAGGGACATTTGTCGCCAATTACCAAACATTGTTCAGTGAGCACTTACCTCACATATCTGCTGTCCCATTAGGCTAGTGTTTCATCAGCATCTGAATTCACACGTAGCCTATCCTGGCATCCCACCCGAACCTTCAAACCACACACGAGGGCAATTTCTACACTTGCCATCGTACCCTCTTCTCAGATTACTCTGATCTAAGTCTGACAACAAGGTCACCAGAAATAGGATTCTCGACCAGTATCACACTGGCACTTCACTTAGCTCAACCGCATTGCGCTAGCATCACTAAGCATGGACACCATATATGACATCACATTAGCAATTTACCACAATTGCTAATGTGATGTCATATTTGTGGTAAATTGCTAATGTGGTAAATTGCTAATGTGGTAAATTGCTAATGTGGTAAATTGCTAATTTGTGGTAAATTGCTAATGTGATGTCATATATGGTGTCCATGCTTAGTGATGCTAGCGCAATGCGGTTGAGCTAAGTGAAGTGCCAGTGTGATACTGGTCGAGAATCCTCTTTCTGGTGACCTTGTTGTCAGACTTAGATCAGAGTAATCTGAGAAGAGGGTACGATGGCAAGTGTAGAAATTGCCCTCGTGTGTGGTTTGAAGGTTCGGGTGGGATGCCAGGATAGGCTACGTGTGAATTCAGATGCTGATGAAACACTAGCCTAATGGGACAGCAGATATGTGAGGTAAGTGCTACCTCACAGCCGTGAAAAAAAAACTTTATGTTTCAAGTCTGCTATGTAACTTCTGAATTGTTCAGTGACATTTGGAAGCTACAGAGGACCAACTTCTCCTTTGATATCCAACTTGACCAAGCTGAATGTAAAAGATTTGATTGCGTTTATGGAATTTTGCAAGTCTTCTGAAGAGAAAAACTTCACAGACTCTTGGACTTTTGTGCGTACATCGATTTGTTTTTTGCATAACAAATTAGACAAAGTATGTTATAATGTGATGAAGGATTCGTTGAGCGAGCTGGACAAAGTCATCAGAAAAAAAATGAAAAAAAACGTCAGAAAAAACAACGAAGAATTCCAGAATGAAAACTGCGAAATTGCTGAAGTTGGATTTTATCAAAAATATGATTTTGACATTGGTTTGGTAACAAAGTTTAACGGAAAAAACAAACTTTTTATTGAATTTCGCTCACTTGTAAAAAGTAATCAGGAATCTTCGGAAGCTGCAATAAAAATAAGGGGCTATAATGGCTCAGAGGTTCGTTTCCAAACTTTTTTAGCAAAACTGAACAAAACAGAGTCGATAGAACTTGTTGAAACATGCTAGAAAGGACAAGACGATAGCATCGCTGAAAAGCGAAACTACTGGAATTTTGTGAGAAATACCATCGTGCTTTTGCATAACAAAAAAAGATTACAATCAACGAAATGGGAAAACATTTGGACGAATTGGACAACATTACATCAAATATACTTGGATACATTAAATACGTCAAAGATGAACTGGGCAAGAAAAATTGCAGAAATTTTAAAGTTGGATGGTATTGCAAAGATGACATCACTGACCACACAGGAATAGTGCTGCTGATAAATGGGAAGAAGAAATTGGCAGTAGCTTATATCATTGAAGAGTATCTAGCCTACCAGTCCAGCGCTCCAAACCCATCATCACAAAGTGTAGAATAACAATTGGAAACTACAATGAGACAGGTTCGCTCTTCACATCCATCATGGCAAAACTGAATAGAAAAGATTTGTTTGAGTTTGTGGAATCTTGTATGTCTTAATAATTTGAAGAGCCATGACGCTTGGAACTTTGTCGATGATGTCATTCAGTCCTTAGCTCGTAAAGTCAAAGTTCTTGAAGACAGAATACAAATTTTTTCAGACCAGATGGATGAAATGAGAAGAAGAAACGAAAAAGATATCATCAAAATAATCAAAAACGAACTACTAAACAATGAATGCGAAACGTTAGATGTTGAATTTTATCAGAACTATGACTTAGATGTTGGATTTGTGTTAGCGATAACCGAAAAAGTGAAGTGGGTAACTGAGTTTAATGCATTTGACAATCATCACGAAGCAGATATAAAAATCATTGCTTCTTGTCGTTCAGTAGAACTACGAGAGTTCGAGGGTTCAAAGTCTCGTTTGGGATGTTTTTTGACAAAACTTAACAAGCAGGAGTTGATTGAACTTGTGGAAAGATGCAAGTCGCACGAGGATCAAACACTGAAAAATTTGAGTTGTTGGACATTTGCGAGTAATACTATTGAATATTTGCTCAACAAAGGCAAGATTGTAGAAGGAGAAAAGAAGAAACGTTTAAGAAAAATAGACAAGCTCAAAAATTAGGTATCTGAGGACATCGATAAAAGCAAAGAAAAGATGCATGATGAAAATTGCACGGGTTCAAGCATTGGTTGGTATCATAATCGAGACACTGGACGTGTTGGAGTACCGATATTGATGAATGGAAACAAGAAATTTGTGATGGAGTTTGATATTATTGATGAAGATCGTCTGTGAGCGGCACAAAAAGCTCCTCCTAGAGGTTTAGTAACGATACAGAACTGGAGTGATTCGAAACGTTTTTATGAAGCGACTATAGCAAAACTGAATTACAGAACCCTAATCGAAGTGATCCTCTTTTCAAATCTTACGAGGTTGATCACAATTACAACAAGAAAACGCAAAATTGCCGAACTTTTGTGCGGGATTCTTTTCTGTTTGTGTGCAGCAAAGGCAAAATCTCTTCCGAGAAAGTAAAAGCATTTTCAAAACAAATTGGCTAAATAAAACTTAAGCATCAAAAACAAACAGCAATGCCTCAAGATTTTGCAGTTAATAGATGGGTTGTGGGAAGAAAATAATTACGAGTCAAAGAACATTATTTCTTTGAGTCGGAACCAACAATACGAAACTGTTCTTCAATGTTTGTTTAAAATTTTGAGAACATTACTTAACTGTGATTTTTTCAACAAACAGCCATCAAGAAGTTAACTAAATAAAAATATTTCTCTTGCAGGCAATATTTTTTTACGTGCTTTTTTAATTCAACAATTTGCAAAAAATTCTAGCTATTGTTATGAATTTAATTAATAATATTTTAGAGTGGAAACAGAAGGCTCGGAATCGAAAACTGTTGTATAACCGTCCACCGGCAAGTGTCGCCATTGAGTTGCTAATCTTTTATCGCTCTGATTAGCAAATTGTTGATAGTCGATCTTCTGACATAATGCTCGATAATATGCAGTAGGAAAATCAGAGCAAATTTTAACCATAAAATGAGAGAGCACGGTTTCGTTTGATGAGTCCTTAGAACGAAACAGACGGTTGTGTTTTTAACCTTTTACTGTGATTTTATACTTGTATTGCTCTGATTATTAATATTTTCCATAATTTTTCAACTAGATTAGGCAATATTTAAAACCATTTAGTTAGAAAACTTGATAAAAGGGTCGAACTACTAATTGAAAAAACGAACAGAACCCCTTCATGCTATTTCCCAGATTAGGCGCTTCTGGTTTGATAGTCACAAGTTTTGATTAATTTTTGCTTACCGGTAATTACTTTTTCTTAGGCTAGATATTTTGCCACCTTTCTTAGCTTTAAAAAAAAAACAGTTTATGAAGGTGCATAACTTTTTCACGAATTTGTAATGTTGTGAAGCAGAGAAATCTAATTTGATCTGCGTTTTTTGCAATTTGCAATGCTGTCTCTCTTTTCAGAGCGTTCAGAGCAAAAATGTTTTTGATCAGTTTTCTCTCAAAAACTTTAGACAGATCTGAAGACTGTATCTTCACCATATTGAAGCTTTTTACGACCTTGGTTCTCAAGATATGACGGTTTAGATTTCCCATCAAAAAGGCTTTTCCCCTAAGGAATTTTACCAGGGTTGCCAAACGCAAACAAAATTAAAAAAAGTCGTTGTGCGTTTGCATAACGTTCAATGTGTTTTCGGCATTGTTGTGGTTAAATCAAAGTAAAGAGTCGGAATTGTAAATTAGATATTTTTTTAAGCAAATTCGAGCCAACTTTCTAAAAGTTAATTTTCTGTCACAATACTGGCAAAATGGCAACACTGAAGTAAAAGAAAAAATTGCTAATTTGAACTGTAATATGAAAATGGCAAGATGTAGAAAGTTCAAAATCGGTCAAAAGTAAAAAACTTGATTTGATTGAATGCCCCTTTACGTTCTAGGGTATATAGTCTTAATACGAAATTTTTTACTACTTGTAATGGCTTAGTTTGCGTTATGCTTTTGTAGTGATATATTGCCTAGTCTCTAGACTATATTGCTTGTGTTGTAGTGCTTTATTGTGGTTCAGTTGTGCTTGTTTTTATGCATGGAAATTGTGTTTATAGAATATCGAATGTAGAACGTGTATACCGCAGGTATTTGCATTTAGTTTTCACAGTTTTGTGTAGTGGTACAAATAATCAAATTGCTCTTAATATCGAATTCATTTTTTAAATATTATGGCTAACTTTAACAACTTTGTCTACTCTAAATTTGATTTCCCAAATACCAGGCCATTTCAAGATGAATACGTTATTTTAAGTAATTTGCCAAAAAGGATGATTGTTGATTACAAACTCGATTTAATTATAATGATGTGATATGTTTTTCGTCACAAGTAGTGTCAAAGAGCTGTTAAATAATGATTAGGTAAATCATCGGAAATGATTCAACAATCAACATTATTTATCACAACGTTATTTCTTTTCAACATGTCCTTTTTTTGAAACTTTTTGGGTCGTTTTTGAAATGAAAAAGTGACCAAAAGTAGAACAATAACGAAGAACAAAAAATCCAAAATTACTGAATAAATTTTTCTGATTGTTGATGACTCGAGAACTAAGTTATCTCACTGTCAAAGCCGATCTGAATAAGCAGGCAAGAAAATTGAAGAAAGGGAATAAAAATTAAATCACAGATTGATATGAATTTAGTGCATTCGATGAAATTTGTGCTGTTTTTAGCTACAACATTTAAAATTGAGATTTGAATATGCTGTAAAATTTTCAAAAAGTTTGCAAAAAATTGTAAATGCCATATGAAGTCAACTTATTTTTATAATTTAGATGCTTTAACGTACCGGCATTATCGAAACTACACCCAAAAATCAAATCTTTTTTGTATTGTTAGTAGTCTAACATGATTGTAAGCATAATTCTCACTCTAAAAAATACTTCAAGCAAGTTTTTTTGTACTATGCTATAACGCTTTACTGCCAGTGCTGCTGTCCTAAAGAAATAAGTGGGTAGTCTGTAAAAGATTTTTTGTATTTTCTGCCAATTTCAAATGAAGGCCAAGAAAAAAAATTTCACCAAAATTTCGTTTCATTTTTTTGCCGGTTTCAAGTGAAGACCAAAAAAATATAAGGTTTGAACGAAATTTCGTTATAGGTAAAGACCAAAAAGAGAAAAAAAAGCTCTTCACCAAATTTTCGTTGTGTTTTTTTGTTAATTCAAGCTGGGGACCAACAAGAGTTAGTAATAAGTTAGAGCCAACCCTGCCTAAAAAAAGTTGGCAGACCGAGCCTACCCTCTACGGCAGCATTGTTTACTGACTTATTAAACGTTTGGCCATTACAGGTCTGCTGGGAGAGACATATAGCGCTGTAGTATGTATGACAATGTGTCTTTTTTGTGTTTGCAGAAATGCAGAGTTTAGCCAAAAAATTGAGGTAATTAATATGCAACATTTTGCAAAATTTTGAAAAATAACGCGGGCATTTTTTGGTATTATTTGTTATAGTTTTACGAAGCAGAATGAAATGCTAACAACCGTTTTCTTTGCTCAACTACTGTATAATCATTGCAGCGATTTGGAAAATTTAGTTAACGTCATTGATGTCTATTATCAATTATTTTTAAAATGGCATTAAAATTAACAACATTTTGCAAGCATGCCAACACCTTTATTTTGTGTTTTTTAGCAGCAATAACCACAAAAATTGCTGCTTATATCCTCAAATTAAATACTTCAAAAAAAGCTTTCTCGAAACGACGGAACTGCCTGTCAGCTTGTTTTTTTGTATTTTTTGTATACAAGTGTACGATAAATTATTGCCACTAAATTTAACAGTACACAAAATACATATAATTGTTACAGGTATAAAAATACAACAACAACAGAAGTTTAAGTTACAGCACTCAACATAGAAAATTGCGCCAACGCTATCACGTTTACTGACCAGTGAGTGATCGAGCGACTAGAGCGTCTACTTTCGAAACGGTTGACTCTTGGGTTCGATTTTTAGTCGGGTTAATTCGAAGAATATAAAAAATTGGTATTCACTGCTTCCCTGCTTGACCTTCAGCATCAAAAGAATAGTGTAAAGCTTCTACCGTGTCTAACTTAGTAGAAAGATGGGCAGGTGGCAGCTTGACTAGGAAGATCAAAAAATCTCTTAGGCGTCTTCTGGATAAGACAATTTGATGAATACTGAGCAAATAGAATCAATTTTAAACACTTCTACATAGTATTTTCAACCGCGCAATCGTTATAATATTTCAAAGTTGGAAATTAGACATGGAAGCAAAATATGCTGCAAAAAAGATCTTTTCGGTCTCATCTTGTATCTCTTTGTATATCTTTACTTTTTTGTTACTTCTTGTATCTTTAGTGAAACAACAAGAAACGACCGAATAAGCACACCAAAATACCAAATCAAGTGGGAAAAATGCACCGAAAACGCAAGCATTTAAAAAAGCTGTTTCATACGACTCGGATTTTGGCTTGTTACACTGCCTTGCGGCTTGCGGCATTTTGCCAGAACCATGTATAAATACATAAAAGGCCATTCGAGTTCGAAGTGATTCAGATTTTAATCCAAAAATATAGAACGTACCTCTTCGCAAAAATCGACCTCACATGCCACAAAACAATGTCAATTACTCTTGTGTGATGTAATTATGGCTGTCAAAATCTCAATTAGGAATACAAAAATAACGCAAACAAATTAAAAAATTCCTCATTAAGCAGAAAAACCTTTTCCAAATCTTAGAAGCAAAATGCTATTTAGGTGTTTGATTAAGGATGAAATACCATAAATGTTCGAAAATAAAAACAAACACATACAAATGGACTTGGTAAATTGGAATGTTTCCATAAATTTAAGAGTTTTGAAAAACGATTTAAAGCTGCCATCGTCTTGTAAATTGGCTGCTCGCTATTTGGCATGGTTAAATAGACAATCGAAAAGTGATCAGTAGAGGCAGACTTTTGCTCTGATCAGCAAGGACACAGCATTCGTACTGTCATCTAGACGTGACTCATCATATATAGGCGGGGTTCAACATAGTAATCCTCATTTACTGACGCAGTAACACTGATTAAAATTAGCTTTCTCTAGTTCTGATGTTGCTCGTTTAGCGGATGACCATCTCGTGAACTTTGATGTTTGTATTCCAGCATATTCATTATCGAGTTTTTCGAATTAAGCCAAGTTAATTGTGCATTAAAATGTGCCATTATTTTGCTGCAATCAATTTCAGCAACTGTTATTAAAACAAAAAATAACTGTAGAGTGCAGATAGAAAAAAACTTTTGCCAAACCGTTTACCGGCAAGGGTCGCCACTGAGTGGCGAAATTTCTTACTGCTCTCATTATTAAAATCTTTCCCCATTTCTTGATGAGATCATACGATATCCAAAACTATTTAGTTAGAACTCAATTGCAGGGACGGATTTTTAGTTAAAATTTTTTTTCAGGATATTTCCCACATCAGGCTATTTTAGCTATGGGGGAGAGTGGGGAAGTTACAAGTTTTGTTCAATTTCGCAAGCTACAGTAGTTAATAGATAGTGTGCAGCAATAATCAGAAATAATGCAATTGAAATTCCTGCATTGTACGCACATAATTTCGACTGTGTTTGTTCTGCAAATTAATTTTGCGTCATAAACGGCTACTGGTCTTTAGGTATAATAGCGAAATAGATTAAAGAATATTTTGCAAGTTAAGTAGCAACTGTTTGCCAAGTTTTGCCTGTAGCTTTGCCTTACTAAAATAGGAATTAGTAGTTAGCAACTTATGGCAGCAATAAAATTATGCAGATGCCAAAATCGTCTCCCTAAACAACCTTAAATTTTTTTCTTCAAGATGACAGGTCATTAACTCTGTCAATTGGTGAGGGAATTTTTTTGAAAAGAAGCCAAAAAGCTAACTGAACCACTCCATGAAAAAAAGTCAAAAAATAAATGAATCTAAAATCTCATTGATCACAGTAATTTTACCCCAACCAGTTGCTCAAACCATGGTCAAACGGAAATGATTTCGTCTTTGTGCTTTAATTCTCAGATTGGTCAAATCGAGCATAGCATTGTCAATGGCTCGCCATCGTTGAGACATTTCTTGAAAAGGAGTTGTGTTGCACTGGCGGCATGACGTGAAGTTTGGTCCCACCCATACATTAGACGCTTCGTCGTCATTTAGCGAGTGTAATAAAAGATTTGATTTTGACCGAATTTTTCCTGTTATGCTTGCTTGTAATTGTTATTCTCGGAGTGGTCAATGACTAACTAGTTAATCAAGTTTTGGGTACATATTCTATTCAACCAGCACGTACTCTATCAGCTGATAAACTATAGGCAAATAACTCAAATAGCTTTAAAACATGAGTAACAAATTTGTTTTTGAATATTTTTTGATGCTGAAATTTGTGGTTAAATTGAGTTGCTAACACTGTTTTTCATGCATTCAAAGTTACGTGTGTACTTTTTTGTTGTTTGTTTAATTCTTTGTTTGTTTGTTGCTAACCTTTTGCTTCGTAATAGCAACTATCTTCTACGTCACATACTAAACAAGAGAGAATGACGAAATACAACTGCTTTTCATAACCCTCAGTTCACAAGTTTACAATTTGGCGTATGCAAAAAAAAGTAGGAAGAATTTAAACAAGATAATGCAATTTTGATCAATGCAGACCCTTTTATAACTAACTGTGCCAAACTATACAGCAAATATTACCCTTAGCGCATTTTGCCTTCATTGGTGTGCTAATTTTGCTGCATTGACTTCATTTGCTTGATATTACAAACGCTTTGGGCGATACCAATGGTCCTTCTCTCAGATATTTGTCAAATAGCTTGCATTACTTTAAAAGTTTTCAAATCAAATTTTTCATTCTACTCGTTGTATTACGCCAAAGCGTGTTACGAGTTTTGCGGGGCCCATCTCCGCGTCATTGTACCCTAACTACACAGCTCCTTTCGAAGAAATGCGGTGGCGAGTCGTTGGCCACACAGTGTCCAATTTGACCGGCCCAAAATTTAAACCTCAGATTTCCTGCTCGAGAGACGAACTTGTTACCATTCGACTAACTGACCGGTCTTGATAAATTTTGTTTAACAATTAAACTAACTTTTCACAACTGTAAAGTAGCACTTCACTCGCACACTTGCTTTCCCTTTAGATTAGTGGCAAAGCAGATGTATGAGTAAAGTGCTGCCTTACAGTTGTGAATAATTTATGTTGAAAATCTGCCATGTAACTTCTGAAATAAAGCAAAATACTGCTCAATAACTAACGCAGCATTTACAGTAAAGCCTAAGTTGCTACTAAGCATCCATTAAGTTAAATAAATCTTATTACAAAAGTACAATATGAAAAATGTTATTATACTTAAAGTTGGCATCAAAACCAAAGTTAAATTCATGCCATAAATATCACTAAATGAAAGTGTTCTTTTTGATAATCTTTTTCTATGCCATTTGCCTCATTTCGAAATTAGCTTTCAAAAATTTGCCAAACTTTTACAAGATAATGAATAATTAGGCTAATTGCTACAAATCGAAAATTGCTGAAATTTCTCAAATGTTTGAAAAGCAAAACTATATTAGGCATAGTTTTTAGAACTCACCTTTGTGAATAAATATTAACAAAAAAAACGTCACAAATCTCAATCACTTAGAATGAAGACGAATATATTATTTACGTATACAGCAGTCGCAATGTGGTAAAAGTTTAGCTTTTTGCAAATTTGAAAAGGGAGGAGGTATCTTGAGCGTATACAGAATCATGAAAAACATAATGTACCTTTCCCTAAGATTTAAAATTATGAATTTAAGATCTTTGAGGCTTAAACTGTTTGTTTTAGGGATCATCAGGGTGGTCTGTAGACGATCTAGAGTTCTAGTATCTTGGCAAACCTCCTAGTGCTCCTGACAAAACCGTTGATAATCTCGACAAAAGGTAAAATAGTCTGTTGGGCTTCAAAAACTTGAAAGATTACTTCATCATTACTGCAAGGCTGTGAGCTTTACGTTGTTTTTTTGTAAGCAATGGGCTGTTTACTAGTTTATGAGCTGTCAACTGGTTTGTAGTCCTTGCATACGAAGTACTAGATAATCATCAAGCTCTGGTACGGCCAGTAATTAGAACGGCATTATTGTTTTGTATATTGCAAATTTGTAGACTCGAGTTGTAGCCTTTATATGTATGGTGCATTTTATACTCTACGAAAAATAAACTCGCAAAAAAATGCATCGGCATTCAAAGTGCTCGAGTAGCTGAGTTTGTAGCAATAAGTCAGATTGGTCTGACGTGGTTGGTACGCAAAATTGTCAATAATGTTTCCCAATGAAATTTTAATCAAAACTATTTAATTTTTTATCGAAATTTTTTTTAAATTCAAACTAAATTTTAGAGATTCCTTAAAACTTGCTTATAAAATACTAAATTTTATGTCAAAGACTTCGGAGTTGGGCTAGTTACAAATTTTCATAATGTACGATTCAATTCGCAGTAGTTAGAAAATGAGATTTTGCTTTAGTATCATCGTCAAAGACTTTGGAGTTGGGCTAATTACAAATTTTTATACTTGCGATTCAATTCACAGTAGTTGGAAAATGAGATTTTGCTTTCGTACCAAAGTTAATCATTTCTTAATCGACTAAATTGATTGACTGCATGGTATCAATTTAATTGATTGTTTAACAGTTTTTTTTTGCATCATCTACACGCGGCATCGCAACTTTTAAGAGTTTTGTTTTAAATTTAAGAATTTTTTTTCAACGTCTGAGGAAATAATTTGCAATAATTCGTTATAAAAATGGCTAATAAAATCTTATTCTGCAGAAGTGGTTAACCCAAACTCACCGTGCTTTAAGTGCTTTAATTATGCCACAAACAGCAAAGAGAAAAATGCTTCCTTTTTGAGGCATTAAAAGAAAAAACTAACGCACCCGGAGAGCCCAAAAAAAGATGCTGGTAAGCTTGATGCTGCTGCGCTGTTGGGGCTGTTTTATCTTCGAAATTAAACTGAAGTCCAAAAAATAAGGCTTTCACCCAAGTCGGGCCTGTTTTATTTTTCTAGAAATTAATGTGGAGACCATAAAACAACATAAAAAGGTATTCTATATTTTCTTCTTGGAGCTATTCCAGGAATGGGCCACATTCTGCAACATTGGTGGCACCCAATTACTTTGGCCCTGTGCACCGGTACTGAAAAAATATCAAATCAAATTTTTCATTTTACTTGCTGTATTACGCCGAATTAAGCGTGCAACGAGTTTGTGGGGCCCAGCATCTCCACGTCATTGCGCCTGCGGGCAACACAGCTCCGTTTGATGAAATGTCGCAGCGGTGGAAAGCCGTTAGCTACACTGTGTCCGATTTGACCGGCTTAAGAGTTGAACTTCAGACCTCTAGCTGCAGAGACAAACGGTTTGAGAACTGATAATCTTATCACTAGTGCCCGTAAAAATCAACAACGTCAAAATTTTTTCAGGGCCTTATCATATCATGAAACTTATACTAAAATTGGTTTTTGGTGCTCTGGAACCAGTTTATCTAGATTTTACAGGTTAAAATAGAGTTAAAATTTAGGGCTTGGTCAAATTTTGTCAAAATTTTATGTGATCAAAAATTTGGATTACATTTTGCACGTTTGTACCGTACTATAGAGCCGTGTGAAACGGCTAACTTCGGAGATTTCAAATTGCTTATCCACTGTAGTCTCTTGGCTTACTTTCAGGTCAAGTTCAAAGCATGTTTAAGAGCATAGTTGGGACACTAGTTGTAGGCTCTACACTGGTCTTTTTTTTTTTGCTCAAGCAGATAAACTAGAAATAACAATGTTCAGGCGCTTAACCAGAAATCTGCAGTTGGGGGGGGGCTGTTTCGGGGTGTCTAGTGCCAAAAAAAAGATCTTCACCTAAAACTGGAACAATTTTCGTGTCCAAATTCAGTTGAAGGTCAAAAAAAAAAACGATCTTCGTGTCCATATTCAGTTGAACACAAAAAACAAGTTCTTCAGCTAAAACAGGAACTGCAATAAGAGGGGCTATTTTCTATTCCAGTGCAGAAATCAGTCTCAAAAGTGCTAAAAACGTGATATTTTCCATATTCTGCATGCGAATTAGGGGTCTATGTCCTCCCCCCTGGCTACGCTACTGCCAATGTTGAGAGTCGTTTCGATTTGACGATCAAACTAATATATTACGTTATATATTTACGTCCATTGGAATTTAACTTCACGAAACACGAATATATGATTAATACACTGTTCCAAAAAAAGAGGAAAAGCTCAACTGAAGCGATCGGTTTTCAGCCTAATAAATTAGTGTAACAAGCACGAGTAGCCGAAACAATGTGTTCCAATTGCGTCCAAAACGTTCTCTTTCTTGGGGTGTGCTGAATTTCCATGGGGTGACGCTAATTCTCAATAGGGCAGGCGCCACCCTACACTTAAAGTACTGATCACAGGTCCTTATTAGCAAAGGTCAGGGGCACTGGAGGTAATTATAAGCTGGCAGAAAGCCCAAACTGCTTCAGTAAATGGACATAATGATAAAGCAAACATTATTAAACTATTCTTAGGTGCATACGATTGCCTAATAAGTGTTTGTGGAAGAATGATAACCCAAGTGTAACCTTGAGTCCGACCAAAAACGCGAAGTCAAAACATACGTTTTCCAAGTTTTTGTGCGAAAGTATTAGCTATTAACAGGCGGAAATTGCAAAACTAGGCATTAAACTTTACATTAAAAAAAACACGATTGAATCGGATAGCAAGTTCAATGATTACAATCATGGATTAATTTCCAGCTAAATGATCTCATATATTATGAAATTTCACCCCTGGCCCTTAGCCGAGCAATGCAGTCAGGTGGTGGAGACAGGCGAAAACTGCAAAGATTGTCATAAGGCGCAGCCAAGATTTTTGATTGGGGGGGCACAAACAGCAAATCACATGTAATGATATCATCAGAAGTTTTTCAAGAAGGACTTTCTATGGTACAAAAATACTGTGAAATGAAGATCAGGGGCCATGGCCAGATTTGACACGTAACCAGAGTTTTGCTAAAGAGCGAAAACTTGAACCATAAATTAAAAACTTTTCCGAAAATGTCTAAATTGGAATACTTGGCAAGCAAAGTATTTCAATCAAACGTATTACAGATCTTGGTCTGGGGCGAAGCCCCCAGACCCTGGGCTATTTTTTTTTTTTGGAAAAAAATAGCTATTTTAATGCCATTTGGATCACATTTCGCACTTTTTGGAGACATTTGAAAAAACTAAATTTTTAACATTTGAAAATCAATTGAAAAAATTAGAGTGTTAAATCTTTACCTTACTTACATGTCAAGTCCAAAAAACGTTTAAAATCTTGCTTTTTTTGGTTAAATTTGTAAGTGACTTGGCCCAGTTTGTGGGAAGAAAGGTGCATTGCATCCTACACGATGTTTTGCAACAAACAATATTTCAACCGAAGACTTTCGTTGGAAATTTTTGTCATGAAAATAATCAGTTTTAGGAGTACATGTGCGACCAGGTGGCCCGCCCCACCACCAAATTCAACTTCAATAAATTGTTCAATGAGCATTTCTCCTGGTTAGTATTTTTAAGTGTTTTGTCGAGTACAAACTGGCGAGGTGAAGCTGGATTGTTACGTAAAATCGGGACAATAGATGGTTACTAATCAAGTTACTGCATTACGTTCATATAAAGAATAGGTGAGGGTCTGAGGTTCCAACTGATAGGACAAAATCCTAAATTTCTCCCGTGTTATACATTGAAATTGGTAGGCAAAAATTTGAATTGAGGAAGCCCGGGCCTCCTGGTTGTCAATTTAACATTATTTAATTAATTACTGTTGTATTAATAATTTCTGTTGTAGAATAGAAAACTTTTCATTTGAAAGTAAAACAAATTATTTACACTAAGTAGTGCTAATCAACTGCAAAAATACCTCCCTTTCGTTGATATGATTTATGCTTGAAAATAATTTTAATAAAAATTCAACTTCTTGGTATTTTGATCTTGATTTAAGTGATGTTACTCAGTTACGTAAATTGAAAAGTTAGTTTGCAATTTAAATGCAAATTGTTGTTTGATTATGAGTGCTTGATGTACCATAGTTTTCTGCATTGTTCGTTGATAAACAACTCAAGTTAAATTTAAAGTAGAAATACAAGAACAGCTTTTGAGAAGTCAATTTCACTACAAAAGTTTTATCCAAAGACACAACTGCTTTCTAAATTTTTATTATCGGGTAGCTTTCTACATCCTTGCTTATTCGGCATCGTCCATCAGTTGGTCGAGCGGTAGCGCGTTCGTCTCTGGAGCAGTAGGTCTGAGGTTCAAATCTCGAACCGGTCAAGTCGAACACAGACGTGTTGCCAACGGCTCGCCACCGCTGCAATATGTCATTGAAATAAGCTGAGTTACTCGCAGGCACAATTATGCGGAGATGGGTCTTGCAAACTCGTGACACGTTTCTGGGTAGTAGAGCGGCTACAATGTAAGGTTTGAATTGATTGATTACTTAATCGGCCAAACATAATTTGCCATTTAAAATCAAAGCCTGATGTATGTTCCTGACACATTGAAGGTTCAGTCACGAATTTGCACTGGTTTCGATTGGTACTGAATCCAACCCCTAGTGTAAACCTTTTCCTGCATCAGGAGGCTGTGAAAGTTGATGAAAACCTTGATAGAGATTTTCTGGTGGTGCAACAAGTAAGTTATTTTGATCGATCCGCGTACTTCTAGAAAAACTTGATCTGGAAAGATAAAAATACAGTATATCAGCAACTTATTCCAGGTTGAGGCCAAACAGATTATAAGTTTATTTGCAGGCGCGTAGCCAGGAATTTGCAATGGGGAAACTGTTTCGGAGGCTGGAAATAACAGCAAACGATCTTGACGCAGATTTTGGTCGGTCTTCACTCAGGTTAAGTTGGTTTTTCTGTCCAACTTTAGGTGATCTCCGAAAAAAAAAGGTCTTCAACCATGCTGAAACCCAGTTTTCTGGGCGAAATCACATCAGGTCCTTGACCCATTCTCATCACCAATGCCAATAGGGGGGGGCTATTTTCGTTTTTTGAGCAAAAATTGGCCTCAAAAGTGCTAAGAACGTGGTGTTTTGCATACTCTTCAATTTCACGCCCCCCCTGGCTACCTTACTGTATACTTGCAATTATTAGTTTTTAGCTACAGAGTTACGTACTGCTTCTACGTTTCATTCTACGCTATGTGCTAAAAAATGATAGGCGTGCGAGCATATCCTTAAAGTCTTTTAGGCAGCTGGCAACTTCTACGTTGGTAAGTGGATACGCCGGCCTAAAATTACGCTCGTATGCTCACGACTTTACGCACAATGTAAACCAGGCCTTAAAGTATCTGATTACAGGCAGTACTTAAATTGTAAAATTTTGGATGGGGAAACGCTGTTTTGCTTGTTTTATTTTTCATCGACGGGAAAGGTAATGTCGTATCAACGTATGTAAAGCCGGCATACCTCCTTATAACGTACAAGTTGCCAATTGGTTAAAATAAACTAAGGATACGCTTGCACGTTCACCATTTCTAGCACATACTGTAGAAGAAAATTTAGTAGGATTATAGCAGTGCATGGCCATTTAGCTTGAAACTGGTATTTGCTTGCTTGTTTGGCCTCAGCTAGAACAATCGTTCGCCGACATACTATACTATTATCCTTCCAGACCAAATCGCACTAGAAGTACGTCGATCCCCTAGACTCTCCGCCCGAGATCGACGTCAAAGTTGTAAACAAGCCGACAAGTACAAGCCCAAACCCAAAAAGTTATTTGGAGCCAAATCAGGCTCGAAAGTTAAGTTAGGTCAAAAAATGTGCTCGGTTATTGTTGGTATGCGTATAAAATAAAACTAACGCGTGATGAAATGTGACGCAATATTAATAATTGAGAAAATTAATGATTGTATTGACGCTGAAACGGAATCATCATTCGGTTTTGCAAAATTATCCTAATTACGCTTTTACAGCACATAAACGGCTAAAACACAAAATAAATACGTGTATCAAGTCTGCTGATTATTATCGAAAGGGGGTGATGATGAAGCCCCCAGCCAATTGCAGTGGTTTACAATACCTAAAATTGAAATATAAATTTTGAAGTTCTTTGTTCTCATTTTAGGGTTTGCTGTTGCAAAGATTTTCAACGAATACCATAAGATATTCCCCTGAAAAGTTTTTGGAAACCTTGAAACTGTTCTCCCATCTTGAACTTTGAGGGAAACAGAGAGACTGAATAATATTTATTATTCCAGTAACATCACAAGACCAATCCATTTTTGGTAATCCCTCTTTTTTTGATATTCAGGTTAGGAAAACAAACTCGGGTTTCCAAAAACTTTTTACGCGAATATCTCCTTGTATTTGTTGAGTATCATTACAACCGCAGCTCCAATATCACAACAAAAATTTCAAAAAATTATATTTCCGTTTTTAGCTATTGTGAACTACCCGAATTGACTCGATGCTTCACCTCCTTTAAGCCTGATATTTTGTTATTCTTAAGCTCGAACCTGACCGAAAAATCTTGCGGGCCCAACTTACAACTCTGATTAACTTATGCGTGTAAGCTGACTCAGTAGCACAAAACAGAATTTCAAAAGTTCTGAAAATAGCCGTTTAAACCCATTGGATGACATTTTGTACGTTTGCAGAATAGAGCCATGTGAAAGGACTTACTTTGAAGATTTTAATTGCTTATCCACAGTTGTCCTTTGGCTTACTTTCTGGATAAGTTCAAAACACGTTTAAGAGCATGTCGCATTGGATTTGAAATTTTTAAATGTTTTAATTGCGTGGAAAGTTTTAGCCCCACTGGTTGGGACACTGGTTGTAGGTTCTACACCGTTTTGTTTTTTTGCTCAAGCAGAGAAGCTAGGAATATCAATGTTTAGGCACTTAGCCAGAAATCTGCAGTTGGGGAGGGATGGGGCTGTTTTGGGGTGTCTAGTGCCAAAAAAAAAGGTCTTCACCTAAAACTGGTACACTTTTCGTGTCCAAATTCAGTTGGAGACCAACAAAAAAGTTCTTCACCTAAAATAGGAACTGCGATGAGGGGGCTATTTTCGATTCTAGTGCAGAAATCAGCCTCAAAACTGCTAAAAACGAGGTATTTTCCATATTCTGCATGCCAGTTGGGGGTCTATGGCCTCCCTCGCTGGCTAAACGCTACTGCCAATGCTGAGAGTCGTTTGGATTTGACAATCAAACCAATACTTTACGTCATTTAGTTACGTCCATTGGAATTTAACTGCACGAAACACAAATATGTGATTGATGAAATGTTACAAAAAAAGAGGAAAAGCTCAATTGAAGCGATCGGGTTTCAGCCGAATAAATTAGTGTAACAAGTAGCCGAAAAAACGCGTTCTAATTGCGTCCAAAACATTTTCTTTCTTGGGGAACGCTGAATTTTGACGGGGGGAAGCTAATTCTCGACGGGGGACACGCCCCCTACAATTAAAGTACCGATTACAGGGCCTTATTAGGAAAGGCAGGGACACTGAAGGCAATTATACGCTGGCAGAAAGCCCAAACTGCTTCAGTAAATAAGTGTAAACATAAAGCAAACATAAATAAATTATTCTTAGGTGCATACGATTGCCTAATAAGTGTTTGTGGAAGAATGATAACCCAAGTGTAACCTTGAGTCCAAGGAAAAACGCGTAGTCATAACATATGTTTTCCAAGTTTTTGTCTTAAAATATAAGCTATTAACAGGCGGAAATTGCAAACCTATTAGACATTACATAAAAAAACGATTGAATATGATAGCAAGTTCAATGATTACAATTAAAGGTTTGTTTCCAGTTAAATGATCTCAAATATTATGATAATGCGGCCAGCTGGTGGAAGCCGGTGAAAATTACAAAAATCGTTTTAAGGCGTAGCCAGGATTTTTGATTGGAGGAGGGGCACAAACAACAAAATCAAATGCAATGATGTCATCAGAATTTTCCAAGAATGACTTTTTATGGTAATAATATACCGTGAAATGGAAGATCAAAAGCCAGGGCCTGGTTTAACTCGTAATAAGAATTTTGTTAAAGAGAGAAAACTTGAACTAAAAGTTAAAAACTTTTCCGAAAATGTCTAAATCAGAAGACGTGGTAAGCAAAGTATTTTAAGTCAAACGTAGGGCGATTTTTTTGGAAAAAATAGCTATTTTAATGCCATTCAGATCACATTTTGCGCGTTTTTAGAGTCATTTGAAAGAACTAAATTTTTAACATTTGAAAGTCAATTGAAAAAAGTAGATTGTCAAGTCCTCACCTTACTTACAGATCAAGTCCAAAACATGTTTAAAACCTTGCAGTTTGGGGTTAAATTTGTTAATGACTTGGCCCAGGTTGTGGGAAAAAAAGTATATTGCCTCCAACAATATTTTTTACAGCAAATATTAATTCACTCGAAGATTTTTGTTGAAGATTTTTGTTTTGTCATGAAAATAACCAGTTTTAGGAGTACATATACGACCAGAGGGCCAGCAACTCCCTCCAAAAGAAAACAAACTTCAAATTCAATAAATTGATCAATGAGCATTTCTCCTAGTTAATATTATTTTTCAAAAGTATTTTGTCGCGTAAGACTGGCGAGGTGGAGGTGGATTGCTACTTAAAATTGGGACAATAAATGGTTATAACCATGTTAATACATTGCGTTTATATAAAAAGTACGTGAGGGAGTTAAGTTCCAACTTATAGGAAAAAAACCTGAATTTTTCCTGTGTTGCACATTTCAATTGGTTGGCAAAAATTTGATTTGAGGGGACCCAGGCCTCCTGATCGTCAATTTAATATTATTTCATTAATTACTGTTGTATTAGTAATTGCTGTGGTATGAATGGAAAACTTTTCCTTTGAAAGCAAAGCAAATTATTTACAGTATAAGTAGTACTAATCAACTGCAAAAATATCAAAATTTGACAACCAAAATTTGACTACATCGACAGCTGGAGAAAGGTTTTAAACGGTTGCAAAGCTTGTGAGCAGTTTGTTAACTTCACGTAGACAAAATTGTTGCTGAGTACTTAGCAGACAGCAGTGTAAACGCAACTTAGCAGCCACTTAAAATGTAAACCGTAGAGCGGTTAATCTACAGTGTTTTTTGACTTTGTTGCAACTCAAGTTATGCTAGGTTTCTGATGCGTAACAATGCAAGACAGAATCGAAACTAATAATTTTGTACGCGGATTGTAAAAGTCTCCAAAAACCTCCAAAGTTTGAAAATCTACGACGATTAATGACCAGATCAGTTCCACTTGATGCGTTCAGTTAATTATATCTTCTTGTTATGGCTTCGTTTTGCAATGACTGTGTGTTTTTAAATTAGTCTCAACTTCAATTCAGCGTGATTGTTTTTTATACTCGTCTGTGAATTTGAAGTGATAATACTCTCTTAAACCCTTCAAAGTATATTAACCTTCGAGCTGTGATTTTCGGATCGGAAATTGACCACTTAAATGTATCTTTATTTCGTCCATGCACTGGAAGGGCGTCGACAAAAGTTTAAGTGTGATGAAATTCTTTTGCAACCAAGTAACACATTGGCAAAATGATTTCGCTAAACTAGTGTTTTACTGGCTAATTTATTCATTATTAGTTTCTGATTTTGACGTCATACTGATGAAAATTTGAAAGCTGAAATCAAAAAAATATCTAACTAACCTGCACGAGATTTAGTGATGCAAAACTGTAAGACAAAGTCTAGGTTGTGAGACAATGTATATTAGCATCCATAACTGCCGTGCTTGCTTGATACAATACTTAATTATGAAGGATTTATATATCGCAAGATCTTCTTGTAGTCGTGCGTACTTTGCTGGAAAAAAAAACAGCCTCTAACGAACAAAAAGATTCTTTTTTTTTTCAAAAATGACCTCGACTTCATGCACAAAAGACTCCGGTAGTTTTCAAAAATCTTGTTATTGAAAATCATTCTGCATGAATGAGATTACTTTTATCAAATTTTGTCTTTTGGGATTTTCGCTCAAACTTCTTCAAATGAATTTCCTTGTTTCCTTTAAAAATTAAATCATCAAGATTTTAAAATATTTCCAATCTTTAAGACAATTTTTAGAAAAATCCGTGCCCATTGCATTTCTCTTCAACGAGTGCTTGTAATTACCAAAATCTTGATTTAGGCGTTAATAAATAGCTTTGCTAATCTTTTTTTGCGGAAAAAAAGCACAATTTTCTCATTTGCTACCAGATTAGTAACGTTACTTTTTGTGGTAGACCCAACTGTTTATATTTACCCTTTTTAAAGCAAACGAGTTTATTTTAAGTGGAGAGTATATTTTACTGTCTGCATATAGCCTTCTGTTATGTAAAAAATGGAACACTTTCCATTTGAAAATAAAACAAATTGCTTCAGTCGTGCTAATCAAAAGCAAAAACCTCTATTTTTTTAGAATGATTTATGCTTGTAAATGATTCTAATAATAAAAATTCAAGTTCTTGGTGTTTGAACGCTAATTTAAGTGATGCTACGCAGTAACATAAATTGAAAATTAGTTGTAATTTAATTCCAAATTTTTGTTTCATTATGAGTGCTCTATGTACCGTAATTTTTTCCATTATTTGTTAATAAACAACTAAAGTTAAATTCAAAGTGGTAATACAAGAGTAAGTTTTGAGAAATTAATTTCAGTACAAAACTTTTATGCAAAGATGCAATGTTTTTTAAAATTTTTATCATCGGGTAACTTTCTACATCCCTGCTCACTCGGCATTGTCCATCAAGGTGCATTTCACAGTATCCGTTTTTCGTCCGTTTTTGTCCGTTTTTTTTGCGTTTTTGCTTCTGCTTGAAAAAGTATGCGCTTTTTCATCCGCATTTTAGTAAGTCCATATCCGCACTAAGTAGACTGTAACATATGGATAAAAATTTTGTTCAAAAACTTTGTGTATGAATGATTAGAGCGATATTTCAAAATAAGGCTGTATACCCCTTTGCAAAAAATTTTTTCGGACAACTTTTGTGCAGCATGTGACAGTTTGGTTAGTGCAGATATGGATATATAAAAATGCGGATGAAAAAGGACATACTTGTTCAGGGAGAAGCAAAAACGTATAAAAACGGACAAAAGCGGACAAAAAACAGATACTGCGTAAATTCGCCTTTGGTTGGTCGAGCGGTAATGCGTTCGTCTCTGGAGCGGGAGGTCTGAGATTCAAACCTTGGACCAATCAAATCGGACACAGACGTGCTGCCAACGGCTCGCCACCACTGCGACATAACTTTGAAAGAAGCTGGTAGCTGTGTTAACTGCAGAAGCAATGATGCGGAGATCGGTCCCGCAAACTCGTTATATGTTTCTGTGTAGTACAGCGAGTATAATGAAAGATGTGATTTGATTGATTGCTTAATTGTCCTAACATAATTTGGCATTTGAAATCAAAACTTGATGCATGCTCAGTGGCGGATCCAGAAAATTTTGGTGGGGGGGATGAAAAAATTTTAAGCACAAAACCTCAAACATTCGGATGTCTTCACCGCAGTTGAGACTGATTTTTGGGCCGAAATCGGAAATTCAAGCGTTTTTTCCGCCCAAAATCAGGTGGTCTTCAAAAAAAAAAAAAAAGGTCTTCACCGATAATTGAGACCAATTTTTCGGCCGAAATCGGAAATTCAAATGTTTTTTCCGCCCAAAATCAGGTGGTCTCCAAAAAAAAAAAAAAAAAAAAGGTCTTCACCGAAATTGAGACTGATTCTTTGGCCGAAATCGTTAGGTTTAGGCTGGTGGGGGGGGATGCATCCCCCCCATCCCCCCCCCTAAATCCGCCACTGTGCATGCTCCTTACATATTGAAGGTTTAAGTCACGAATTTGCACTGGTTTCGATTAGTACTGAATCCAACCCCTATAGTAAAATTTTCCTGCATCAAGGGGAAGTGAAAGTTTACGAAAACGTTGATAAAGATATTCTGCTGGTGCAACGAGTACGTTATTTTGATTGATTTGATCCACGTACTTCTAAGAGAAACTTGATCTGGAAGAATAAATTTTCAGTATATCAGCGAACTATTATCCATGGTTGAGGCCAAGCAAACTATAAATATACTTGCAATTATCGGTTTTTAGCTATAGGGCAATGCACTGCTATTAAGTTTCAATCTACTTTATTGTAGGTGAGCGTGCGAGCCTATCCTTGGTGGGTTTTAACAACTGGAAATTTTTACATTGGTAAGAGGGTACGCCCGGCTTAAAATCACGATCGTACATTCGCGATTTTACGCACAGTGCAAACCAGGCCTTGGAAATATGTGATTACCGCAAGCAGTACTTAAATTGAAAATTTTTGAATGGGGAGACGTTGTTTTTCTTGTGTTATTTTTCATAGACGGGAAAGGAAATGTCGTATCAGCGTTTGAGGGACCCGGCGAACTCCCTTTTCATAACGTACAATTTGCCAGATGGTTAAAATAAACTAAAGATACGCTCACGATTTTTTAGCACGTAATGTAGATCGAAACTTCAAGCAGTGCATTGCCCTTTAGCTAGAGACCGGTAATTGCAAGTATACTTATAATTTGTATGGCCTCAACTTGGCCAATAGTTCGCTGATTCACTATGCTTTTATCCTTCCAGACCAAACCTCATCTTTAGAAGTACGTGGATTCCCCAGACTTCCCGCTCGCGATTGATGTCAAAGTTGTGAACAAGCCGACTAGCACATGCCCAAACCCAAAAACTTTTTGGAAGCGAAATCAGTCTTGAAAGTTAAGTTAGGTCAAAAAATGTGTACGGTTGTTGTTCGTAGGCGGTTAAAATAAAACTTCAGCTGAACAATTGTGACGCAATAATAATAATGGTGCATTAATGATTGTATTGACGCTCAAACGAAATCGTCATTGAGCTTTACACAATCATTTCAATTACGATTTCATAGCACCTTCAAGACTAAAACATACAACAAATACGTATATCAAGCCTGCTGAATATTGAAAGTGGGTGAAGCATTCAGGCAATTACAGTGGTTTACAGCAGCTAAAATTGAAATATGATTTTTGAAGTTTTTTGTTCTTTCTTTGGGGTTGCGGTTGCCAAGATATTCAACAAATATAATAACATATCCCCCCTGAAAAGTTTTCGGAAACCCTGAATTTGTTCTCCCAGTCTGAACGTCAAGGGAAACAGAAAGACTGAATAAGCTGAGCATATTCTTTGTCACCAGGTATGATGTAGATCTGTATTTTATTGTTCTGCTGGTGTCAAGGCTAATTTCAAATGTAAAAAGCTTAAACACAGCCAACGTTTCAACAATAAACTAACTGCTCTCATCAGGGCTAAAAGGTCTAAAATGAGTTAAAATGCAAATGGAAACAAAGCAATCAACAAATGACGTAATCACGTGTCACAAGAATGAGCTATAACACTGTGCAAAAAAGCATGTGAATGAACGAATTAGGACCAAACCGGTATCTGAAATACTATAATAACAATTTCAATACATGAGCAAATGAAAACAAACATAAAAACCGGGTTCTAAACTCACTAAGACCAATTTTTAAACGAAATGATATATTATTTTTCAATTTAAAGTACGTACATGGCAATGAAATTGTATTTGGAACGTTTTTATAAAAAATGATTTTCTATCATTCATTGTATTTGGTTTGTTTTATCATTTTTTCTATCATTCATTGTATTTGGAACGTTGTTAATAAAAAATGATTCAATAAATCGGCGTTTTCTATAATCAGTTTCAAATTTTAAAATTTGGCTATTGTTCCAGTCAATATCGTGATGCAAGTTAATGAAAATTGAAAAAACACTTTGCGTGTTTGCAAGGTGCTGTGGTGTTATCTTTGATATTTGCGGGTTTTGACTGAGCGTTTCGGATATCTCTAATATGTTCTTTTTTTCTGGTTTTGGATGATCGTTTAGTTTCTCCAATGTAAACCATATTACAGTCTTTGCATGGAATTGACTACATGGAATTGAGGTAGACTGCACCTTGCCGTTTATTGGATTGAATTTTGTGCTTGTGAGATGATAGGATCTGTACCAATTTTGTTCCTGGTTTCATGATCGTTTTTACGCCAAGTGGAATCAAACTTCGTCTAATTTTTTCTGACAAGCCAGGAAAATAAGGAATGCTTTTTTACACATTGTTATTGCTCATTCTTGTGACACGTGATTACGTCATTTGTTGATTGCTTTGATTCCATTTGCATTTTAACTCATTTTAGACCTTTTAGCCCTGATGAGAGCAGTTAGTTTATTGTTGAAACGTTGGCGGTTTTTAAGCTTTTTACATTTGAAATTAGCCTTGACACCAGCAGAACAATAAAATACAGATCTACATCATACCTGATGACAAAGAATATGCTCAGCTTATTCAGCAAAATCAAGGAGCTGTACAACTCCGACGTACTTAAAATTTCCTGCAGGTACGTTAAATTGGGGATTGCAGTTGGAAGACATCGCGGCCACTTGTGATTTAACCACGAATGTATCCGTCAAAATTTACTTCCAAAAAGCTTAAGATTCAAGAGCCCCATTAACAATTACAGAGGCAGATCATTGGCAAGAAAACTTGGTTTTAGTTACTTGAAATTGAGAATTGAGATGTCTCACCAGCGAATTCAATCCGCTTTGGCACACCGCACAAAACATTAGAATTTAAATTAAGAAATCAACTTTCTGTCTAGACTAGACAGCTTATCTCTCATATTCAGTTCAAACGGCAGCAAACTATAAATGACTCAAATCTTAGGCATAAAAAATTGATTGAAAAAATCAGTGGCAGGCATCAATCAAAATCGCTTTTGTCTGACAAACCAAAGAATTAGGAACTAAACCTTTCAAAATCTAATCAAAAAGAAAGTGAAACTCAAGTTTTAGAATTGGGTTTAAATTTTGCCTCAGCACCAAGAATTATTCCGAGTCATAAAATTTTGGCTGGCTTGGAGAAAGGGTTTGGCAGTTACCCTCACACGAAGCGGATCTTGTAAGAGGTAAAGTCAACTCGTTACTTAAAAGTCATAAAGCTCCGCAGCCTACGTTACGCCGAGAAGAAAGAGAATCTGTCTACAGCCTAGAAAAGCGGGAAGACATCGTTATAGTAAAGGCTGACAAAGGCAATGCAACTGTCGCTCTTGATCGCGATGAGTATGACGATAAACTTATGACTATGCTAAAGGATACAACCACATATGTCGAGCTTAAACGCGATCCAAACCAAAAAACCGAAAGAATGGTGAACCAGTTTGTATCGCAATTACGTGAAGAGGATAAAATATCTCCAACAACGACTCATCGACTGAAAAGTTCGGACGCAAGCTCTCCTTTACTTTATGGTTTGCCGAAAATATACAAAGCAAACATTTCATTAAGACCCATTGTTTCCTTTATAGGGTCACCAACGTACGCATTGTCAAAAGAATTGCCATCCATTTTATCGAAATTAATTGGATTAAGTGAACATCATGTAAAAAACTCTGAAGAATTTGTTAAATCAGTCACTACAATTAAAATTGAGGAAACGGAAATTTTGGTTTCGCTTGACGTGATATCATTATTTACCAAAATACCGGTAGATCTTGCTATAAAGTTAGCCCAGGAAAGGCTCCATGAACTTCAGAATCTAAATGAGCTCAAGAAATGGTCTGTAAATAATATTTGCAATGGTTTTCAAATTTGTTTGAAGGCAACTTACTCAACTTTTCGAAAAAAAATTTTTAAACAAATTTTCGGTATTGCCATGAGTTCTCCAGTCTCAGTTGTTGTGGCTAATTTAGTCATGGAGGATGTGGAGACCAGAGCGATCAAAATCTTTGCTCACCCCCCCAGACTTTGGCTACGCTACGTTGATGACACATTTGTAAATATCGAGAAAAAATTCTTAAACATCTTCTTTGACCACATTAATAACTTGGAACCATCCATAAAATTCACAATGGAAATCGAAAAAGATTAGCAATTGCCTTTTTTGGATACTCTCATTCAACGTTCTAAAACTGGCGAATTGAGTTCTTCCATTTTCCGCAAACCTACCCATACAGATCGTTACCTAAATTTTAGATCCGACCACCCTCTGCAACATAAACTAGCTGTGTTTGACACACTCATGCATCGAGCAGTCACTTTACCAAGCCATAAACTTGAAAAGCGAAAAGAAATAAAGTACATAAAAACCGCCCTGATGAAAAACTCGTATCCTTCACGGATTTTTTGTTCCCAATAGAAGGCCAAAGCTGAAATTACAGATTCACCTCACAATAACAAAGGATATGCCATAATTCCCTATTTTCCTGGCTTGTCAGAAAAAATTAGACGAAAGTTTGACTCCACTTGGCGTAAAAACGATCATGAAACCAGGAACAAAATTGGTACAGATCCTATCATCTCACAAGCACAAAATTCAATCCAATAAACGGCAAGGTGCAGTCTACCTCAATTCCATGTAGTCAATTCCATGCAAAGACTGTAATATGGTTTACATTGGAGAAACTAAACGATCATCCGAAACCAGAAAAAAGAACATATTAGAGATATCAGACTCGCTCAGTCAAAACCCGCAAACATCAAAGATAACACTACAGCACCTTGCAAACACACCATACTTGCACCACGATATTGACTGGAACAATAGCCAAATTTTAAAATTTGAAACTGATTATAGAAAACGCCGATTTATTGAATCATTTTTTAGTAACAACGTTCCAAATACAATGAATGATAGAAAATCTATTTCATTGCCATGTACGTACTTTAAATTGAAAAATAATACATCATTTCGTTTAAAAAAAAAAAAATTGGTCTTAGTGAGTTTAGAACCCGGTTTTTATGTTTGTTTTCATTTGCTCACTTATTGAAATTGTTGTCATAGTATTTCAGATACCGGTTTGGTCCTAATTCGTTCATTCACATGCTTTTTTGCACAGTGTTATAGCTCATTCTTGTGACACGTGATTACGTCATTTGTTGATTGCTTTGTTTCCATTTGCATTTTAACTCATTTTAGACCTTTTAGCCCTGATTGGAGCAGTTAGTTTATTGTTGAAACGTTGGCTGTGTTTAAGCTTTTTACATTTGAAATTAGCCTTGACACCAGCAGAACAATAAAATACAGACTGAATAATATTTATTATTCCGGTAACATATAAGTAACCAATCCAATTTTGGTAATCCCCCTTTTTTTTGAAATTAAGGCTAAAAGAACAAACTCGAGTTTCCGAAAACTTTTTACGCGGACATCCCATTGTATTTGTTGAATATCTTTACAACCGCATCTCCAATATCACAACAAAAATTTCAAAAAATTATAATTCAGTTTTTAGCTATTGTAATCCACCAGAGTTGGCTGGATGCTTCGCCTCTTTTAAGCATGATGTTTTGTTAATTATAAGCTCAAACCCGACCCGAAAATCTTGCGGGCCCAACTTACAACTCTGGTCAATTTAATCGTGTAAGTTGACGCAGTGGCACAAAAAAGAATTTCAAAAGTTCTGAAATCAGCCGTTTAAACCCATTTGGATGACATTTTGTACGTTTGCACAGTAGAGCCACGTGAAAGGACTTACTTCTAAAATTTTAAAATGCTTATCCACTGTTGTCCCTTGGCTTGCTTTCTGGTCAAGTTTAAAATGCGTTTAGGAGTATGTCGCATCGGGGTTGAAATTTTTAAGTGACTTAATGAAGGAGAAAGCTTTAGCCCCCCTGGTTATAGCACAGGTTGGATGCTCTACTCTAGTCTTTTTTTTTTTTGCCCAAGCAGGGAATCTAGGAACACCAATTTTGGTAGCCACTTAGGTCTGACGATCAAACCAGTACTTTACGTCATTTAGTTACGTCCATGGGAATTTAACTGCACGAAATACAAATTTGTAATTGATGAAATGTTAAAAAAAAGAGGAAAAATTCCATTGAAGCGATTGGTTTTCAGCCGAATAAATTAATGTCACAAGTAGGCAAAAGAACGTGTTTCAATTGCGATCAGAACGTTTTCTTTCTAGGAGACGTTGAATTTTGATGGGGGGACGCTAATTCTTGGTGAGGGGATGCCGCCCCCTACAATTAAAGTACTTATTACAGGACGTTATTAGGAAAGGGAGGGGCACTGAAGGCAATTATAAGCTGGCAGAAAGCCCAAACTGCTTCAGTAAATGAGTGTAAACATAAAGCAAACATAATTAAATTATTTTTGGATGCATACGATTGCCTAATATGTATTTGTGAAACCATGATAAGCTTTCGTTTAACCTTGCATCCAAGAAAAAACGTGGAACCATTGCTATGGTTTGGAAGTTTTTAAGTTGAACCATAAGCTATTAACAGGCGGAAATTGCAAAACTAGCTATTAAACTTTACATAAGAAAAAAAACAAAAAAAACGATTGAATTGAATAGCAAGCTCAATGATAACAATTAAAGATTTGTTTTCAGCTAAAGGATCTCCTGCATTTTGAGCTTTCAACCTTGGCCGAGCAATGCGGCAAGGTGTTGGAGGTCGGCAAAAACTGCAAAAATTGTCTTAAGGCGTAGCCAGGGTTTTTGATTGGAGGAGGGGATACAAACAGCAAATCATATGCATTGACGTCATCAGACTTTTCCAGGAATGACTTTTTATGGTAATAATATATCGTGAAATGGAAGATCAGAAGCCAGGGCCTGGTTTGACTCGCAGTCAGGATTTTGCTACAGAGAGAGAACTTAAACCAAAAGTTAAAAATTTCCAAAAATATCAAAATTGGAAGAAGTGGCGAGCAAAGTATTTTAGTCAAACGTATCACAGACCTTGGTCTGGGGGCAAAACCCCTAGCCGCTGGGCGTTTTTTTTTTTTTTTTGCTAAAAGATAGCTCTTTTAATGCCATTCGGATCACTTTTTGCACGTTTTTAGAGTCATTTAAAAGTATCAAATTTTTAAGATTTGAAAGTTAAATTGAAAAAATTTAAATTGTTAAGTGTTAAGTGAGTCCGCACGCATTGAGTCTCAACTTTTTTTGTTATGAACAGCAATTAGAATAACAATTAATTCATAACAATAATAACGAGCTAAAGCAAAGCAGCTGTATATAAACAGCTTGTGAACACAGAAAAGCGAAAACAAAGACAATATCATTTAAATTTATTTTGTCTCGCCATATCCGTTCATTTAAATTATGTTCATTAAAATTTAAATTACACAAAGACAAACATTTAAATTATGTTCACTCGGTCACCACAAGTCCTCTCTTTACTTACATGTCTAGTCCAAAACATGCTTAAAACCTTGCAAGTCTTATATTTTTTGGTTAAATTTGTAAGTGACTTGGCCAAGGTTGGGAGAAGTAAGGTACATTGCTTCCTACAATATTTTTGCTGCAAATGATAATTTACTCGAGTATTTGCCTAGTAGATTTTTGTTTTGTCACGAAAGTAACCAGTTTTAGAAATTTATCTACGACCAGGGAGGCCGCCTTCCCCAAAAAATTTCAAATTCGATAAACTGTTTAAAAGAGCATTTCTCCTACTTAATTTTTGTCTTTGAGTGTTCTGACGAGGTGGAGGTGGACGGTTGCTTGAAATTGAGATAATAGATGGTTACTACTAGAATTGAAACTAATATTTTTGCACTCGGATTGTAAAAGTTTCCAGAAACCTCCATAGCTTGAAAATCTACGACGATTAATGAACAGATCAGTTCCACTTGATGCGTTCATGTAATTTTGTTTTCTTGTTATGGCTTCGTTTTGCAATAATTTTGTATTTTTGAATTAGTCGCAACTTCAATTCAGCGTGAATGTTTTTTATACTCGTCTGTGAATTTGAAGTGATAATACTTTCTAAAACCCTACAAAGTACTATTAATCTTCGAGCTGTAATGCGGATCGGAAATTGACCACTTAAATGTGTCTTTATTTCATCCATACACTGGAAGGGCGTCGACAAAAGTTTAAGTGTGATGAAATTCTTTTGCAACCAAGTAGCACATTGGCAAAATGATTGCGCGAAACTAGTGTTTTACAGGCTATTTATTCATTATTAGTTTCTGATTTTGACGTCATACTGATGAAAATTTAAAAACTGAAATCAAAAAAATATCTAACGAGCCTAGACGAGATTTAGTAATGCAAGACCGTAAGACAAAGTCTAGGTTGTTAGACAAACTATAAGCATCCATAACTACCGTGCTTGCTAGTTATAAAACTTAATTATAAAGGATTTAAATATCGTAAGATCTTCATGTAGTCGTGCGTACTTTGCTGGAAAAAAAATCCTCAAATAACCAAAAAGATTCTCTAAAAAAACGTCTTTCAGAAATGACCTCGACTTCCTGCACACTGTGCACAGGGACTCCGGCCTGCCTATTTTGCAAATCCATCTGGATAAATGAAACTAATCTTCAGTGGAATTTGTCTTTTAGAATTTTTGCTCAAACTTCTTCAAACAGACTCCCATGTTTGCTTCAAAATTGGAGGGAATTTCATCAAAATATTAAAGTATTTCCAATCGTTTGGTTATTTCTGAAAAAGAGCCGTGCCCATTGCATTTGCAATCTTTTTAACAAATGCTTGTAATTACCAAAATTTTGATTCAGGCGTTACTAAACAGCTTAATTAATCCTTTTTTGCTCAAAAAATGTAAAATACTCTCATCTGCTATCGGTTTTGTAACGTTAGTTTTGGGGGTAAGACCCATCTGTTTATTTTTACCCTTTTTGAAGCGAACGTGTTTATTTTAAGTGGAGAGTATATTTTCTTGTCTCCGTAAAGCGTATTGCTTTTTACGAAATGGAACACTTTCCATTTGAAAATTTCTTGAATCGTGCTAGTCAACTGCAAAAATACCCCCCTTTTGTTGAAATAATTTATGCTTGTAAATGATTTTCATTGTAAAAATTTAGCTTCTTGGAGTTTGGATGTTAATTTAAGTGATGTTATTAGTTATGTAAATTGAAAACTTAGTTGTAGTTTACTTCCAAAATATTGTTTCAATATAAATGCTTTAGGTGCCGCAATTTTATGCATTGTTAGTTAATAAACAAATAAAGTTAAATTTAAAGTGGTAATACAAGAGTAACTTTTAAGAAGACAATTTCACTGAGAAATTTTTAAGCAACGACACAATATTTAATTTTCTGAAATTTTATTGTCGGGTGTTTTCCTAAATCCTTACTTGATAGGCACCGTCCACTTGGTCGAGCGGTAACGCGTTCTTCTCTGGAGCAGTAGGTCTGAGGTTCAAACCTCGGGCCGGTCAAATCAGACGCAGTGTTGCCTCGCCACCGCAACCATTTTCCTTCGTAAGAAGCCGCGTTGACCGCAGGCGCGATGACTTAAAGATGGGCTCTGCAAACTCGTTATGCGTTTGGCGTAGACAATGAGTATAATGAAAAATTTCATTTCATAGACTACTTAATCGATCATATTTAATTTGGCATTTAAAATCAGAACTTGTTGCATATGTTCCTGTCATATTCGTGGATTAGATCACAAATTTGCGTTTGTTTCTATTGTTACCGAATTCAATTCCTACCGCAAAACATTTTCTTCTATCATAAGACTGTGAAAGTTGATAAAAAAGTTAAGATTTTCTTCTGGGGCAACAAGTAAGTCATTTTGATCGATCAGCATACTTCAAGTAGCGTTTGGTCTGGAAGGGCAAAAGTACTGTATATCAGCGAACTATTGTCCATTTGTCCAAGTTGAAACGAATAAGTTACAACGAATAAGCTTTATTGATCGATCACCATACTTCGAGTAACACTTGGTCTGAAAGGACAAAAGTGCAGTATATCAGCGAATGGTGGGCCCAAACAAATTATAGGTACTTACAAGTTGCAACTATACCTGTTGGTATATATAGTAGCTATCGCACGGAAATGCACTGCTACTATAAGTCCGGCGGCCGGCATTGGTCGTAAAGTTGTTAACGTTCGTTCGTAACTTTAGTTTATTTTAACCAAATGGCAACTTGTACGCTGGTAAATGGGTAACTCAAACGTACCAAACTTCTGTTTAGTATCAATTAAAAATACACTTGCACGATCACGACTTTACGTCCAATGAAAATCAGGCCTTAGTACGCGATTGCAGTGCCTTATTGGGAAGGGGAGTGGCACTGGTGGCAATTAAGTTAACAAAAAGTTTCGTGTGCTTAAGTGATTGAATAAGGGCATTAACTAACACAATTTAAATGTTTTTGGCTGATTACGATTACCTAATATCATGAAAGCATGAAGCCTAGGAGCAATTTTGCTTTTGTTTTAAACTTACCAGGAAGTTATTTAATCGCAAATGCGAAACCAAAATATTTTACGTTTTGGAAATTTTTGTTTTGAGCTATCAGCTATAAATAGGCGGAAATTGGAAAAATGTAAGACATTACATCATAAAACAAATCTGAATCGTATAAGGACAATTAAGTACAGTGCTTACAAATGTTGAAGTGCCGCCAGCAAAATGATCACAAATATGACCATCGGATTCTATTCCCGCCCCGAAGTCGAGCGGTAACGGTTGAGCCAAGCAGAAATTGCAAAAATATAAAACATTTCAGCAAAAAACGAACTTGAATCTTACAACAAATAAAATTGATTAAAATGATTACAAATATGGAAGTACCGACGGAAAAATGATCTCAAATATGCAATTCCACCCCAGCCTACTAGTTGAGCGTAACATGGCCAGTTGGTGGAGCCAGGCAAAAATTTCAAAAATATTAGAAATTTGATCAAAAAACGAACCTGAATCGCGCAGCGAGTAAAATTGGGAATGATTGCAAGCACGGGTTGTGTCGGTCGAAGAAAAATCACGTGTACAAATCGATTACAGGTTTTGCCATCGCTGCGACATTTTATCAAAAGGAGATGTGTTGTAGGCACAATGATGCGGAAATGCTGGGCGCCTGTAACTTGTTGCACACTTCAGCGCAGTACAGCAGCTAGTGTGTATATATTTGATTTCGTATTTTAACCCTGTCTGCAAAACTAGCAGTACAGACGCGTAAATTCGGCATTGTGGAAGAGGCAGGTTTTCAACGCAAAACAGAAGTTATACCCTTCCGCCGTTGTAACTCGTAAGTACAAAAAGCTATTTGCATTAGTTTGATCAGAAAAATTAGAGCCAAAAATGTACGAAACATATTTGAATTAGAAGCTTTTTGGTTTTTTTCTCGAACCATTATCAGTCTAAAAACATAAAAAAAATCACTCAAAAAGCTAGATGTAACTTAATCTTTAATACAAACGCTAAACTTACTCCTTGTTATCAACCGGACAAGGAAGCTGTTAGGAAGTAAATCTGGAACGGTGCATATGTGAAATGGTAAAGCTAAACTAAGGGGCAACTAAACGGATAAAACTTACCAAAAAACGTAGCACTCGAAGAAGAAGATTTACCACTGACATAACAGAGTAATGAAAATTAACCAATAACTGACTTAAATTCCACACTGGCAGATAAAGTTCTCCAAAATTTAGCCGGAAAAAACTTGACCAGCTAATGCTGTAGCCACAAACTTTCTCGTAAAAAAATTGAAACCAAAAACATGGGAATAAATATAATAAAATATTTTTGTGCTTTTTGGTAAGTTTTATTCATTTAGTTGCCCCGTAGTTTAGATTTATCTTTTCATATACTGTATGTACCGTTCCAGATTTATTTGCTAGCAGCTCCCTCTTCCGGTTGACAACAAGAAGTAAATTTAACATTTGTATGAAGGATTAGGTTAAATCTAGCTATTTGAGTGACCTGTCTATGTTTTTATATTAAAAATGGTTTAAGAATAAACCGAAACGTTTCTAATTCAAATATACTTCATATATTTTTGGCTCTAATTTTTCTGATCAAACTAAGCGCCAAACCCATATTTTCTGCTCCGATGTTTGCATTAGGATTGTTTAAAAAAATATTTTTTCTGAAAAATGATCCTGCAACAGTATTTCCCGTTTTGTTACCCCAAAAAATGATATTGACTAATTTTCACAAAAAAACGTTGATGTCTAGGGGGTGCACAACTCAATTGTAGTTTATGGCGTCATTAAAAACACGAGAAAAGTTTTTTTTTGAAAACACTGGCAAGTGACATATCAACAGACGCAAAATGACCCCCTGAATCGTATAATTTGCCAATTGTTTTGGTTTATTGACTTTAAGTAAAAATTTATTTCAAAATTTTAAATTTATGACATCATCATTTTAGTTAAAATTGCATCTTTGCACGCTTTATTAAATATAAAATGGAAAACTTAGATTATATTACTGTGCAATTTTATTAGATTGAGTAGATAGAAAAGATTACCACAAGAAGCGCAAATGAACTTTGGTTGATAGGCAATCCTAAACCTGATCTTAATACCAGCTGCTTGCCAACCAATAGCGATGTCATGCGTTACTTTTTTCACATTTTCAAAAATCAAAATGCTACAAGAAATGATGCTGGAAGGTAAACGATTGAAGTAGTTACTGAAATTTGGTTGAAATCGGAAATTCTTATGAAAAGTAGTAGGGTACATTCAAAGCAACTTCTGAAATTTTTCGAATCGTGAAAAAAATTTATGATTGATGCTTCCCGAAGAAGCATAAATCATGGAAGCAGCGATAGAGAAGTAATGATTTGTGGACAAGCCTTCCCTGTCAGCTACTTGAGTTAGGGTTTTAGATGGCTATATTTTTCTTGAAAGTTGCACGCATACAGTTTGGTTAAAAGCATGAATGCGTTTGCTGGAATCCGGGCTGAATTCTTCCTCTGAGGTTTCAGATTCAGAACAAGGAGTAGAAATTTTGCAAATAAATTGGGCTAGCGGTAGGCATATCTGTTTCGCTAGATAAGGCTGGTGCTATTTTGAGATTTTCAGTTTTGACTCTTTGACGTTTTCTTTGACGTTTTTCTCTTGATTCGTGATCGAAAGTGAACATTTGCATTTTGCGATCGTTTCGTTGCTCATGCAAAAAAGCCACATCCTCTTTTTTCGCTTTTTGGATTCTTAGACAATTGCCGCTACCAGAAATTTGTTGCTCAGCGTATTTAGCAGCTAGATCAAATCACGTTGCCAAAATTTCACAAAATCTTTTTCTGGTATTTCTTTCAGTGTTATTATCGTGCTTCTTAATTGGGTCTTCAGCGACGCTTCGCGTCAAAAGTCCCTATGGTTTTTCCGAGCAAAATTACGAATTCGACAACCAGAGGGCGAAAACGCTATAACTTTGAAGCGGCTAAAAGTAAAAACTTGAAGTTTAAAGCTTAGATGGAGCACATATGAATCATTCTTAGTGCAAGTTTTGGGGGCATTTGGTCCCGTGATACGGGTTTCCAAGCCCAAAATTGAAATACCAATCGGATGATTAAACAGCTCTTGCTCGAAAAGTAATCGCAGTAGGAGAATAAAAGTTTCAAATTTAGAAGCACTTTAGCATGCAGTTTCAGCTCTCAAAATTAAATTACGACGATTCCGACCCTTTTTTCTTCTTTATTTATTTATTTGTTTAAGCACTTTTTTATTGACACAAAAACTACTAAACCACTAAAGCTAAAAACTTGAAATTTGGAGATATGATAAGTCTATATATGAAGTTGTGCACCTGCATGTTTGGAGGCGCTAAGTTGCGTGGTTTGGGGTCAATGCACCCAAAACTTTTGATTGCAAAGTTTATTAAGTGATTTTAATCACTAACGCGCGCGGGATGCCGTAGCACAATGGTTAAGGCGTCAGTGATTGAAAGTTCAGTGAGTGAATAAATGTGAGTTTAATTCTCTAGTTGGCCATCACTTATATTAAACCAAGATTATATTGATTCAAGCATTTTTAATTTTTTTCGATGAGGACATAATTGATTTTTAATCTTTTTTTAATTTGACTCTAGATTTGATCAAAGGGTATCAGGTTTCATTCTCTGTGAAGACGTCCCAAAAATCAATTTTTTAACACCTAAAGCTAGCGCGCTGGTTTTGATTTTTTTCGATTAGGACAAAATCGTTTTTAATAGTTTTTGTTTTGACACTAGATATGATCAGAGAGTATCAGGTTTCATTCTCTATAAAGATTCCCGAAACTCAATTTTTTAACACCTTAAGCTAGGGCGCCGTATTTTGTTTCGTTTTGATATCAGTACAAATTTAAAAGACATATATTTTGACATAGTTTGGAGGTACCAACCACCCGAAACTCCCAAATGGACCACGAAAAAAATTTTTTTTACGACTTAAACTAGGGTTCTAGTTTTTTTGATGTCACAAAATGCTAAAAAGACAAAAACTTGAACATAGTTTGAAGGTACCCCTCCCCCCTCGGAAATCCACAAATGAACCTCATAAAAATCAATTTTTGAATGGCTCAATCTAAGGCTTCGGTTTTTTTTTTCTTTTTCTTAATGCACTATATGAAAGAAAACGCTGGACTTTTTTGTGATCCAAGCATCATTATAAAATAAAGATATAGCTTTGATTATGCTGGCTCTTCGACACGGTTAAAAAGTTGGCCAACATTACATTAAAAAGCGAGTTCACTTGCGGCCACTGAGACGGAATCTTATTGGGGCAAAAGAAAGTTCTTTAGAGCTTTCTAAATTCAGTCTGCATATCTGCCAACCCAACTATACAACTTTAGCTCTTCTAGGACGGTTTAGTCCTGCCTTAACCATTCGGCTACGGTTTCTTTCAAAATTATAAAAGTCTTTTAAAACCAAACGGTGAAAATGCTTGAAAAAGCATGATTGACTTGTTAAAATACGCCGAAAATCTGCAAATTTATGAAGTATTGGGTACGTCAGGTTTTTTCGTTTCGCAATAAAATACAAGTGTAGAAATACTTGATATCTAAAACTCATTGATTGCCAGCCCAGGAATTTAGATTTATTCAAAAACTCCTAAAATTTGTAATCCAAATGCGTACGTATGCTGCTATGGCATAAATGTTAAAGGCGCCAGTAAATGAAACTTATGTGAGTGACTCGACATGGGTTCAATTATTTAGTTGGCCATCGCTTTTTCTCAAGCCGAGGTCATATTGAATTTTGCGTATTTAATTTTTTTTTTGATTTTGATTACAAAAAAATCACTTTTAATAGTTTGGTTTTGGTACTAGATATTATCAATGGGTTTCAGGTTTTATTCTCTGTGAAGACTCCCCCAAAATCAATTTTTTCGACAGCTTAAGCTAGCGCGCTAGTTTTGTTTTTTTTCTATTTCAGTAGATATTTAAACGACAAATATTTTGACATAGTTTGGAGGTACCAACTACTGCAAACCCTAAAATCACTTTTTGGAAGCTAAATTAAACATTTGATTTTAGTCAGCTGGGTTCATGTGCGGTGCAAGCATAATGGCTGCAGGCGCTAGTGTTTGAATTGTGGTGATTGAACAGAACTGGGTTTGAATACTTAGTCGGACATCCGTTTTATGCAAACCACAAATGATTTAATATTGACTTTTTTTTTCAGTGGACAAAACCACTGTGTTTGCATTGCATGCGATTGAGTTTTGGAGAAATACTGGTAACCTTCGAAGGATGAAGGGAAGAATGCTGGTGAAACAAAACCACCAAAGCAAGAAACTTGAAATTTGAACGTATGATAAGTCTATGTGAAGTTGAGCACCAGTATTTTTGGAGTTGCTGCGTCTCGTGGTTTAGGGTAGAAGTGCCAAAAACTTGCGATAACGAAGTTTAATAAGTGATTTTAATAATTGATTTTCGTTTTGTATATGCATGAGCTGCTGTGGTCTAGTGGTTAAAGGCGTCAGTACATGGAACCGTTTTGATTGAATTGACCTGGGTTCTAATATCTAGTTGGTCATCGATTTTCTCATTATCAAATCATATTGAATCCAGCATATTTGTTTATTGTTTTCGATTAGGACAAAATTTCTTTTAGTATTTTTTTTCAATATTAGATATGATCAGAGGAGGATCATTAGTTGTCCTAATTTCTGTGATGAAAAACCTGGTTGGGGCTTGCTAACATATTGATTTAAATTGTTGCGTTTTAGGTTATAGGTTTTTGTGGCGTGATTTTACAGTATTTTTAGCAAAAATTCAGCCTAAGTTGCCTAATGATCAAGATAAACGTTGTTTTTTATTCTTGCACAAATTTGGTGACGACTATGCCACGAAAACTAAAAAACACAAAAAAAAATTGAGGTTTAACAACAAATCAGATGCAAGAAACCGTTAAAATCATGCAAGCAGCAAAAACATTTTTTTGAATTACACAGGCTGCAATTGGTCGATTTTCAGTGTACAGCAACATACGGCTAAGTATGTGATGCGAATTTTCCTAGGCTTCAGACATCAAGCTCCTACTCCGAATGTTAATATCCAGCTTAAGTTTGCCTTTCTTTGTCGTTCGATTTTATGACATTTTCAATATAACATCAGTGTGCTTTTCATTAAATTTTGCTATGGTGCTACTAAACCACCACTGTTCTACAGCACCAATAGCCATCATATTCATAAATAAGTAAATTGTAAAAAGCATGCAAAAGCGTTGAAGCGATATTTTTCAAATCTTTGACCATTGCGCGAAGCGGTGACACAGGCGCAAATTTGCACTCTAAAAGCCTTCATCAAAGTTGTGAATTTAGAAGATTTTAAGCAAAATCTTGCCTTTTATTGATTTTCGTCATGTGCTGACGTGTGATGCCGTGGCCTAGTGGTTACAGGCGCCAGCACATGAAACCTTGGTGATTGAATAGACTTGGGTTCAATTATCGAGTTGGCCATGGATTTTCTCATTTCAAGATGACGTTGAATCCAGCAAAATTTGTTGTTGTTTTTTTTTTTTTTGATTGAGACAAAAAATATGAAGTTGTGCTCCTGCACGCTATGTCACGTGGTTTGGGCAGACGCACCAAAAACTTGTGATAATGGTGTTTAATACGTGAATTTGATAATGAATTTTCGTCACGTAAACACATGTGTTGCTGTGCTGCTTTTGGTACGCATACAGCATATGAAACCATTGTGATTGAATAGACTTGGGTTCAATTTTCTAGTTGGCCATTGGTTTTTTCATACCAAAATCATACTAAATCCAGCACATTTTTTTTTTTTTGATTGAGACAAAATCTTTATCAATTTTTTTTTATTTTGACATGAGGTATGATCAGAGGGTTTCTGGTTTTATTCTCTGCAAAGACCCCCCAAAAATCAGTTTTTTAACTGCTTAAGCTTGTCGACCCAACAAAAATCAATTTTTTTCATGGCTTAAGCTAAGGTGCTAGTTTTTTTGATATCAGTAGATGTTTAACAGAGAAATACTTAGACATAACTTGGGGGTACCACAACCCCGCAAATCCCCATATGAACCACACAAAATCAATTTTTTGAACGGCTTAAGCTCAGGCTTCAGTTTTTTTATGATATCAAGAGATATTTAAAAGACAAAAATATTGACATACTTTCGGGGTACCACCCCTCCGTAAGTCCGTAACCTTCCCAAATGGACCCCCGAAAATTAATTATTTTGAATGGCTTTAGCTAGGACGCTAGTTTTTTGGATATCAGTAGATATTCAAAAGACAATTCAAAGAATGGGTGTACCAATTCCCCGGATACACTCCCTGTTAAATCCATAAAAGAATCTGCCCAGCTTTTAAACTCGTGACTGAAGACCCAATTTCAATCTTTGTTTGTGCATTTGTATATGATTAGTTGGTGGTTTTTTGCAATCTTGTGACTTAAATCGAAAAGATTATTTGTCATTGTCTACTCGGTGTTTAAGTCAAATTACTGAGTAATTATTATCCTTTGGTAAAAATAAGTTGTTAATTAACGCATCTATTAAGGAGGTTTTTAAGAATCATTAACTTGTATTAGAAGGTTTTTTGGATTATTTGTTTTTCGAGACGACTTTGATTGCCAGCTGCCAAGTTTTGTTTTTTAATTTCTGGTTTGTGGATGATAGACAAAGCAATCTACCACGTGCTATCGCTGCTTGGAACTACTTAAATCGTTCATGGAGTTTGAGATCTCAGTAGTGACTGCAAGGATGTTAGTGAACAGTGTCAGTTTTGTTTTGGAAACGTGTTAATGCTGCTTAACTTGGGTAAATCGCTTTTTGCGATCTTCCTTTCCTATGGATTTTAGTGTTGACTGTGATGGAACAGCTTTATAACGTGGAAGAAAGGCCCTGAGTTGGTCTTTACATCGAATTTAAACACTACTCCGTTTTCTGTACTATTGTTTATTTACTATAATAATAAACTTCATTTAAAAATCAATAAATCGAAGTTAGTCCAAGGAGAGAGGGATTGGGAGAATTTAGCGTAGCTTTCCTACTCTTGATTGAATTTGACTATAAAACTCCGCATCGCTGTCATGCAGAAAATACAAAACGGTTCTGATTGGCGAGTCGTAGCAGATTTTCATCTTAAGAATTCAGCAATTAACAAAAAACTGTTTGACAAATCGAAACACCTCCAAATGAACCTTTCCAAAAATTACTTTTTGAAAGCTAAATTAAACAATTGATTTTAGTCTATCAGGTTCATGTGCGGTGCTGGCAAGGCGCCACTGTTTGAAATTGTCGTGATTGAACAGTCTAGCGTCTATATAAAGCTAGACTAATATAGACCCCATTAATATAGATCAATGGGGTCTATATTAGCCCAGCTTTGAGTTTAATAAACTCAGAAAATTATTTGATGCGTAAAATCATAACATAACACAGTATCATATTTTTTTATCTAATTTTTATTTTACATTAGAACTACAGTATAATCTCGTAGCTTTCAAAAGAATTTAATAATTAAAGAATATTATACTGTACAAGTGTACAGCAAACGCTTTGTTCTAAAGAATCTGAATTCGAGAGAGTATACAATTATGTACGCAACAACGTCCTACTATGATCGTCTCTGATAAAATTTTCTGACAACGTGGTATCTTTTTGTTAAGTTTCAATTTTTTGTAAAATGTTTATTCGAAGGAAAGGCTATTTAAGTACGCTTCTACCGACCTATTTAGCAATTACATAGCTTGTTACAAAATTTTTGACGCCAATAAAAAGAGTATTTAATTTGGCAACAAGTATTGGAACAACATCTTTGTTTTGCGACAGAACTTAACCTTATTTGTACTGGGTGGGGAGACAAATTTGCCCCTCCTCTTATTTAATTTAATATAGCTCCTAAACTAAAAAAAAATTGCTATGATGCACCCTGACTTTGAACTAAATTTAATAACACACACTTTTAAAAAGTTTGGGGTCAGCCGGATTATCGAAAGTTACGTCATTTTTACTTTTGTCAGAGGCACGTAAGGAGTTTCACACAGTTTTGAGCATAATGCCGGTTTATCAACGTAATTATTCTATTCATTCCATTGCGTATTCATTATTGATACTTATCTTTCTCTAGAATAAAATATTTTTTTTACTACTAAATGTGTTGCATCATCATTACGTCGTTGATGACGTCATAATTCAAAAATACTGCTTTTTCTGCTGTTTCTCGAAATAAATTACGTTTGCATCAAAAAAATATTCATTGTCATTGAAATGATATATAATGAAAGCTGTTGAATGATATAATGAAAATAATAATGCAGTATTCTAAAATTTGTGATGGATGCTATTGCTATATCTCAGTCACAAAAAATTACAAATTACAATCAACGCAATATATTAAAGATGATGTCACCATGTACTTGACGTCATCATGCATGTGACGTGATCATCTGCGGTGACTTTCTTAGAAATATCTTTGAAATAACAAAAGTCTAAGTCGAAAATAATATTTAGTATCATTTAGACAAATTTGCATGCTGCTATAAGGATTTACTGGTTTTGATGACGTCATCATTGTTTTCGTAACGTCACAATCTCATAACACTTTATTTAAAATTTAACAAAAAATAATTTCAACTAGCAAAAAATCTTACTTCTATCACTTTACCAAATAGTTTTGAGATACGAGGGGGAAATTTGCCCCCCAACTCGGTACAAACAGGGTGCTAAAATAGCCAGGTAGATGTAGAGTTAAAGCATTTTTGAGCCAGTAAGAAAATTGCATACCTCCAAAACGTAAAAATACGTAAATTCATTGAAGTGGCGTAAGTCCTAAGAAGACGTTTTGGATTATATAAGATATTATCTTATCCGTGCGACACATTCTGAGAAAATGAAGAACTTGGCGCGAAGCGGCTTATCGCGAGATTCGCATTATTCTCTTGATTAAATAAAACTAAATAGCACTTCATTTTCTTCTGATGAGAGAAATGACGTAAGTGTAGTTTAACTTAAAAAGAACTGTTCTGATTGAATAAGGACTAATCCACCAGCAAGAAAAGCCGCTTTTCGGCAAAACAGGCGCTGTTGTCGTTATAATTTTTTAATTTTAGTAATTTTACTATGCAGTATATTCCTTTTTGACTGTTAATGTTATTCAATACTCTGTTAGGCTCGTTAAGACCAAACCTCTTCTGCATATGTATGTATGTGTATAGTTAATTCTTTTCAAGTTAAATTGATGTTTGCCACAGGTGTAGGCAACATCTTGCTCTCTCATTGACGATGGAACAAGAATTGTCAAGTAGAAAGCATGTTAACTAATGTTGTACTGTGTTTTTTTTTACTCCACTCGTCCGGGTTGGACTTGTGGGTGTGTCAACAAAGCCCCACTTTGTCAGTTCTGTTTTGTTCTTGCCATGCTAAAATTTTACGTTCCTGTTTTAACCTTCACTCGGTACCACCGTTACAGCGTCGGGTTAATGATAAGAGGTTGTTGACCCTCGGTTCGATTCCGGAACAAGCAATTTGTCGTTGTGTTCTGGAGAAAGACACTTTTCGCTTATTTGCCACTGTGGCGAAGCAGCCTACCTGGAGCAATGGCTCGCAGAGTTAATCAAATCTAACCTTTTGTTATGCTCGCAGTATTACGCCAAACCATGCATTGAGTTTGCGGTGCCCATCTCTGCATCATTGCGCCCGGGCAACTCAGCTCCTTTAGAAAAAACGTTGCAGCGGTGGGGAGACCTTGACAACTTGAGTTGGATTTGGCAGGCCCTAGATTTGAACCTCAGACCTCCTGCTCCAGAGAAGAACATGTTACTACTCGACCAACTGGCAGGTTCCAGAGGAAGAGTAGTTATGGTTTATTTGCAGGAGGAAATAAATTAAAGGCTTATTTCGCCGGTGCTTCATAAGTAGTCGGGTATATTGGCAAAAATTTTGTTTTTGTTGAGTGAAACAAGAAAACTTAACCCTTTATTACTCAACCGTAGAGCTTGTGAAGCCCACACTCGTTACAAGCAGTAATTATTTCAATCTGGTATGCAATAAAAACTTGAATTTTCTTAACTTTTCGAATTAGTTTTCACCAATTACGATGATGTTGTTTTTATTCGCCCAACTTCAGGGGTTCAAGGATAGAATTTTTTTTTTTGCAAAAATTTTGAATTTTTGCCAATTTTTGCTTTTCAGCGTAAAGTTTTGATTTCACACTAAATATTTCTGCTAAAGATAAGTGGATTAAAGTAAATTGATGTTTGGGATTAGATTGGTTACAATAATTAGCATGACTGCGCTACGAACGCAAAACTAGTACGCCAGAGACAACTATTAGCAAATGTTAGGGTTCTTTGTTTTCGATTTCACGATAACTTCGAATGAATAGAGTTTCTTTCTTTTGCAATGCATTGATTCTTTGCAAACTACAATCAAACGAAACATTATTGTAGAAGAAAAAGAAGAATGATTTGGTCGACGTTTAGTGCGAAAGCCTTACGGCCTACAGTCAATTTACTAAAATCGAAAAATTTGAAATTGAACGAAACTCGCCTTGAGATCATAACGAAATAAACAGGTTCAGTGACACAGCTCGAAGTAACCTACGCAATTTTATTACTTTGAAGCATAATAAACAATTAGGCATTCTATTAGCCAAGCACTATGTACTGTAGAGCGCAATAGTAAATATTACCAAATAACGATGAAAAACAGCAATGGTGAAAATTTTTTTCTATTATTTAAATAATTGCAATTAGTTTATTTTCAGCCAATTTACCAGAGGCGTAGTCCTTCAAGACGTCCTCGAGGACACATTTTAAAGTCCTTGGCCTCGAAGGTCAAGTCCTTGGCCTTGAAGCCTCAAGTCCACGAAAGTTGCCTTGTCCTCGGCTCGAGGACAGCACTCCTTTTTAAATCGTTAAAATTTCGTTGATTGCCTAAAAAAAGTTTTTCAAGACCTTATTTTTTTGAGATTACCAGAAAAAAATTTTAAAGACCTTTTTTCCTTTTTTGTTTGGAGAACACTTGCGCCTGTGTCCTTGGTTCTTGGCCTTGACCTTAAGCATTCCTGTTCTAGGCCTCGAGAGGGTCTGTCCTCGGAAGAGCTATCCTTGGCCTTGGTCTTGGCTTTGGATTCTTTTTGTGCCCTTGGCCTTGGCCTCGAGCTTTGTGTCCTCAACTCTATCTCTGCAATTTACATCACGAGCAATTATTTGCGGTCATGCGTGATTCAACTTGACATAAATATGCAAAGTTTTTTTGGCCTTATTTGTTGTGATAGTGTTTTTTTTTTTCAAGCGATAAAACCTTTTTTTCATAAAATTGCTTTTCAATGCAAATAATGCCTCTGCAAAGCAAAAGGTGGCTAATCGCATTAGATAACATTTGATAAATTTATACGCGAACCAAAAAATTTTTGCATCAAAAATATTTTGTAATGTTTTATTTCAGCTATGGAATTGGAGATTGGCGACCAAAATTTTAGCATTAAAGCCACGTTGATCTCATACTAAACCTCCAGCAGTTTTTTTATTCTTGTAATTTTTTACTAAAATAATCGCTTTTACTGATTAGCATCTGTATATTTCTTTTTTTTCAAAGACGACAGATTTTTTTAATTTTAATGTTGATCGTGACGCATTTTGAAGTCTTCAGTTTTGGAAAATATTGCCAGGTAGCAGGAAGTTGCACAAATGGGACAAAAATAAATAAAGACATTTTTTGACAAAAAGCTGGCCATTTTATATTAGAGCGGCGGTTAAAATCGTTGCTTGCTATTGTCGACTTACAGTATCAATGGAATTAAAACCAACTCTTGTTTTCAGCAACGCAACAATCTCGGACAACTAAGCGTTATTGCATTGTAGCACTATTAGTATTATCTCGAGTTAGTGTGCTTAGTTTGCTAGTGTGGTATAGCACAAGCTAATAATTTCCACTCCGCATTTCACCTCTTTTACCTGCAGCATAATGGGATAAACCCACATGTGGTTTTGCGAAAAGCTTGGAAAAAGTTTTGGTAATCAATGGCAGTGGTCTGCGCTAATGGTGTTTTCAGATTGCAATAAAGCTAAAAATTGCTCATGTGAAAGCATGATGTATGGAATATTTAGCAAACAGCTCTCTGAATAGCTAGAAGTGAAAAAAGTAAAGCTGTTTTCTGGAGTATTATTGTAAATTATTGTTATTACTTTTATTATCCTGCTTGTATACGCGCATATCAGGTATGTTCAAAATATACTTAAAAAAAAATATTGTAAATTTCAATGCAATTGAGACACTTTAGAAATTACAATGTGACAATGAGAAAAAAAGATTGTAACATTGGCAGTAAACTAGCCAGATAAAAATCATAGTAAACTAAATTGTAATACAAATTAATAAAAAACGCTTCGTAATACTTGAAAAATATTTGAACAAAGTTTTTGTAGAGCGCATCAACTTAAAGTAGATTAAAAGAGCGCTAAGATTTTTGAAGTCCAGTTGACTGATATTAAAGGTGCATAGAATTTTACAATATCAGCGATTCTTTTTTGCATATGCAGAAGAAGTGAGATTCAGCACAGTATGCAGACTTTTCTAGAAACAAAACCTACTGTAAGTCGTAAGGCAAATTTTAGAAGTTTTGATGTAATGCCTTTGAATAGAAAATAAGTTAGCCTTAAACTAAGTTATGAAAACGTTCTGGTTAATGTTACGTTACGTGCACTCATACAGTGAATAAGGATAAAGAGTGGGCACTCGTTTGTTATTTTTATTATTTTGATTAACGTTAGGATTAAAGCTAAGATTGGATTAGGATTGGGATTTAGGATAGGATTCCTTTTAAAGAATCCCATTCCATGTTTGTAAAGCAAAATTTTCTTAAATTGTCTGGCGGCAAAACGAAAAAATACTAGAAAGGTAATTTTGCTCCTTGTCTTTACTTCAATCCAGTTAGACCGATACGTGATACAATAAAATAGTAATGTAAAATTGAGTTCTACAAAGGAGGGAAAAAATATGATAATGATGCTATACTAAACCACATGTTCGCGATTTCCTTATTTCAATACAAAAAAAAAAAAAAAAAGAAGAAGCGTTCTGCTGGACAACATTGCACTATTTCGGCGCAGTAGCTTTTTTTTATCTGATTTTTGAATATTAATAACTAAGCTTAGGATTTTTGTTTACTGTGGCTTTGTTTTTGTTTAGTGATTTCTACCTTATAAGGAGAAAAAAAAACTTAGTTTTGTTGTCGAAAATCCATATAAGCATGTCAAGACAACAATGCACAGCTGAAGAAGTACCTGAAAAGTTTTTGCCGGATTTAGACGATGAAATGAAGCCGAAGAGTTTGATTCTGACTGCGAAAGTGAAAATAATTTGCTCTTTTAGTTCTGTTATCTGACTTAACATTGGAAAGTAGTGGTAATTTTGAAACTAAAGAAGTGATTTTTGCTCCAGAGACAGATCATCGCATTGCAGAAAAAGATTGGATCACGATTTAAAATCGGCTTTGTCCCCGGCAAACTATAATGAAACTGCTGAAGTCACAACTCAAAAACTTTACACCGCTTGTTTGGAAAAGCAAAAGAATTATACTAGGTCAGTCATGTGGTCTAGCAAGAAGCCATCGTTTATTGGCTGTCAATCAAGATGTTTGCTCATAATTGGACAACCTGGCCCACTCGGTTAAATCTTGTAGAGCTTTTGTATAGTTGTATTTTGTTTGATGATTTTCCAACGAGATCCCAGCGATAGTTCAATGATCGCTTTGCTGCAAAACGCGAAGTCTTTGAAATTTTTTGCCACAATATTGTTGTTCTGAAATTATTTCTAACGAATATTTATCTTTGGATAAAACTTTATATCCAATAAGAAATCAAATAAGATTTAGGCAATTCAACCCAAATAAGCCGGAAAAATATGGTATGCTTTTCAAATCAGTAAATGCTGTCAATTGCAGCTATACAGTCAATTACATTTACTGCTGCACCGTGCTGCGGAAAACCTTCCGGAAATCCAATAAGTTCTTGCGTGACAGAAACCGAAAACATTCTAAAGTATCTTATCACCAATATTATTATTATTATTTTCTGCTAATTATTAAAAAACATTAATGCTGCATTTTATGTAACCTCTCATCGGTTAGCCTAAACCATATAGAATTTTTTTTGGCAAATCTCGTCGATGAAACGAAAGACTATGTTTTACGTGTTGGCGGTGCGTGTAATTTTATTTTACAGCATTAGTCAAAAGTAAAAACTTAAGATGAATACCGGTACCTGTTGTTTTGTAATGTACTGTATATTATACTTTTTATTCAACTAGTGCACAGTTGTTTGTAAACTCTGAATTTCTACTGCAAAGTTTGCAAATATGATAAATACAATTGCAATATTTTAAGGCGCATCATTCTGTCACGTTTCTCGGAAGCTCGTTCTGATGCAGCTCGTTTTGTGCAGTGCCAGGGTGGAATAAAAATCAAATAACAATAATTATGTCCGACTGAACTGATTTCTTCAATGTTATGTGGCCAACTGTGCACATTGCAGCCAAACTGTGCCTCAATCCCAAGTTGAGTAACACCAAGGAATACGTGGCTGAGTAGAAAAAACCAGCGCCTCACAGTAAAAGCTACTCTTTTGTTTGTTTACCTCTAATTGTTCAGTAATTGCCAACTATGCTCGAATACTCCGCAATTTAATTTTAATTTGTGTTTCTGCTGTTAAATGTTGAACTTCTTTTGTATAGCATCTTTAAAGCAATTTGCAAAACAAATCCAATTTTGATTTGTTGGATTACCTTACGAAGTATGTTAGAGAGCTATTCCATTATATTTCAAAAAAAATTTGAGCATTTTTATACCCAACCTTTGGAAAAGAGTCAATTAACTATTTTATAGATAGAGGCTGGCGTACTGATCAACCTCCAAAAAAATTTTTTTAATCGGCCCAGTGGTTGCTGAGATATTGAAAGTCAACACTAGATGGCAGATGCGAGTACGAAAAATTTTAAATTTAGATTTTACGAGTTTTACTAAAGGTATCGACTTAGTTTTTGTCTAAATACATGCTTTTGGGGGCAAGAAATTATAACTTCAGGCTATTTTTATGGTTATTTTGTAGGAAAGTATGTTATTGAAAGTTTTTTTTTAATTTAGGAGCTAAGTTGAGGCCCGAAAATGGGAATGAAGGATTGCACGAAACAAAAAAACAAGCTTGCCTTAAAGTCTTGACAACAAACATTTTTCATTGCTTTTTTCGTTTTTCCATGACAATTGTAGTCTTCATCATCTATCCTGTATTTTTTGAAACAAGCTTCCAAAAATTCATACTTTGTTTTTCAAATTTTGAATTTATTGCTTGATCTGTATGAATACAAATATTGATTGGTTCAAAGCAGTTACAGTTGTTTCATAATTATGCAACAAAAATATGGCTGGTCTATGTATCAGAATCAATAGCTTTACCTTATTGAGCAATAATCAGAGATCATTCTCTGCAGTGCTTCATCATGAGTTAGTTGCCATAAAGGATTTTCATTTGACTATATTTCACCAAATGATATCAATTAGTGATTGTTTGTGCAAATTACGAAATATAATATGCTAACTAAAATTAAGCAAAGTTAGTTTGATCATTTTCACCAATTTTGCATGCAATATTTTCGAACTTGCATTCAAAATATTTAAATTTTTTAGTTAATTTTAGAGCAAAATGTTCAATTTTTGGCCATTCATTCAAAATTTACGCAATAATTATCAAATAACTGAAAAAAATCAACAAACTTAGCAGTAGCATAGCCAGAAGGTTACAACCCCCCCATTGCCTTAAGAGTATGCAAAATACCCCGTTTTTAGCACTTTTGAGGCCGATTTTTGCTTTAGAAACGAAAATAGCCCTCACCAAAGGTATGGGTGATGAGGGACCAAATGTGATTTTGACCAGAAAAAATGGGTTTCAGCCTGTCTTAAGATCTTTTTTTTTTGAGATCATCTTAATTTGGACAAAAAAACGTCCCAATTTTGGTGAAGATCTTTTTTTTGGGAGGAGGGGGAGATCATCTTACTTTGGACAGAAAAACCGACCCAATCTGATTACAGATCGATCAAAATCTGGGTCAAGATCGTGTGATGTTGTTTCTAGCCTCCAAAATAGCCCTCCCAATGCAAATTCCTGGCTACGCGCCTGAAACCTAGACTGTTAATGGTATTAATTTAATAAAAAAGATTAATTAAAGTTTGCATCTTAATGTAATAAGGATTAACTTTTTTAATTGTGCTCATTATGAAAAAGATGTAGGCTACAACAAAGGAATTACTCAAAATGCCATATTATCAAACATCTGAATTGCTTACTCACGTAGATCAATACTCATGTATTCAGTAATTTTGGGTGTGCTTGGTTGTGCTATTGTGCTGTTTTCTCCCAGGATCTTGATATTCTTTTGTGCATGTCATTTCAATTGTCATTTAACTTTATCAAATCAAAATCAAATTTTTCTTCATACTCATTGTATTACGTTGAAGCGTGTAATGAGTTTGCGGACCCATCTCCGCGGCATTGCACCCAAGCAACACTACTCCTTTCGAAGAAATGTTGCAGCTATAGCGAGCCGTTGGCAACACTGTCTGACTTGACTAGCCCGAGATTTGCTCCCGCTCCAGAGGCGAATGCGTTACCGCTCGACCAACTGGCCGGTCATTTAACTTCATTCCAAGTGAAATTGCAATTGTACTATAAATAAATTTTCAATGCTAGTTTCTTATTCTTTCAAATAACATACAGTAGCAGTGATTTGGGGATGAACTCACGTGTATAACATTTCATCATTTGCATCAACACATTTGATCATTTTTGCTTAATCGTTTTGCGTGCTTCTGGCCTAAAGGCTACCAACCCGGAAGCCTTGGAGAGAGCCACCAAAATGGCGACTACTTAAAACAAGCAATGCAATAAAGTTGTCTTCCCACAAGATTCGAACCTGCAGCCTTTGAATTACCGGTCCAGTGCTCTGCCACTTGAGTTAGAGAAAACGTCTCCTTGCATGCTTAATTTTGACTATTTAAACCCCACAACTTGCTTGTTTTATGTTTTTTTAACATCATAATTGACTTATTATACTCGTAGTATATCATACTTATTTTATCAAAAACATCATAATTGACTTATTATTATAAAATCATAGAACAAGCAAGTTGCTGGGTTTAAGCAGCCAAAATTAAGCATGCGAGTAGACGTCTTCTCTAGCTCTAGCGGTAGAGCACTGGACCGGTAATCCAAAGACTGCGGGTTCGTATCCTGCGGGAAAACAACTTTTTCGCATTGCTTGTTTTAAGTAGTCGCCGTTCTGGTGGCTCTTTCCTAGGCTTCCGCGCTGTAGCTTTTATGCCAGAAGCACGCAAAACGATTAACCATTAAAACTTTGGCCTGCAAACGTCAAAAACAACATAATTGACTTATTATTAAAATATTTGCTCAGGATATTTTTAAGATAAATTAGTTAAAAGGAAAACACAGGATGTTTCAAAAAAACATACAGGTATATTATAGAAATAATACCAGTATTATTGGTATGCTATTTTTGAAACACCCTGTATAAAGATTTTGCAATGATTAAAATTGTATTTTATTACAAAAATGCACTAAACACCATCGCAACAATGACACCAATCTTGTGATTGACTAGCATTTATTACATGAGTCAGCACGACCAACTTAATGCTACGTATAAATTGTGGCCAAAACGTCTACTAATGTTCAATACATGTTGCATGTAGCTGTATTGTTATTTGCTCAGCTGCATTGTATAGAAACTAAAATACTCAAAATTTGTCTCTTTTCATATCCATTCTTTCATTTCATTTAAATGAAGAAATTTTTATGTGCTGTTTTTATTGCATTACCTTGGTAGCTGAATAGTCAGGTTGTGGTATAACAGCAAAACAAATTGTTGTGGTTACACACATTGCTAATCAATTGTCATCGTAAATTCTGTATTAAAAACAAAGAACAACTTTTATGCTACCCCAAAATATTTTTGTTTCAAAATTTTATTTAATCCTTCAACCCCAATTTTTGACCCCAATTTACCCCCCAAAAACCTAAAAAGATTATCAAACCACAATTATTTTATAGCTACATTAGTCTTAATTAAACGCCAAATTTAGATTCCCCACCCTTCAAAACATATATTTTGACACAAAAACCAACTTTTTGCCATAAGTAAGGGCCTCAAAATTGATTTTTGTATTTTTACGTACTTTAACCTGACATCTAATGGTGACGTTCGATATCTCATTAACGGACAGTCCGGTTTCAATTTTTTTTTTTATGTGGCTTGTGTCATTCTATATAGATGATCTATAAGCATTTTCCGACATAGGGTATTTAGCATTTGCTGAAATATAATGGAATAGCCCTGGAGCTCGATCTTTAAAATGAACAAATCAATCCTTACCAATTGCTTGATGCTTTGAGTACGGAGCAGCATAACATCGAACTGAGTGATGAAAAATCCAATATTCAGCATCAATTAGTTTGAGCCACAGTGATTTGAAAAAATACCTAAACGATTCTTGATGAAAACTCCACAAATTTGCCAAAGTTTCCCGCATAACAAGAAAAACTTCAATTCCAATTCCAGTTTTTACACAAACAAACATGTCGTATATTAAACCGCAGCACTGTTATCGTAATGGAGTGTTTGGCCAAATACGATCGGAGAAAAGTTCGAATAATACTCTAACGAGTATAAATAATAATCCTTTCTAGAAGTTTACGATTTGTTGATATACCAATCGTCATCGTCCAACAAAACAAGAAAAAAAAAAAACAGTTACTGCATTTATTGCAAAGCATTTGCAAAGTTAAAGAATATTTTGCCTTGTCATAAGCAAGATTATAAATTTTGTCTCAGCAAAAAAATGTCTGTTTTTTTTTGCGACTAAGTGAAAAGCAAAAATATTGAAATACACCAAACTTCAAATAGACGAGGTCGATTTGCAGTTTATCACAACGATATTTTTATAGCCAATAATTTGGGCGTTCGTGAAAAAAAGTGTGGTTTAACAAAAACACTGTTCTAACACTTATTATCTGCAATTATTATAAAAGATATTTTTTCTAATTTTAATACAATTTCATTAAATATCCATTCGCTTCAATAAAGTTGATTGCATGGAAACAAACTATGTATCATTCGTTACGTCATCACAGACCTGCTTTTGCGTGTTGTGTACGACTGTACTTCATCAATATCCTAATTACTGCTGTTACCGTTTTCCCACGCGAAGCAATATTGTAATCGCATTTCATGCTTAACTAGAATTCAGCACAACCATTACAATCCCTTTTAAAGCTTATTAATTAAGCATTTGAACTAAGAAACTTGACCAGCTTAAATAAAATGCATATTTCATTGACTTTTTAGAATAAATTCTAAATTTGCTAATGCTGTACTAAAAAAGGAATAATACCATACAGCGAAATTTTGAAGCTTGTAACTTATGTAGTTTTTGAGTTTTTATCCAAAAACTACTGTGGGCTTCAGAAGCCTCACCATTGAGGAATTATTGCACTGAAAAAGGTTGAGTAACAAAAGATTAATTACGTTGACTTTTCAAATGCAATTCCGGCTAGTTATGCAATTAGTTATATCAAACGTGTGGTGGGTATGAAACAATCAAACAAAGCGTTTCACTATCTATTTGCATGCAATATTACCATTAAGCAAAGATCTTCGCAAAAGTTGGCAAAATTTCATTTTTAATTTCAAAACAACTTCATTATCTTGACAACTTTGTACCGGAAAATTGTATAACTTATTAACTCTTTAATCATAAAGTGCTTCAAAACATCAGCAGACCTTAAATATTTTTGCTTGAAGTGCGTTTACATTGGATGCGAGGTAACATTCGCGAGTGGTCGCCTACAGGAGTGGTCGATCGGTTGAAACCTTTCGCAAGTTAACAATGACGTCAAGTTTTGGTTGCTTCACTGCTAGTGTAACCACACTTTTATTAAAGAAAACCGATGTAATCTTGCTTCGTGCATTTTCATAGTCTTTAGCTTGAGTTAAAAAAAGGCGAAATAAAGTTTATTCAATGGAGTCTAAGCAATGTTGCTTTGAAATGAATAAAATATTGTTTCGAATTTTGAGTCAGTACCAATTTTCTACAAGCTACTTGTTTTGAGCAGTAGAGTTCCTTTTTAAACGTTTCGGACTTAACTACTTCCCCTATCTAAACAATAAGGTTTCTCAGCGCGTAGGATCCACTATGTTTTTTTCTTTTTTTTTTTTTTGTTGCACGCTAGTTGCAAATCAACAAAAGATAATTTTTTTGAAGCGGAAACTATGTACTTAACTTTCAGAATCAACCAAAGCACCAAACTCTGTATCTTGAATATAAAATGGACAGTGTGAAGCCTCCACCGTTTGTAATAGGACAGGTGGCTGCTTGACTTGAAAACCGAAAGGTCCCTTTGCTGTCTCCTGGCTAAGATACTTGGTGAATAAAGATGTCATTACCGGCATGATTAGCAAAATAGCAGCAGTTTATCTTGTCTCCACTCGCGTCAAAATACGCACAAAGCGAAAAAAACAAGGGTCAAAAGAATTCAACAAACGGATTATGAACTCAAATAGCAATTGGGAGGTTGCAAAGAGACCTTCTCGGTCTTTGAATTAAGTATCCACCCGTTTTGCTGAAGTTGTCTTGCATAGAAACTTGCATAGAAATATTATCTTGAGTTCAAAATCCAACTCTTAAGCAATATGTCATCTTCAAGTCAAGCTTTCACGAGGCTGCAGCTTTTTAATGAAATTCTTTTTTGATTCCACATATTAATGGCATGATGTTTATTTTATATCACTTGCAATCACTTGTGCTACAGTCACGACTCAATTTTTTTTATTTCCAACCACATGTTTCGATTAGTTGATGAACAGGATGATTTTAAGTTGATGAACAAAATGATTTTCACTGCACAATGTTTAATTGTTGTGTCAGCTAGTATAAATAACGTCATTCCGAGAAAATGCAAAAAAGGAAATTTTCCAAATTATGTTTAAATTAAAAAAAAAACTTAAAAAAAAGATGCCGACTCAACAAAAAATGAAGCAGATTTGTTTTACTAAGTGTGCAACTTTTCGACTTTAGCTGAAGCTATTTTTAATTGTATCAAAATAAAATAAATATCACCTAAAGTCATTTGATGTGAAGTTAAATTCGAAAAAAATCTAACTAAATAGAATCAATAGCTTGTCTTTTTTTTTTATTCTTTCTTTTTCTTGGCGAAGTTTTTCGTATTTTTCGTTTTTCTGTTTCAAAGTAGAAAAATAAATGATCAGATTATTTTACTGGAAAACATTTAACAAGAGAGAGAAAAACGAAAAGTATTTATCTATCCATCAGTTTTTACTTGCATTTTTAAGAAGCTGTTTAGTGGTAAAGAATTTTAAAATTGCTTTGATCACTATCGGATTCATTCTCGGATGTTTTGAAAAGTGAGGTAGCCTTGAAAAACGCTGTTTGAAAAAAAAACAAACCCTCAACTCCCTACACTCAGCCCTGAAATTCACCATTGAAAGAGAAGCCGATCACTTCCTGCCTTTCCTTGATGTCGAATTCGAAAAAGAAAGCGGCCAATTTTTAACCTCCATTTACAGAAAACTCACATTTACAGGTTAATATATTCGCTGGGATTCATTTGGACCGTCAAAACGCAAAACCAACCTAATCGGAAGTCTAGTACACCGAGCACTGGCTATCTGTTCCAAAAGCAAACTTCAACAAGAACTGGATTCTATAGTATCTATCTTGCGGCAAAATGGCTACCTCGAAGTAATAATCAGTGCGACTAATTCGAAGAAAATTGCCCATTTTTATCAACCTGTCAAAGAAGGTCCACAAAATTGTCCTGTTTATCTCAAATTACACTGAATTGGCAACATTTCGCTCAAGTTCGAAAAGCAAGTCAAATCGAATGTTAAAAATTGTTTTTTAGCTGTTTAACCCCGCGTTATCTTCCAAAAGCGCAAGATTCTGCTCTTAATTCGCAAGGATGCAGTGCCCACCAAGCAACAAAGCTTAGTCGTACACCAGTACGTGTGCCGCTGTGATTGTCGGTACGTAGATCGCACATCCATAAGATTACAGGAGAGAATCACTCAACATATTCCCAAATCAATTCGAAACAAAGAAAAGCCAACAAAAGTTATGCCTAGACGAAACTGCAACGCCAAGACTCCTCTAAATCAATTGGAATGTGATTCGGCCGATGGAGTTCACTTACTTCAAAATCCTGACTGCACTGCCCAATATCATGATCGACAATTTTCAATTTTAGCTAAAGCAAGAACTCAATTTCACTTAGCATTTCTAGAAGCTATTTTTATCAAAACACAGCAACAAATTTTGTGTCGGCAGAAAGAATTCGTCTACTCTCTTCAAATTTACAATAATTAATCATTAGGTGGCGTACATACGAAGTTTGACAATCATCCAATCAAAATTATTCACGTGATATATATTTTTTTTAAATGGAAATTTCGACGTCTCAAAAAACTATAAAAGTCCGCATTTTTTGACTTCAATTTATTCTCGCGTTAATTCTTGACAAGAGCGAGACGAAAACCGTTTGAATCTTTTTTTTTCTAACAGCCGTTTTTAAGGCTTTTTAAGTTTTCATAAGATTCGACAATAAATCCAATAGTGATCAAAGTAATTTTAACATTTTTAAGAGTTAGACCTGGTCTACATTGGTCGTAAAAATTTTTGTTTATTTTAAACAGGAAAACGTTTGCCCTAGTTATCACCTTGTTTTCATACATCGGCTTTAGTTGGTTAAAATTAAAAAGAAGGATAACCTCACAATTGTAAGCCTAGTATAAACTGGGATTTAAGGTTAGAGTTGGAGTTGGGACTTGATTGAATGATACTTTAATTATTGACCTATCATGAGGAAAAAGAATTGCGGAATAAAATATTATTGTCAATTCTTTGTTTGATTCGATCCCCCCGGGAATCGAGTCCTAGACCTCCTGCTGTATTTGCCCAACATTTTTTCTGTGGTGAAAAAAATGAGTGTGAAAGATACCAAATTCTAAAATGAATGATCTGCCCATTTTCCAATATATTGAAAAGCTACATTTTCCGCCTTTTTTTTTAGTTTTAAGCGTAGAGGTGGTTAAAAAAAGTAATCCCAAATTTAAAAGTCATAAATTTTTTACAAGGAGGGAAAAATGTAGTTTATAATAATAATAAATTTTTAGCCAACTTAGGAGGTCTAAATTACTACTTTGCTTTAAATTATTCAAAGATACAAAGATTTTGCTCAAAAATTAAATTAGCTGGTTGATTTTGCTAATTTGCTTAAAAATAACTAACGATTAAAAATTAATGAAGATCAAAAGTGTTCTTTCCACCTTATCGAAAAAAAAAAGATTTCACATAATAAGTGCAATTAGAGAAAGTAGACGAATTAATAGAACACAACGTTTGCAAAATTGTTTTGAAATAATAATTATTGTTATTGATGAGGTTTTGTGCCGAGCAAAATTCACAGCATCATCTCTTGTACTATCAAAAAATTATTTTGATGAGAAACAATCCAAAGCCTTCGTGTAACACATTGAGGAGTTTTTGTTTTAGTGGTGTACTTTGCTTCAAAATCATACGTGGCACACGACTGAAGGATTAAATAAAGAAAGAATATTCCTTCCTTTGTTGGCCCGAATTCAACCCTAGAGTAATAAGGAAAAATATTGGCTTGAGTGTGATTAATTGTACAAATGAGTATGGCATCATAAAAGACTCTCGGGATCGTTCAAATTCTGTTGCTGATTTTTAAGATGTGTTTTGAGATTTTCAGCTTGTTTTTCTGAGATAAAATTGTCAAAAACAACTCAAGAGTCATTTTTTAACATATAAGATCTAATCCAATAGGAAATTAAAAATCCAAATTTTTCCGCCTTATTTTTACGCGTGAGCCGCGAGAACTTTCATTGGTCAACTCTTAAAAATACCACATGATTTACTTCTACAACGTCAGACAAGGCTGATAAAACCAAAGCGTAGAAGTGAAATCAGTAAGTTGTGTAACTGCTCGCAATAGCAGCTAACGACGGAGAGCAAGCCTAAAAGAAAATTTTAGTTGGAACCGCAACTCGGTATATCTGCGTTCGTTTCTCGACTGTAGTGCCATCCAAAATATACTTAAAAAATTTCACAAAATAGAAATTTAAAGGTGTCATTGTTCTGGAAGTTAGACATTTCAAAAATATATTTCAAATTTTCGTGCGGCTATTACCACAATTTTTAACCTTAGACTTTTCAGTGCCAAAAAAGTATAGCATTAAAGTTTAGATAATTTGGCTTTAAAGAGCAAGCTTTAAAATCTCCCAACATCGAACAATCACTTTATCAAAAAATGCTATTTTTCGGCAACAGACAAAAAATAGTCATTAGACCAATAGTAATTTTTCAAAGTTACGTTGCTGAGCAGTAATCAGTTGTAGCAAACGACAATTTAAAAATAAAAACAAGTAATAAATATATTGTATTTGTTGTCGAGTTTATGTATTAAAATTTTGCATTAAGAACTTCAATAAAAACTAAATTTGACTTAGCTTAAATTTTTTAGTTTTTTTAAATATAAAATATTAAATCTCTGATTTTATCTGCTGATGGTGAAACTAGTAATGTCTTGAAAAGTTCAGTAAAAAAATGTTTGCTTACGTTTTGGCTCTTCGCTTTATATTAAAAACCTCTGATTGTTTGTTTGTTTAACAATTCTATTTAATGAAAGCATGCATTAAACTTTCCATTGCGTTTCTAGATACTAGATAAGCAATATAAGATACTGGCATAAATTGTCGATTAATTACTTTCACTGTTAAAACATTGTATCGAAAAGAATTTTTACGAAATTTACAGGAAATAGAACCTGAAAGTAAGTGAAACTGACAATATGCTACGTATTTGTACAGTCCTTAAAATTATTTGTCAACATTTTGCAGCAAAAACTAAATCCGTTTTAGCTTTGTGATATCGATAAAATCGGTTATTGGTAGTCGGTACATTTTCAAATATTACCTCATTACAAGCAGTTGTGATGCATCAATTTTATCAATGCTTTTTTTTGTAGCACTGTAATTAATTTGTTTGCTATTACGTGTACCGGGAATTATTTGCGTTTTATTTCAAAAAGATTAAAAGATACCGTAAATACCTTAATTATTCATTATCACTGTGTTACTTACCATTAATAAGTTAATTAAATTTTTTGTGCTTCTAAATATTTCATTCATTTTTTTTTAAGAAACAACAAAATGGTGAATCCGAAAAAAATCCAAACTGAAGCCAAAGACGAAGCTTTCCTCTCAACATATTTGGACGATCAACCTCTCTACACTGCGCAAAAATATTACGAAGGTTAATATCATTGTTTATTATTTCATTAGATTTGCTGCTTATAATTTTTTTGCTTTGACAAATTTCAGTTCTTTTTGTTTTGGGTAGCAAATAGAGGATTTGTGCAAGAATGCCAGCACTATAAAACATATAATAAATTACAACGTGAAAAGATTAAAAGATGTTTGAAATTTGATAATTTTGTTTGTTTATTGTTATCTTGACGCATTATCTTACATTTTATTTGCCTTATCGCGTAGTTTCAATTCAAAATATAACAGGTGGTTTTACAATCATGATATAAGTAGGTTCTCAAAATTTTCATGAGGATTTGTATATTCATTAATCGCAATAATGCTTTTTGTTATATAGATGAGGAGTCCCGACCTGTCAAACCCGGAATGCTCCTGGTCCTCACCAGCGGCCTGTGCTTCTTTTTGGTTGGAGTTGGGCTCATGACCACCAGCACCAAGACTCCACTTGATTATGACGTCGCTAAATACGCAATTGGGGTTGCAATGCTCGTTATTGCCCTACTGGCGTTTCTAGCCGTAGCCTATATGTGTGTGCGCCATTTTAACAAAGTACGTCAAAGAGAAGAGAATCTTTCTGCAATAATTACACATAACGCTTTCGCAGATGAAAACCTTCTAGAACTTTCTATTCAAATTATTCAACAACAATTACGTCGAAACTCAAAATCAACCAACAAACGTCGCTTCCTTCCCAATATGGTTCACATCATTTCTGAAGAACAAGAATCCCTAAATAAGAAGAAGAAGCATTTTTTGTCCAACTACTGACAATTCATTAACACCCTGTGCTAACATGATACGTTGCAATCTTTTGAGAAGAAATGAAAAAAATTTTTGAAGGAACTCAAATAGATATTTAACAAGATTTGTGGAAGAGAACGAGGGTGGCATCCTAAGATGATTGACAAGGCGGTAAAGGGAACGATAACAAAGTTTGCATCATTGATTATAATAGACTGCCTTATGGAAGAGATATTTTGGTCGTCGAAATATTGAAGGTTTGACTCCTATTTCAATGATTTGCTTCATTCTGTGCTACAATATTGATCAAGAATTTTTAATCTGCTAATTTATGCAGAGCTCATAACTGATCAATTAGTTTTTACTTTGAGTATTCATACGTTTTTTGTGTTTTGAAATTATATGCTGTAATACTTTGTTAAACATTTTGTTAATGTACAATATTTTTGCTGTGCAATTTTTTTTCAAATAAGTCAAATACCAAAATTTCATTGTTGTTGGTATTACCAAACTATCTTAAAAGTTGTATCAAAATTTCTAGTAAAATTTGACAAAATGTGTTAACTTTTGAAAAATGTTTGTTGCTTTACTTATTTTGCGGAATCATTCTTTCAAAATTCATAACAAAAAACTTTTTTTTTTAACTTAAACTTTTTGTTAATTTTTGAGAAGTTTCGGGTTCGTGTGTTGTTCTTTGAATATAATCCACCTTTAAAAGTACGTATTAACCTTTTTGAATGCTTAAGTTTCTTTTGAAAAGATTGGCTAGTTAACGAAAAACTGAAAGTAGTTAACTAATTAACTTGCCGGTTAAGGCCATATGACGCCGGCTTGCGTCCTTTGCGTAATAAGCGTCACTACTGACGCGATGACGCAATTTAGCATGTGCTAAAGTGCCGTAAGATCAATCAACTGGTCAAACCTTCAACAGTAACCTTTTTAATTTTGTAAATTACCCCAGAGTGTACGTAAGTTTATTCGTGTTTATTAACTAATTTCGCGACCAGTCTTTTAACTCATTTTGACGAAAGTTTTGCGTTCAAACAGTGCTTTTAAAGTTACAAGTTCCTCTTTGCTTTTTGAAAGATGTTCTAACGTACTTCTTTTACTTCTTTTATATAATTTTATTAGTTGTTTCAAGAGACACAGACAGCTCTTGTTTTGAAATTATGCTCTGAAGTTTTGGTTTGTTTTATTGCTACACGTGATTTGTTGCGATATAACAATTTCTTTTCTTTATGTGGTAACATCAATGCTAGCGTTGTTGTTGTTGTTTTTAAACATGATTCAAATAAAGTAACATAAAATTAAAAGTAAATTATGAAGTAATGTCATTTTGTTGTTTTTTTAGCTGTCACTTTTCATAGGTTTTACAGTAAAGATGTGTAGAGTTTGAATTCGACTGATTCAAGAAGTGCTCGACTAAGTTGGCCAGAGCTATGTTATTCATAACACACACTGTGCACGTTTCATGTAAAGCTTAAAAGTTAAAAATTTGAACCTGATGCAGTTTGTTTCACACGCAATTGGGATCATTAGGTGTGTCTTATTTTAATTGTAAATGATAAGCTATAGACAGTATCCAGAGTCTTATAGGCACAATCAAACCTTTGATCAACAGCCTAAGACATACTGTTTAGGAAAAGCATTTAAAAAGATTAATACGTGCTGCTAGAAATGAATCGAAGTAAAATAATTCTCTTGCTATATTGTGATGACTTAATATTTTGGGTAAAAAATGTATTTTGATGTGGTTAATTTACGCTTGCTTGCCTTTCTACGCTCGTGCTCATACCTGTAGTCCCAGCTATACTGACAAGGAATAAAGGACAAATGTCGATTCCGAAACAATATGTTTTATGCTGTTGATCAAAGGTTTGATTGTACCTATAAGACTTTGGAGACTGTCAATAGCTTATTATTAATTTTCTTCGTACATTGTTCTTATTCTAATTGTAAATAGTTGTAAAGATAAGTAATACGTAATCGCTGAAGTGACAAGATGAAGCAGGAGCAGAAACCGATTACTTACTTCTGAGTTACAGAAAGAATATGAAATCTTTTTGCACAATATGCTTCTTGTAAGTTAGTCTATGCCACCGCACCCTGGCCGGAAACTATATTTTGGACTGCCCTCTTATTACTCGACTAGGCGATCGAAACCAGTTACAACTGGACCACTTTATTGATGCAGCCCCCACTTCTGAGCTTGGTTTTTCAAACCAGTCAACGATATAAGGGCTACATTTGCCAATGACTTATCAAATAGAGACTCAAACTTCTTAGTTTGCTAAGTAATCCGTTACTTATATAGCTACAGTACTTTGCGTCAAAAATTCTTAATTCTTGCTAAACTCTTTAATAAATCAATCTGCATTAAAACAATGTATTGTGAATAAAACATATTGTAGAGTGTAATAATATTGCAGAACATAGTTGGGATTTTCGAAGTTATGCAATCTATATAGTAATGTCAGAGATATTTTTTCTTTGTCATAATCCACCAACAACTTAAGTGGTATTGTGTTAGATTGTACCCCGTAAAAGAAAACAGACCTAAACTGACACATGATCCTTTTTGTTGTCAGGTGTATTATTGTTTCTCAGAGATGGAAACCGGTTGGGTCAACCGGCACCAGTCGGGTCGACCGGCCAGTCAGGTTACCGGTCGGGTCGAGATTCATGACCGACCGTTCAATCCGGTTGAAAGATCGGTCAAATTCTTCTCTCTAGCAACTAAAAAACATCTAAGCACCAACCGAAATATACATATATCTTTTATTAGAAATAAAAATTTTTATAAATGACAGCATTAACAAACCGCACCTTTTGAAAACACGTTGAATGGTTTCAAGCTGTGACTAATATACTGTGACTATTAAGACATGCACTTCCAGGGGCGTATTTAGGGGAGGCCATTGTGCTATGCCCCCCCTTTTGGGCCACGGCACAAAGCAAACAAGTGCAAAATATACCATGCATGTGGAAGAGGCTTACGCTAGCTGGCACTTTAGCATCATTTAACCAGCTTTAGAGTAAAAGTGGAGCAGATTTCAGATTTTTTAATACATGCCATAATCTTGCCGCTTGCAAAAGCTTTTTTCAACTTGAATTTACTACACTCTACAATGGGCAAGAAAGACATAGCTCTTAACTTTTTATATCTAACTAGCCAAGGCTTGTTCTGAAGTAGCATTTCTACAAACTGCTGGGTAACGAATATTTTCCAGCCAATGTCATAACAGTTTAGTGTTGGCTGCTCGGCAAATTGCAAATAATCTGTCACCAATAGCAAAAAAATTATTTTTTTGGCGTTACGCGTAATATCATAAGAAAGAACATCTAATAATTTAGCTTGTGCCCTCCGGTTTTTCTATGTTTATTTTGCACACATTTTGCGCTGCTCAAAACAAGTCTTTGAAACCGAAATTTGACCTAACACGGTCTTAAAATTGAGTTATTTTTGCAAAAAACACAAAAATTTTTTGCGTTTTTTTTTCTGAGACCCCCGTACGGAGTCGAAAATTTAACATCTCACCCAGCCCCCCTCATTGTGAAAACTTTTTGTTAGATGCATTGAACAGTGAACAACAACCTTTTGTAAAAAAACGGTTGACCGGGCCGGTTATAAACCGGTCAACCGGCGTAGATTTTGAAATTTGCTGGTCGGGTTGAGTCAAAAAAATCCTAATCGGTTCCACATCTGTTGTTTTTGCCTATAGCTTGTAGTTTGAAACACAAAAGACTGAAAAACGTATGGTGTAAACCTGTAGTTTAAGCTGTACTGTGTGTTACTCGAGAGCATTTGGGATGAGCAAATTAATATTTGGTTTGCATACCAGGTTATTTGTTTTTGGGGTTCAAAAATAGGTTGCGAAAGAACTTTCTTTCATAATATGCTCTGTCCTCCGACATGATTAAGCCACACACTAAATTTTTGGAAAATGCTGTTTTGTTGTGATCTTCAAGTTAGAATATATTTGCTGATTTAAGGAAGGAACTCTTTAAAGGTGCTCTTAAGTAATTTATTAAATGTCAAAAAAACTATAACAATCGCGAAAAAATGTTTTCGGAATTTTCAGAATCAACTTTTTATATTCTAAATTATTGTAGTTCGGTTGCAAAAGTAAAGCTAAACATTTGATTTTCTATTTTTTTAGGTTGTTATTTTCACAAACTTGGATTGCGTTTGATCTTTGGATACCAGTTTTTTATATCTTCACCGTTAAACATTAAGTTTGGTTGATGAAGATAGAAAAGTGATAATCCCAAGATAAAAGGTAATTTACGTTGCTGCATGCGACCAAAAAAAAATCGAAAATCAAATGTTTAACTTTACTTTTACAACTTAACTACTGAATTTGCACATTCAATTAGTACTCCATATATTAACTGGTATTGTTTTAGATGGTAATGCGCGTAAAAATTGGTTTGTTTTTTTGAAATAATTACTCAAAGATGCCTCAAAACTAGCAAAGAATCCAGCAGCATAAGCGGTTAAAGATCACCCAATGCTGCAAAAATTATCGGATCATAAATTAAGTATAAGCAAATTGAAAACATTTTTGGCTAGATTATGCACGTTCTAAATCAGGCACGTATAAACTTTTTTACTGGCGGGCCAAACGTGAAACATCAAAATATGCTGCGGGCCGCATCGAATATTTAAAACTACGGCAAGATTATTGCTTTTACGAACAGAGCAATTTTTGTTGTCTAAAAACAGAGTTGTTGCATTTTACGTCACACATTATACATTAATACAATTACAGTCAAACCTCGGTTTAACGGACAAATGCCGACCAACGACAGTCCGTTGTTGGAAAAAGTTCGTTAAACGAAAACGCAGTGTTCCTCACTCTGTTACAATTGTGTGCACCTCAACTGCTAACATAGCTTATCACAATGCAAGTAAACGGGGAATCATTATGTCTCTGCGACAACGTAGCACGATTTCTCGTTTCGTCGGCTATTGATTTTCGCTTGTAACAATTACATGTACAGCAGTCTATGCTTACGGAACGGTAAAATCCGAAGTCTGTTAAATCCGAAGTCCGTTAAATCGAGGTCCGTTAAATCGAGGGTTGATTGTAATGCAAAACTGAAGTAGTCAATAAAAGCTAAGAAAATAAAACTAGTCAATCACTTTTAATAGTCAAACACTTATGTGATTTTTGTTGCTGTGCATCTCTCACAGCTTTGTTATTATTCAGTTTGTGGAGCTGCAAGTAATTCTAAGCTGCCACTTGCTTTCCTTTGCGTTGTTTCGTTTTTGAGAACAATTGTTTGTGGCAATAAGTGCTTCTAAAAAGTGAAACAATTTTCAAAGCATGCAGAGCAAGATTCGGATATTGTTCCCCAACATAGTTTTAGTAAGAAGCCACCACATCGATTTCGTCAAACGCTTTTTTTAAGTTATTACTGGACTGCAATTCAGTCAAATCTGATTGAAACTGGTCAAAGTTTTGATCGGCAACTGCCTGAAATGGATTAGAAAAAATTCCAAAATCACAATCAAGCGTTCGATAATCAAAAAAACGAGGTTAAAAACTACAAGCTAAATTATCAATTGTAGTGCTGAACTTCTGATAATTTATATTTTTACCTTCACGATGTTGAAAGCGCTGCGTGAATAACAAAAAAAGATGAACCACTGCTATGCAAAGTTGTTTAAAGGTTTTTTAATGTGCTGATAGTTTCGTGGGCCGCTCAAAATAACATGGAGCGACGCGTGTTGCACATGTCTGCTCTAAATGTAAGGCACTAAATCTTTGCTTTGACAATTTTGCTTATGGGGACATAATATTTGTTTTGTACTGTATACCATTACTTTTCATTTACAAAATTGTGCTAAAGTTTCAGCACTTAAACTCAAGGCTCATTCTTATAATAGGACTCTTTAAAAGTCCCTAAACCGTGAATATTTTTTTTTGACCGACTTCTATTGATTTTTATTTAAATAATCTGTTCGAATAAGACACACCTGCTGATCCCTGTTACCGGCGAAACAACGTGTAGGATTTAAAATTTTTTTTAAATACTAATTGCAATAAGTGTGATAATTTGTTGTGATGTTCTCTCTGACTGCTGCTGTGAAATACTTTTTTGAATCTGCAGAATTCAAACTCTTTTCATCGTAGCTTATATCAAGAAAGTTTTTCTTAATGCATTTTTTGTGTATAGTCGCCAGTTTGAAGACTTTCCGGGCTGCGCTCTGGTAGCCTTTTAACAGGCATAGCAGAGCGAAATGTCAAAAAAAATATTTTCTCAGTTCTCTTGATTGTGTTCTTTGCACCCATATCTTTTTGTTTATTGCCTTTGAGAGAATAAGCATTTTATTTCTGCTTTAATATATTTTGTTGTTTTACGTAATGTCAGCTGTTGCAGTGTTTCTATAGATTTGAAGTAAACTTATTTTATAGTTTGTAGAACAAAGAGTTGAATACGAATTTTACCAAAAAATTATTGTGTGTCAAACTTTCAATGCAAGTCCATTACAGCATATTTTTCAAATTATTTAACCAAGTTTGCAGTGCTATAAGTTTTAGCACCCCGATAAATAAATCAGTTAGTCATAACGCATACCAACGTCGTCTCTTCTAAGTTATATCACTCCGATAGTCAGATTTAATATCATGAAAGGAATTTGATATTTTTACTTCGGCTCAATATTGAGAACAAACCAAGCTTAAGCGAAGGTGTAAGACATTTTACGTCATACTGTAAGTTGAATTTATTAGATGTTCATAATAAAATGGAAAGGAAAAGATTACATTTACAGTATAATCTTTTCGCATCACTTTTGCAGAAGTATATAGTGCTTTTTGTAATTTATACAGTAAAATAAAACACAGAACAAAAAACAACTGAAACAGTAGTTCTCAGTTTAGTTTAGTATGAGAACCAAATTTTAGTATCAAAACCAAATTTTAAACCTCAAGATTGTTAAGAGCCGCTTGAACCTCAATTTGAAAAAGAAAATCGGTACTCATAACCAATGCTACTGTATAATCATATTAAAGTATATATGACGTCATAACAACGGCAACAGCCAATTGCTGAGGAGCAAAAAAAAAAAACAAAAAACAAAATTTATAATAATTTCTAATTTAAGAAATTAAAAACACAAGTCTACCATAAAAGCTAAACCGATAAATAAACACATTCTGCATACCTTCTACGTCGCGAAGCCAAAATTTTTCTTAAGGGGATGGGTGAGCTTGGACCTCGTGATAAAATTTATATACGTCTATCAGATAGAGTTCTGGAAAGTTTTTGTGATTTTTCAAAAAAAAAAATACTCATTTCAAAGCCAGTTGGATGACATTTTGCCCGGTTGCAGAGACATTGGAAAAAACTAACTGTAATTGGTAGGATTTGCAAAATTCTTCAAATTCGAAATGCGAAGAGTGTGTGGGTCTTCCAATAGTTATCTATAGACGACGTCCGGTAACAGGAAGAAAAATAAGCAAAAGATTTGGAAGCCTCTTATCATAATTAATTTCCGTATTCCCTCTGCCTTACCCTGCCCCTTTATTTCGTGATTAAGTAAAAAACACGTTAAAAAGCATGCATATTTGGGATAAACTTTCAAAGTGATTTGGCCAAAAGGGCCGGGACTTTTTAACATTTCTAGCACCCATGGTTACGCAACTGCAACCGACTGAACGGGTCTAGGAGAATTTGAACTCAAAAGCAGACCAGAGATAATTTCAATTTTTATCAAGCACTACCCTAACGAATTCGAGTTTTGTTGGTTTCCGTAAGAGTTTTGCTAATGTTGAAAAATTTGGGTTGTTTTAATTTCCAAAGTTTAAACAGTTGTTCCTTATAGCTGGCAATAAAAGTGTATATCTGTCTGTCATTATCAGGATTGGCCTGGCACAAATCAAAATATTGGCAATTTTAATTGCATTTTATTTGCCCAATATCCTTGGCCAGGAGACAGCGAAGGGACCTTTCGGTCGTCAAGTCAAGCTGCCATCTGCCCAACTGTCTACCACACAAGTCGGAGGCTTCACACTGTTATATTAATTGCTGAACGTCAAGCAGGGTAGCTGTAAACAACAATTTTTATAATCTTTGGTTTGAACCGACCGGGAATCGAACCCGAATCTATCGCTTCAGTAGCTGACGCTCTAACTACTCGACCACTGATTGGTCTGATCATCTTTAATATGATCTGCTATAAAGCATTGCCGACAACTTAAGAAGCCGACAATCAAAAAAAAATTAACCTCAACAATTTGACAAACAACCCATGACCAACCAAAAACAAAAAAGGAAATGGACAGAGGGGCCTACTGGATAAAATTATAAAGCATATCAATGCCACATAACCGTTAGGGCAATGTGTATAAACACGTCATGGCCAATTGATTGGGGAATGCTATTGATTGTGTTGGATTGTATGTTATTGAAGAGCTAGATTTCAGACATTCTTTTCCTTTCACATAATAGTTACAATTATCCAAACTGGAAACCAATACAGTGAATGGTTTAATCTCCTACTTGAAAAAATGTAGGTAAATTAGAAGGAATTTATTGCATTAATACCGTATAGCATTGGTTTTACTTTTAATAAAAATGATTCAAATATCGATAAATTTTTGATAACTTATTGTTTAAACCCATTCTAAATAGCAAATGATTAATTTTCAGAAAGTTATTGAGGGTCGCAGCAAGGAAAAGAGAGAGCCGCCGTTGAGAACCACTGCACTAAAATAAACACATGACAAAAAGCAAGAAGCCGTTTGGTGAAATATTACGTCATAAACTACTGATTCATTGCGCTCTAATGTATTTCTCTTTTTTTGTTTAAAATATCAAGTGACGTCACTCAAAGCTTATTACACTTCCCACTTCAATTAATGAAAGCTTGGCTCAATAGTGGCAGCTAGTGACAATTTCTACTTTTAGGCGGTAGCGTTTTGTTTCAATGTCCTCTTCCGAGGATGTGCGCGTATAAATGATATATTCAAGTCAGCGTTGAATTAACGGCCGGGCCTCAAATTTCCACAATGGCCTAAAACCAGGGCCGTTTTCACATCATGATTGCATTAAGAGCGGTCCGCTTTGCATTTTTGAACCAAAGTCAAAAGTCGGACATTTTTCGGACTACGAAGAAAAGTCAAAACTTTGCTTTGGGAAGCTAATTCGTGGTGTTTGAAAAATCATTTAATTTTAATCCTACTTCGGTAAAAGTTATTATTTGGAAAAAAAGATTGCCTGGAAAATGGGGCAAAACTGCGATTTTTGGTTTCTTTAGCGCGTTTAATTGACAGCCCAATGCTGGGGAGGGGGAAGCTATAGCTAAATTTGTTTTTGTGTGAGCGGAGTAATAACGAGGAAACCCAGCAGTCGGGTTGTAAGCAACCCAGGTCCGAAAAAAGATGGAAAAAGAGAAACCATAAACGGTTTTTCAAACACATCCAGAAGAAGAATTGACATGGAAATGATTGAGACTTTGTAGCGGCGCAGACGCTCAAAGAAGAATTTTCATTACAATTGATCCTGCATACTATTGCATAAAAAAGAGAAAGCAAGAAGAGGCTTTGGTCGAGGCTGCAGTTCTGTATTGCTCACAATTAACGGGTAGAGCGAGGTAATGCTAGTTTGAGGGAAAAAGCTATTATTATACTGTAAATACTACTGCAGTGCATAATGTTATGTCAGCAAAAATAAAACAGAAAATATTTGTAGATTTGGAAAACGCAGCAGATAGGAAACACGGAATCCCTTCAATGTTGACAAGGCAGGGAAGGACACCTGATTAATAGTTGGAACGGAATAAGAAAATTGCACTCAAATATACAACTTTGTTCGTATAAACAAAGAAAAACATGGAAAACAACTCAAGTCAAAAATTGCAGTTTTGTTGCTAGTTTTGCAAAAGGGATTGTCTACTTCAGTGAGGTGACACGGTGGTTTCCAAAAGGGGCACTCCTGCAGGATGTGGGTTTGGGTGACCCATTTTGCACGACCATCACCAAATTTTCCATCGGTCTCAGTTTATACTGTATGCAATTTGGTCTGTTGTATCCAAAAATTCCAAAAAAATTTTGATCAAAATACGTTTGACCCTGGTTGACTCTTACTTTTTGTATCATTTGAACCAAAAAAATTTTGCAATACTATGCCCATTGTTTTTGGCAAATCAATTCATGCCGAGTATAAGTGATCAATATAATTTTATGACGTAATAAAAAAAAATTGTTCTATAAACTAGTTACGATAGCTTATGCTCTATAGTTTTCAAATTGCAAAGATTGAAGAAAATAGAACCGGTAATATTTAAGAAAATCACTTGGTTTTGGAAAGAAATGCATTGAGATAAATAGAGATTCGTTATGATTTAGGGACGTTTAGCTCTTGCCAGAAAGAAGTGTTAATAGGAAAGTCATCTTGTCCAGTAGTTTTTCAAAAAGTAGTCATCATCTCACTAATCCGGAGTGATTATAACGATCAACTAATCTGGTATGTGCTGCATTTGGATAGCGAAATACTGAAACCTCTTGAACACGCTGGTAAAAAGCAAGAAGTTTTTGCAATCAATTCTAACGTCAAGAAACAAGAGAATCTGCGGTCAATCGTACAACTCGAAGAAGGAGAGCGAAATGCTAAAAATGAAACTCAAAGAATACTGCGAGTTGGACGAATTAGGAATCACCAGAATTTTTATCATTTGTCCAGGGTTTGACACCACATCTGTGGGCACTGAGCTGCGTAATGGAATAGTTGTTAGATTGAAAAAATAATTCGGACGCCAGTTTCTTCAATTACCTTGTCGCCATCCTATCCACGAATTACTCTGCGCGGCTGCGGCAAAACTGGTTTATGAAGATTCAAAAAGTCCAAAACAGGAAACATTCACTTTTCTTATTGCAGCGTGGCCTGGATTAGGCAAGTCTAATTATGAGATTTATCAACCATTACGGACCATGCAAAACCAGTGTGAAACTGCAGTTGAGTTCTGCCAAATTGCCTTAAGTGTAGAAGATTGCAAACATTGGCCCCAAAGAAATGATTACAGAGAACTATTGGAACTAACCATCGTATTTCGTGGTAAGTGATTTGTATTTCAGTTTGTCGTTAATAACGTTTTGGCATTTTACAATATGTCTAGTGGAATTTGTACAGCATTACTGAATTACGGTACTTAAATGCACCCCACAAACAAGAGAAACTTATTTGCATATTTGGTAATACAATATAGGATAGATATTAAAAGTACGTATCAAACTGTCTTAATTACAACATTATATATGTTTGATTGATTGGTTGCATCATCTTATCCTCCATTCGCTAGAAATTGACCGCGTTGCTACAACTTATGTCATACCTATCCGCACCTGCTTGAGGAGTTGTCGGCTTTCTAAATTTTCTGGTTGTTTCTTGATGTCTTGTTTAGGGAATTTGTTAATTTTTTTAATCAACCAAGCAGGGAAAAGCACAGCACAGTAAAAAAAACTTTTGTCCAAGAACGCAACAGTGTGACAAAGGTGCGAATTAAACCCGAGACTTCTCAAGCCCGGTTCGTCATCACAACAACACTCTTATGTAACCGCTCCACCATGCCGTCGACCAAATGATAAATTTATTCGGCAAGTCGTTAGTTTCTGTTGCGGGTGGAACCATGCCGAAAGATCTTTCTGTTATGGTGAAGGCTCTAGGAGCTAGACCTCATGCGCGGTGGATGTCGAAATTTAAATGTTCTTTGAAAATTGCATTATTTTGAGAGCAGCTGGCAGAGCACTTCCACATGATCATCTTGAAAGCATCACCAATTTGGCTATTTTTCTATGCCTGAATTATGTTGAAAGTTGGACAACCTCTTCAGTTGCATTGGGTGCTGCAAAGAATGACTTAATGAAACATAAAACACTGCAATCCAATCTAAAAGCCATGCAAAAACTTCCCAATAGATATCCTGATGGCTCCTCGAGCATGACTGCATCCATGTTGAAGAAACTCTATGATTACCTTTGGTATTTGTCGGAGCGTTTGGTCGTACTCAGTTTTTTTAGTGACAAGCTTTCCGGTTTATAAAAAACAGGAAATTGCTACAGCTTTATTAAGGTATGAAAGAAAAGATGTTTCTTTTTCCGATGAGCTCCTGCTTCCAGTGCTAGGGAAAGGACTCAATTGAAAAATCTGGTTGGTGTAGATTTATGGCAGTTCTTCAATCTCTTGAATCTCTTGAGTTTCCTTTCTGCGTAAACCAACACGGTTATGGCCTAAAGAGCTTGAATACCAAAACGCCAGAAAAATGATACAATGTTTGAGTGTAGTAAATGATTCTACAGAAACAGCTTTAGGCCTGGTATCTGAATTTCACACCAATAAGATAACCAAAGATTGCCAACAAAAGCAATATTTGTATCAGGTAGTAAAGAGTTTGCGATTGCAGCAAACAAAACTCAAAGGAAATTTGTTCCGACTCATCAAACAAGGCTGTTTGGTCCAAATTGTTGTGGTTGACTGGTTGTTACTTCGCAGACTTGTAGTGAAATTGCGACTACCTTACGAATAGTAATATCAATCGTGTTTTGATTTGCATTTGTTCTACCTTTTTGGAATAAGTTAAAATGTTGACCATACTCTGTCTCTGACGCTTGCCGATACTACTACGATATAGTAGCAAGACATGCACATTCTAAACAGCTATTTTTGTGATAAATTAATAAACCAAAGGTTTACATGTTGCATAAACAACATTTTTAATATAATTCCAGCAGAAATTTAGCAAAACGATTGAAAAGATTTTTATAGGCCCTACTATAATTTCTGGCCATCGCCGAAAATGCTTGATTTTTTAATTTTTGCAATTTACTGGATTTCTGAGAAAATTATAAAAAAAAAAAAACTTTTCTAAGGGCAGATAGAAACTTGCATATTCTGCATCTTTTGACACCCAAATCAACTTCATAGCGTTAACGGTTATGGAGTTACAAAAATTTTGCATTTTTTGATTTTTTTTTACTAAAACATAGGGGTCAACCAGGGTCAAAGGACATTTAAAAAGATTATTTTTTATATTTTTCCATTAAATACACCAAATTGCACATAAATTTACACCGATAGACCTCTGCTTCAAACTTTTCGAAAAATCGTGCAAAATGGGTCATCCTAATGTGGGTGTATGTTTAGACTTCTAAATTAAATAAGTCGCACGTGACAGAGAGGTAAGTCGTGCCGGGTTTTTAGGGTCAAGTTGGTGGTACTAACCGACCCCTTCCGAGGGATGGGGGCGCGGAGGAACTCCGCGGAGACCCAACAGTCGGGCCACACCCAAAGGTCTGGACCATAGATCGAGAATAGAGAGAGAGAAGCCAAAGATAGATTTGGAAGGGTTTCAGAAGCAGGACAGTCGAGGAGGAGATGATTGAGGTCCTGTATAGGGTGTCCACAGACACTACAATCAGAATTCTCCTTCCGACTGATCCTGTGAAGATATGAAGATAAAAGAAGATTGTGACCATGGCAGCAAAGACGAGAGAGCTCACTGCGTATGGAGCGAGAAAGAAGAAGTTCCTCCGAAGAGACTTCGGGGACTTGGAAGTTCAGATGGGAGTGAGAGATGTGACATCTCCAATTGCGGTATTGGGAATAACGGACTTTGGCAATAACTGGGGGGAGAGGGCTTGGGATCGCATCAGTGGGCAGAGAGGCACCAGTTTTGGCAAGAAAATCAGCTTTTTCATTTCCGGGGAGACCTGCGTATCCGTGTCCGGGGACCCATTGAAAGCTCAAAGTGGTATTGTTGGAGAGGGAGGAGGCAAGGGACCAAACATTCCATAGGGACTCAGGCAGGAGATAAGAGGGGGCTGAAGAAAGGATAGAGAGGGCTGATTGAGAGTCGGTTAGGAAAAGAACTGACTGGAATTTGCAGGTCATCAAATGGCTAGTACACCAAGCAAGACCTTGCTTGAGGGCAAAGGTTTCAGCTGTGAAGCTGGAGGCAATTGGACCGGAGGAAAAGGATAAGGAATGGGATGTGTTGCATTTGGAGCATGTTGCATACACTCCAGCGCCACCAGGACCAAAAAGGGAGGGGACAGATCCGTCAGTCCATGCTTGGATATCAGAGGAGGGGAGGGAGGATAGTCTGCTTGAAGCAATTTGGAGTCGGGCTGTACTGCTGCCTTTGCGGTTGGGAATGAAGGGGGAAACGGTGAAGTGGGTTGTGGACCATGGTGGAAAAGGGGGGCACGTGATCAGAGACTCGCGTGGGGATGGGAGTGGTTGTGTGGCTGAAGAACAAGATGATCTCCAGGAGGGTTTCTTCTTTAGTCGACAGGGAACGTTTTTAATTGCCAAGGCATAAAGGCTGGAGAAGTCGGGGGGAAGGCGCAGAGCACGTTCAAAGGAGTAGAGGGTCTGATGCTCTAGAGTCAGCTTTAGAGGAGGGAGTTGGGCCTCGAAAAGGAGTAGTGAGGAGGGGGTGGGAGAGAGGCAATCAGTAATGACCCTGCATGCAGCTCTGTGTAGAACTTCCAGGTGATTGGCTGCAGTGTTGCAGAGGAATGGGAACCATCCAGGAGAGGCATATGTGAGCACCCGACGGACAAAGGCTTTGTAGAGTAGGGAGAGAGATTCTTTTGTGGAACCCCAAGAGGCAGTGGCAATTGAGCGAAGGGCTTTGTGGCGTGGATAGAAATTTGGAACACAGGGATTGGACATGGGCCCCAAAGGATAGAGTCCGATCAAAGGTTACTCCAAGGAATTTAGGAATGGGATTGAACATAAGAGGGAAGCCCAATAGGTTCAGTCGGGGTTGGAAAGTGGCTTGATGGGGATCTGTAGAGAAAAAGGAGGACTCATTTCATAGAATGAAATTTCATTTTAGGGTCAAGTTCGGGTATGAGATTGACAAAAATTTAGGGCTTGATAAGCGCCTTGTGTTCATGTGCTATAAATAATCGAAATAACTTTATACTACTGAATGAAGACTTGATATGCATTTGCAATTGTAAGTGCACAATTAATTTATTGTAATTATATCGCAATCTAATAATAAATAGTTCCATTTAGTCATAGTAGACTGATATTAATCGTATAGGTTTTAGTTTCAACTGAACTTTCGGGCCTTGTTTGACTTTCCATTGTTTTTTAGGTTGTTGGGTTTGTTGTTGTTTTTGTGCGTATTTATCCTGCTGTCACCGAACAGCGTCAGACATTAACTATTGGATGATCCGCTCACGTTTCCTTTCAACGACTACTTCGCTCTTGAAAGAATTCGCACTTGCTTAGAAGTTTCCAGTGATCCAATATTTCTGTGGATTTCTTCAAATTCTTGTCCACTGAATTAATTTGTTGCTTGTTCAAAGCCACCAAGCAGAAATAATCATCGTAAAGCGTCTAATCCAAGAACGCGACAACACGATCAGAGTCGTCATAAAACCGACGCTTTTGCTGTCTTGGCCACGCTGCCGACAATTTTTTTTTCGGTTCGGGCTTTTTTTTGGTTACTGGTTAGGTTCGATCCCAAAGTAATTGGGCCGTTTAGAACTCTGGCATGAGATTTGAGTGAATCCTATACATTTACCAGAAAAACACCTTCCAGAAATAAGTTTTCCCGAAAAACACTTGGCCGAAACTATATTATCCTAAATGCATATTTTCCTGAACGTGCACTTGCCAGAAATTATATTTCTCTGAACGTGCACTTGCCAGGAGTTGCATTTTCCTGAACGTGCACTTGCCAGAATTTACGTTAGCCGGAAGGCTCATTTGGCCGAAATTACACTTGCTAGAATTTGCACTTTTCTAAAAAATTTTCCAGAATTTACACTTGCCAGAGTTTTCTAAACTGGTTGAAATTACATCTTCCCGAAAACTTATTTTCCAGAAATTATGCTTATACGATAGCCATTTCATTTCGTAGAATGAAATTTCATTTGCTAAAATTTACGTTACGCAAAATTTATTGGTTTATTTATTTCACTAATTAACTCTTAAGTTACGAGTAGAGTATAGTATTGGCAAAGAAAGGCATTCTGGTAGGACACGTGGTGTAGGAAGACAGACCCATAAACTGTCTTTTTTTTGGGTTCTTATTACTTCTAATTGCTTAAACTTTAAACTTAACAAATTTATTTATTCACATTAGCACAAAAATTCGTAAATGACTATTCATTTGAAATAAAATTTATCTTTGAAATTTTTCACATAAAGGAGAGACTCGCCGAACAATTTAGATTTAACCATGTTTGGTTGATTGAAAGGTAACGGTTTTTCCTTAGATGAGATTGTGAAAAACCATAAACGATTAAAAGCAGCGGTGGGTTAGTTTTAAATAAAACAACAAACCGGCACAACAATTTTTTGTTTTGTTGGTCTCTTTTGCTTTTTATTTTAAAAAACTATGCTTAGAACTGTTAGTAATTATGCTGCAGCTATATGCACTTGAATCAGTATTCCCTTGCGTTGCTTTTGGGCTCCTTGTTTGAAAAAGTTAGCGCCACAGTTGTAAACTCGCGGGGCTGATTAGTTCAGGGCCAACCCGAAAAAAGAGTTAAAGCCCAAACCAGGTTCGAAAGGCTTAAAATTTGAGTTACTGTGAATATAAAAAACGTATAACGGTTAATTGCTTCATGCCTTAGTCTACTCGGCCAAAGTGAATGCAAAGTTATTTGGACTATTAACAAAAAAAAAAAAAAATTACGTAATTACGTTTTTTAAAACACATCGTAAAGCACCAAACACGTATTAGGACTCAATTGATCCCAAAGTTTTGTCAATACTAAACGCCCTAACTCGACCCGACTTGCAACTCTGGTTAGAGGTTTAATTAGATCGTACAAGTTTATAACAATAAATAAAAGTAACCTTTTATCATTTTAGGTACCAAAAGCTTAAAGTATATGGGATTGAAGCACTTAACTGTTGGAATGGTTTTTAATAAGTTTGTTAATTTTTTGTTTGGCTCTAAAACCTCCAATCAACCCAAACAAGCCGCAGACTCTCATATACCTAGTCGATCAGACCACATAGTTGAGCAGCTGATGAAAAATGAAAATTGTTAACAAGTTGAAATTGGCTGGTATAAAAGCATGGACTTCAAGGATCATACAGGAATCGTATTGGCAGAAAATGGAAAAAATAAGTGGGCGATCGATTTTAATTTTCAAAACAAGGACAAACTAGATGATTTTTCAGGGATATCCGATAACGAATTAGTAACTAAAAGAAGCTACAATGAAGCAGATTCTTCTTTTCAATCGACTTTGGCTACATTGAATAAAAACGACTTGACTAAATTTGTTGATTATTGTATAAGCGACGAAGCGAGTCAATTAAAATATCAAAATTGTTGGACTTTTCTGGATCAAACTATCCAATTTTTACATCGCAAGGGTAAAACTAAAATCTCACATTATACAATGAGCCCCTTTTCAGAAAAGTTGAACAAAATTATTAGTTTTAACTACCTAGAGCACATACGGAAAATCAAAGCAGAACTTTAAAACAAAGAATGTATTATGTCAGAAATTGGGTTTTACCATGGACATGATTTTGACTTTGGATTGGTGATCCAAATTAGTGAAAACAAAAAATTGGCAATCAATTACGTCACAAGTCAGGACTCCAATAAAGCGTCATCTTCATCAGCAAACTACGATACCAGCGAATTTACAGCTTATTCAGCAAAAATAACAAGTTACAACAGCCCAAACTCTCGGTTTGTATCTAGATCCACAAAATTGAACGGACAAGATCTGATTGATTTCGTTGATTTTTGCATTGGTCGTAACCAATTTGAAAACTCTTGGGATTTTGTGAATAAATCCTTTCAGTTTTTGTGGGACGAAAACAAGATTACCGAAAAGGAACTGAGACATTTTTCCAACCAGTTAGTTAAAACTAAAGCAAATGAACTCGAGTACATCAAAAAAATCCTTGCAGAAATGCTGAGAGAACACTGTGAGGAGGTTGAAATTGGATGATATAAGAGCAATGACTTTATGAGTCATACAGGAGTAGTGTTGTCATTTAATGAAAACAAGATATTTGTTATTGATTTTGGCGTTTTGGCCGATGATCCATAAGAAAAACTATCTTCCAACATTGAAAAAGAAAAAGTGACCATTGGAAGTTATAATTGCTCATTAGTTGAATTTGAGACCACTTTGGCAAAGCTAAATAAAAACGAGTTGATCAATTTTGTACCCGAGTTTTGTTTGTCTTGTGGTAAAAGCAACCGCGAAAACCAAAACTGTTGGACTTTCGTTCATGACGCTTTCCAGTACTTCATCCGCGAAGGAAAAGTTATTCAAGAAAAGATGAAAACTTTTAGTTCTCAGTTACACAAAATCATCGCAATCAATAAAAAGAAGATCATCAAAAACATCAAAAAAGAATTACGACTGAATGAAAATTGTGAGACTGTTGAGATAAGACTCTACCAAAAACGTGACTTCGAACTGGGGTTAGTGCTAAAGATGGGTGAAAAAGAATTTTCAAAAGATGTTTCCCGTTCTGAAGCTCATCATGAAGGCTCAGTAGAATTGAAAAGTTTCTTCCAGTCAAACGCTCGCTTGAGATCTACCGCTACGTCTCTGAATAAACGAGAGTTAGCTGATATTTTAGAATTGACGTACGTATCTTTGAAGACAACAACTCGAAGAATTCTGTCTCAGCAGATTTTGTAGCTGCGGCTCTCAAGCTTTTGCAATCCAAAGGCAAAATAAAACAAGCGGATATCAAAAAGTTGTCAGACCAACCGAAGCACACAAAAAAACTTAAAGAAGGATTGCAAAATGAGAGTTGTCAAGAAGCTGAAATTCGATGGTTTAGCAGAAGTAATGTGAATGAACATGTTGGGATAGCAGTGCTGATAAACGAAAAGATAAAGTTCGCAATTGAGAGCGGATACACAGAGAATCAAGGACATTTGCTGCCAATCATCACACACGGCTCAGTGACATTTAAAACTACAGAGAACCAACTTCTCTTTTGACATCCAGCCTGACAAAGCTGAATGTAAAAGATTTGATTGCGTTTATGAAATTTTGCTGCAAGCCTTCTGAAAAAAATAACTTTACAGGTTGTTGGAATTTTGTGCGTGAATCGATCTGTTTTTTGCCCACGAATTAGACAAATTCTGCTATGATGTGATGAAGGATTCGCTGAGCGAGTTGGACAAAGTCATCAAAACAAAAGCAAAAAAACACGTCAGAAAAATCAACGAAAAATTCCATAATGAAAACTGTGAAAATGCTGAAGTTGGATTTTATTAAAAATATGATTTTGACGTTGGATTGGTGATTAAAGTTCAGCGGAAAAAACAAACTGTTTATTGAGTTTTGCTCCGTTAAGAAGAGTAATCAAGAACCTTTGGAAGCTGCAATAAAAATGAGGAGTTGCGATGACTCTGAAGTTCGTTTCAAATCTTTTTTCGCAAAACTAAATAAAACAGAGTTGATAGATCTTGTTGAAATATGTTTGAAAGGACAAGACGATAACATCTTTAAAAAACAAACCTACTGGAGTTTTGTGCGAAACGCCATCGTGCTTTTACACCACAAAGGCAAGATCGCAATCAACGAAATGGGAAACATTTGGACGGATTGGGCATCATTACATTCATCATTACAACTGTGCAAGGAAAATTGCAGAAGTGTTGAAATTGGATGGTATTGCAAAGGTGATATCACTGATCGCACAGGAATGGTGCAGCTACTGATAAATGGGAAGAAGAAACTGGCCGTAGATTATGTCATTGAAAGGGACCCACCAGCTAAGCAGTTCAAATTCATCATCACAAAGGGTAGAGTAACAATTGGAAACTACAATGAATCAGGTTCGCTCTTCAAATCCATCATGGCAAAGTTAAACAGAAGAGATTTGTTAGAGTTTGTGGAATCTTGTATGTCTTATGCGGACAATAACTTGAAAAACAATGACTGTCGGAACTTTGTCAATAATATCATTCAATCTTTAGAACGCAAAGGCAAGGTTCTTGAAGACAGAATGAAAAACTTCTTAGATCAGTTGGATGAAATTTGAAGAAGAAACGGAAAAGATTACATCAAAACAATCAAAAACAAACTTCAAAACAATGACTGCGAAACGTTAGATGTTGGAATTTATAAGAAATATGACTTAGCTGTTGGACTTATGTCAGCGATAACCGAAAAAGGAAAGTGGGCAGTTGATTTTAATGCACTTGACAATCATCAGGAAGCAGATATAAAAAGCGTCACATTTAGTCGTTCCGTAAAACTACGAGAGTGCGAGGATGCAAAGTCTCCTTTAAAATATTTTTTGACAAAACTTAACCGGCAGGAGTTGATTGAACTTGTGGAAACATGCAAGTCATACGAGGAGCAAACAGTAGAAAACTTGAGTTGTTGGACATTTGTGAGTAATGCTATTGAATATTTGCACAATAAAGGCAAGATAGTAGAAGGAGAGAAGAAAAAATGCTTAAGAAAATTGGATGAGCTGAAAACTAGCGTATCCGAGGACACTGAAAAATTCAAAGAAAAGATGCATGATGAAAATTGCACGGAGGCAAGCACTGGTTGGTATCATAATCGAGACACTGGACGTGTTGGAATAGCAATATTGATGAATGGAAAAAATAAATTTGTGATGGAGTTTGGTATTTTTGATGAAGATCGTCTGCGTGTGGCACAAAGAGTTCCTCCTAGAGGTTTAGTAACGATACAGAACTGGAGTGATTCGACATGTTTTTATAAAGGGACTTTAGCAACTCTGGATTATAGAACTCTGATCGAGTTTACTCTCTTTTGCAAATCTTGCGAGGTTGATCACAATTACAACAAGAAAACGCAAAATTGACGAGCTTTTGTGCGGAATTCGTTTCTGTTTTTGTGCAGCAAAGGCAAAATCTCTTCCCAGAAAATAAAGAATTTTCAAAACAAATTGGCAAAATAAAACTTAAACATCCAAGCCAAACTGCAGCGTAGCGCCGTTCTGTTTTCCTTTTTCTTTGTGAAGTTTCGAACCCTTGTTTTTTGATTTGTTGTTTTACATTCAACGCCATGACTCATTGTCTACTTTATCTCTTGATTTAAAAGGGCCAAAAGCAAATTATGTAAAATTCGCAGACGTTGAAACTTGGCAAATCCGATTGTGTTGTAAGCACTTTTTTGTTTGTTCTTTACTGACGTAAGAAAATTTTGATCAATCGTTTTTAAATCTCTGCGTTGTATGCAAATTTTGGAATTTGCAAGCTGAGACTTTGCGGTGTCGGCACACATTTTAGTTTAGTGTCTGCGGTGAGCAGAGGCTTTTTTTGCTTTCTTATTACAAGAGGGAGTAGTCGGTAGAAGGAGAAATCCTGAATTGAAGTTAAGTTATCGCTACCTTTGTAGCACGTTAAAAGGACACTCTAAATTGTTAGTATTGAGTAGTCGCCCAAGAGCCCGTTGTTAAATCCTAGATATTATATAACCGACTTGCTCCTCCCCCAAATATTTTGTTTTACGCCCCCCCGTTAGAGCTAGTGTCAAAATTTTGCAAGGTCTCAGCTTTCAAATCTACGTTGGATTACAAGCAAATTATCAGTTACAATTTACGTGCTACGTCTGCGTTGAAAATTCATCGGTAAGTGAAATGTACGATATTTGTGTAAATTCTGGTTATAAATTATGTTGATGAGATAATGAGTTATGTGCAAGGTTATTATTTTGTATTTGTTACAGCGTTATTGTTTTTTCTTGTTTTGCTATACTACACAACTTTTCCACTTTAATTTTTTTTTCGTAAATCATTTCTTGTGTTTTTTAAGTTACTTAACGCTTGTTTTTCTAGAAACCGCTGACCATTGGCAATAAAGGACTATACTTTGGACCAAGTTGCGCGTTACGAATTCAATAAAAGCAGACGTAGAATAAGAACGAATCCGTAAAAAGCAGTGCCCCCAAATGTTACAATTAATAGATGGGTTGTGGGAAGAAAACAATTACCGGTTAGAGAACATTATTTTTTTGAGACTTAACCAACTATACGAAACTGTTTATCAAATTTCGTTTAAAATATTGAGAACATTACTAAACTGTTATTTTTTCAGCAAACAGCCATCAAGAAGTTATCTAAGTAAAAAATAGTTCTCTTGTAGGCTATTTTTTGTTTTAGGTTCTTTTTTGATTTATTATTCTGCAACAAATTTTAGCTATTGTTATGAATTTAATATGTAGTATTGTAGAGTGGACACAGAAAAGCTCCGACTCAAAAACTTCTGCATAACCGTACACCGGCAAGTGTCGCCACTGAGTGGCTAAAATTTTTATTGCTCTGATTAGAAAATTGATAGTCGATCTTTTGACACAGTGCTCGATGATATACAGCAGTGAAATCAGAGTGAAGTTCAATCATGAAATCACAGTACAAATTTAGAAACACAACAGTTTGTTTCGTCCTCAGAAGCCATCAGCTGCGGAACTCATCAGTGCCTAATTTGTCCTCAGGACGAAACAGACTGTTGTGCTGTTACTGTGATTTTATGGCTATATGGCTCTGATTATTAAGATTTTCCGTAATTTCTCAATAAGATCATGTAATCCTCAAAACTATTTAGTTGGAAACTCGATAAAAGAGTCGAACTATGAATTGAAAAGATAAATAGAACTTCTTTTGGCTATTTCCCAATTAGGCACTTCAGGCTTTACAATCACAATTTTTGCTTAATTTATTTTCTCTTAGGCTAGATATTTTGCCACCTTTCTTAGTTTTTTGAAAGAGCAGTTTGAGCTTTCTACGACCTTCGGTTCGTAAGATATGACAGTTTAGATTTCCCTTTAGAAAAGCGTTTTACCTTGAAGTTTTACCAGGTTTGCTTACTACAAACAAAATTTCAAAAAGTCTCTTTATGTTTGCAACTTTCAATAAGCGTTTTCGGCTGTGTTATGGTTAAAACAAGAGTAAGGTTCAGAAAATAAATTAGCTGCTTTTTAAGTAAATTCAAGCCAACTTTCCAAAAGTCAATCTTCTGTCACAATATCGGCAAAATGGCAACACTGAAGTAAGAGTAAAATTGTTTAACTTGAACTGTATTACCTTGAAAACGGCATGACGTAGAAAGTTCAAATTTGGTGAGAATGCGTTTTGGGCTTTTCTAATATTTTGGTCAACAGTGAAAAACTTGACTTAATTAAATTTTCCTTTAAGCTGATACTAGGCGATGCAGTCTTAATACGAAATTTTTCACGAATTGTAATTGCGAATTTCACGAATTGTAATGGCGAATTTCACGAATTGTAATGGCTTTGTTTGCATTATGCTTTCATAGTGATAAAATGTCTGATCTTTTGACTATATTGCTTGTGCTTTAGTGCCTTATTGTAGTTTAATTGTGTGTGTTTTTATGCATGAAACTCGTGTTTATGAAATATCGAATCTAAACGTGTAATGCAGGTAATTGCACGTAGCGTTTACAGTTTCATATAGTGGTATACAAACAATCAAATTGCTCTTAATATCGAATTCATTTTTTAAACACTATGGCTAGTTTCAAAAATTTGTCTACTCTAAATTTGATTTTCCAAATACCTGGCCACTTCAAGATAGATACGCTATTTAAAGTAATTAGCCAAATACGATGAAAGTCGCTTGCAAACAAGATGTTCTTTTGTGGTTAGACTGATGCAGAGGTGGGCAGTAACTAGTTACTATAGTAACTAGTTACTGTCCACTAGTTACTGTAACTAGTTACTGTAACTATACTATAGTAACTAGTTACTGTAACTAGTTAGTTTTTTAGTAACTTTAACTGTAACTTAGTTACTTTTTCAAAAAAGTAACAAAAGTGGAAACTAGTTACTATTTGGAGACGTTAAGAAGTTACTAGTCACAGTTACTTTTAGTTTTGGCTCTGATAAAAAAGGTTCTTTTATTGTTAAATTTTGGTTAAATGAAACACTTCTATGTCATCCCTGTTGGCGCAACGGGTTACAGATTTTTTTTGCGCGCTAACGTGGCAACCCTAACCATGCTATGAGAAGATATTAGAACGTTTTTAAATTAAAGACCTCCTTTTAACGATCTAATAAGTTACCCTCTAATGTCTTCCCTGCAGGGATTGTTTTGATTGCGTAATTTTTACCAATAGCGTGTTGTGTTCGTTCAGCAGATTACGTAGTTGTTAATATAGCCGCTTTACCTCTTTTGTGGCTTTTCATTTTAAAATGACATTTTAAAACACAAAGACAGCATGGGCAAAGACATTTTGAAACCCAAAAGTTCTGGTCTCAGCGATAAACATTTTGAGATGCTTGCTTTCTTGAAAGGCAATTAAATAAAGTGCATCAATGTGTTACGTAGTGTACTTTTGTTATAACAACAGCAACAATAGCCATAAGCAGCGTGTGCAGAGGCACCACATGAAAATTAGAAAATGAATAGAGAAAGAAATCTGTTAATATCGGTTCCGAAGTACAAAATTAACATTTTCGACACTTAATTCATACCGGTAACTAGATTGTGACGTCGCAAGCAATATCCGGGGACTTTGCAAAAGTATGTAACTTTACTCTTTACCTTACAACTTTACAACTGTGTTGAGCGTGTTTATGGTTGCTGATAGTCAGATCTGAAATACTCTGCTTTCGAATTTCATAATGTTCCATTAACTTGATCAGATTTGTGGTTAACGGCTCTCAAAATTTTGCGTTAAATTCCCATAACTACTTTCTATAATTTAAAACACGATTAATTAGTAAAGTACCAAAAACTATAGGATACCAGTAAATTAACATAAAAATATTGTCGACCATTAACAAGCTATTCTTGCCATCAACTAATATGTCTTTTCTGCTCGAACTTCGATTGGTTATGAGTCTTTGTTCAGATAAAAGCTACAAATTATTGTCTATTTACAATCGTGTTAGCAGATGAGGCATCAAAATGACGGTATAGAGAAAAAGCTTCCGGCATAAAACGATCAATTTAGTAAATTCCCAGGCAAGAATGACAATTGGGAAACCATAATGCTTCCATAAGTTATACACTGAAAAATTGGAATGCGATTAGCTTACAGGGCCCATTTGGAATGGTCTTTTCAAAGTGGTCCACCAGATTTTGTTACCTTTAATCTTGGATCCATATTAACCTATTCAATGGATCTAATCTGTTTAGCTTTTGTAGTTAATGGGGACAGGTGTCAAAATAATTGGAAGACCTCTTTAGTATGGCATACCAGAAATTTTTCATGTTATCGTATTACCCATGTTGAAAATTTTTTTTTTTGTTTAAGCTTGAGCGGTTAAAAATTTGAAAGACATATTTGAGGAGGACTACCCAATTTGTGGCAATTGAAATTAGTCATAACTTTATCTTCATTTCTATTTTTAATCTTTCTTAAGCCTAGCTTAAATGGTTAAAAAGTTTAAATTTTTGAGGACCTACTTGAGGGACCCCCATTTTGGTTCCCCAAATTTTGCCATATTATAACTTTTTGTTATATATACCTACCCTGAAAATTACACACGTCTATCTTAAGTGGACAAAAGCTATTCATTTTGGCGGTGCTGTTTGAGAAGGACCTCTCCAATGTGGTACCCCAAAGTTTTGTCAAATTTTATCTTTTCTACACATTTGTCTACCCTAAAAATCTCATGTCTCTAGCTTAAGCAATTAAAAAGTTTAAATTTTGGCATCCACGTTTACGGAGGACCCTTCATTATGGTACCTCCAAATTTTGGCATATGATATATCTTTAACATATATTTACCTATTCTGAAATTTTTTTCGGTCTAATTTGAGAAGTTTAAAAGTTTGAATTTTGGCAGTCCTGTTTGAAGAGGACCTCCTCATTTTTTTTTCATTCCCAAATTTTGCCAAATTTTATTTTTTCTTTATTTTTGCCTACCCTGAATATTTTATGTGTATAGCTTAAAAGGTTAAAAAATTTAAATTTTGACGGCCTTGTTTGAAAGGGACCGCCTCATTTTGGTACCCCCAAATTTTGTCAAATTTCATATTTCCCTTATATTTACTTTTCTTAAAAATTTCATTGGTCTAGCTTTAAAGATGAAAAAGTTTAAATTTTAGAGGGGCCGTTTGGGGAGACCCCCATTGTGGCACCCCCAATTTTAGGTGGGTACCAGTACTTTTGGATATCTATAGCAGCTCATAGTATGATCCATGTGCTGTTTGTGGTTTAAAAAAAGATATTGATAGAAGAAAAAAAGGAAAAAAAATGAGAAAAAATTTTATCCAGGGCGAAATAAATGAATATGGCTATAATAAAAGTTGTATGTAGCATGTTCAAAAAACATAAAAAATTTTTCGTTAATGTTGGTAGTTACCGAGGTATACCGGTTTAAAATTGTCCACTTTTTGCTGATTTTTGGCCTCTGAAATCAAGATCACGTGACTGGGCGCCTCCAAACTTGGTGAGCATACAATCTCTATCTACACCCAAGTTATGCTCAAATTTCAACGTTCCACGTTCAGCAAATTTAGAGCTATAAGCGAATTAATAAATTTTCGAGACAAAAATGGCAGTTTTTTCTCAAAATTAGAGTTCCTAAATCACGATTACGTAACATAGGTTCCTCAAAATTGGCATACATAATGCTTGTAATTATTGTCATATTATATCCAAAATTCAATTTTCTATGTTGAACCGTTTTTTAGTTATAAGCAAATCATTAAATTTCGCTGCTCGTCTATCAAAATGTCCAAGTAAAAACAAAGGTCCTACGCGAGCTCGAAGTCCCAATTAAATTTATTAAAAGTAACGGTAACTGTAACTAGTTACTTTTTCAAAATGGTAACTGTAACTTAGTTACTTTTTTTGCCAAGTAACTGTAACTTAGTTACTTTTACAAAGTAACTTGCCTACCACTGGACTGGTGTGTTGTGTTTTTAGTCACAAGTAGTGTCAAAGAGCTGTTGAATAGTGACTGAGTAAAACTATAGGAAAAGATTTAACATTATTTGTCATAACGTTGCTATCTTTCAACCTGTCCTCTTTTTAACTTTTTGGTTCGCTTTTAAAAAGAAAAAGTGACCAAAATAAAATAATAACGAAAAAAATTCCAAAATTGCTGAATAAATTTTCCTGATTGTTGGTGGCTCGAGAACTATCTTATCTAATTGTCTAAGCCGATCTGAAAAAGCGGACAAAAAAATTGAAGCATTTAATGCATGCGATAAAATTTGTGCTGTTTTTAGCTAAAACAATTAAAGTTGAGATTAATATAAGTAGTCAAGTTTTCAAACAAATATACTGAAAGTTGTAAATGCCATATAAAGTCAGATTATTTTTGCAATTTCAATTCTTGAACGTACGAGCATAATCAAAAGCAAATCCAACAATCAAATCTTTTTTGTATTCGTAGTCCAACGTGATAGTAAGCATAATTCTTACCTGTAAAAATTTTGCAAGTTTTTTTTATTGTGCTATAACAATTTGCTGCCAGTGCTGCTATCCTAAAGAAACAAGTGGGTAGGCTCTCAAATTTCTGCCGATTTGAAGTGAAGGCCACAACAATAAAAAGCTTGCCTAAAATTCTTTGTAGGTGAAGACCAAACAAAGAAAAAAAAACTCTTCACCAAATTTTCGTTGTGTTTTTTCCGTTAATTCAAGGTAACGCGAACGATAAAATTAGTATTAATTAATAACGACTATCATGAGGCAAAATTGTTGAAATCCTACCCTGCCAAAAAAAAAGTTGGCAGACCAAACCTAAGCTCGACGGCAGCATTGTTTGCTCTATACAAACCGTTTTCTAGGAAAAGAATATCACGACAAAAAACAAATCGACAAAAATGGCAAAGCTGTGAAAGATTCCAATAAGAAATTGAATTAACGGAAATCTTGTTTGTGCCATCACCTCGGAAGCCCACTATTTATGCCAATATTTGAGAAAAAAGTTGAGAAAATTGTCAGGAAATCCAACAAGCAAGTTGGCGCCAAATTTAACTACAGCGGTAAACAAATTATGTTGCAGTTACTTCCGTTTTTGAATTTTCTTCGAAGTGACGCCTTTTTTCAGCTTACTTGAGCAGGCATGCAGACAAACTACATAATACGAGTTATTTTGCGCAACAAATTTGGATGGCACTTTCTAATTTTTCAGATTTTTTATCCTTGATTCTTGAGCTCTTGCTATACAACCTGAATTTTCGATTTTTGGCGGAGTCCAAGTAGCTTCCTTCCGAAAATATTAATAACCTGTCAAAAATCGAGCTTTTAAATTTATCTACAACTATTTTTAGCCAATTCGAAGAAGCATTGTGGCTGAAATTAGACAGTCAGACAAGTGAACTTCCCGAAAACGCTGAAGTTAGCCAAAACTGTAGCTTCATTGGTTGTTAATACTTTTAGCCTAGTGCTTTGAACCTCTACCAGAACTTCTGAAAACGGATTTGCATTTTTTTTTTTACGATGCGAACCTACTGTATCAACAATTTAAGATGGGTAATAGCCAGACTCACTGACTCAAAAAAAGCCGAACGAACCGTTTCACCAATCCCAATTAGAAATGCGGCCCAACATTCGTCGGCCCAATTCTGCTCTGGTTCAAATCGTGGGACCGGCCTTAAAACCATCAATCATCCGGAAAGTTTTTCAAATTTTTGGTCGGCATCACAGCAGTTAGAGCGGAGCCCTGCAGCAGCAGTAAAGTCTTATAGTTGTTTGCTGAAATGGGCCAGCGATCGGCAATCAAAAATTATCTAGCCAAAATCGCTCAAAAAAATAATTCAAATGAAAATTTTTGTTCCAATCTTGCATGTGTTGGAAAGAGGTTTGGGATAAACGCATTAAGATTCAATGCAAAATAAAATTCTTCAATGCCCAAAAACTAAATCACTCTAATTAGTAAAACTTTGGGAGCGCCATAGATTACAATGGGAGGAGATAAAAGGTAAGCAAACAAACTCTAACAACTGCCCTGGAGATTTATTTTAAATCAAATGTCTTTTGTGATTCCGAAAACTTTTGTAAAGAACAAATCGAAATTATGTCAATTACATTTATATTCCCAAGGTGCCTTGGCCTTCGATTTTTGAGTCAATGGTTTTGATTAATGTCAATTGCTTAATAGGTTTTTATTAAGCTATTGTCAATATCTACATTATGAATTTTTTTGGTGATGTCATTGTTTCGAATGTGGAATTTACCAAAGTCGAATGATCGCTCGCGGTAGAATCTGAATATCCTGCCGACATACAGCATTAAAAGTCCCTTCATTATAACGATTATATATAATCATGTTTGGCTATGACGTTACTGCTGATGACGTCATCAAACTCGACTAAATCAAAACGCAATTAACGAAAGCAATCGAGCATGCAAAATTCTAAGCGCAGTTTTTGAAACGAAAAATCATAAATTAGGCGTAACAAACTCTTGAAAAGTTTGCATTCAGCACGGAAAATTATAGGCCTAGATTTAAGATCAAAGGTTTTTTTAAATTTTTAAATTTTGTGAGCATCTCATCAGCTTACTTTCCCGCATGCACCGGTAATTACAGGATCATTTTTACCAAACACAACTAACTATAATATTATTTATTAAAAGTGCAAAAAGAGTAAAGCATTCATAAACGGCAGCATTGAGCTACTTCGGCTTCCAAAAATTAGCGGCTCTGAACTCATTCCTCAGCTCAAGATATACGTTTTACTGATTTCCATTTATAAGCTTTCTGCCCATACGCAGGCCCAGATAAAATCTGCTGAGGGCGGAAAAATGAGTAAACCGGATCCCAAAATATGCGGCGGGTGTAGGAACCTCGGCCAGAAACTAAGTTAAAACTCAAAAACCCAATTCAGGCATTACCAATCCCAATAAATCTATCAAACATTTATTTAGAAGCAAGTCAAAAATTTCATTCGCGCATAAGAATTTTTACCAATTCCAGCTAAAGCAAGTTGAAACAAAAAGACTCATCAGCCTGTCTCGAACGCATTTTAAAATTGCATTTTGCCCATTAGGGCATCATCAGTACTCAAAAGGGCATCATCAGTACTTATTCAAATAGAATCTAGATGATGATAACCAGCTTGGCCGAAAAAATAAAGATGTCTTTTTTACGACGATCGTGATTGCAGGATTTGGGTTTAATCCGCACCTGGTCACACAAGTCCTTAAATAAGGCGCTAAGGTGGATTACCTTTGTCTGGTGAGTTGGAACAAGTAGCAAATTTATGTGGATAAAAGTCTAACGTCAACCAAAAAAATGTCAAACATCTACTGGAAGACTAGGAACCTACGCGAGTGAGGACGATTTGTCCAAAATAAAAGCGTCATTGTCGCTTCCTTGTAAGAGGAGAATAAACCGGATCAATCAATTAAGCATTTGAATTAGCGCTGATGATTTCCTGGTGAGGCGAAATACGCGTGTTTTTTAAATGAGGTCAAGACAAGCTGAGAGAAAGCTTTATTTGCCAACTATAGTATATACAGCAAACAGTACCTAAATACGGCTTTTGTTTTAATTTTACTTTCGCTTTTGCTTTATTTTATGCCATTACCGCCCAGAGTTGTAAACGGGCCGACAAGTTCAGGCCCGAACCCGGCCCGAACCCGAAACTACGAGTATAAGCCTGAACCCAGCCCAAACCCGAAAATTAATTTGAAGCCCAAATCATGCCCGAAAAAAACAGAAAGTTGAGTTAGGTCTAAAAAATTTAGCAATATTGCCAAGTTATTTTGATTATTTTTTTGTACACCTAAGACAAAAAGTACGTCTCAGGCCCGATATAAGCCCAAAATTTTTGTCAACTTTAGGCCCGAAACCGACCCGGAAAGCCCGGCCCGACTTACAACTCTGTTACTACCTGCCTCAATCGTTATTGTATTTTGGTCCTTGTGTTAAAAACTTGCTCAACAATTCAAAGTGAAATTTTAGCTATCCAACCAATTTTACAAAAGGCCAGTTAGCTATTCGGCATTCATCCCATTTTGAGTAGCAAACAACTGTGATTCCTCGAAAAACTATCAATCTACTGCGGCATAGAAACAATGTGGCTATTCTAGCAAGAACTTTTGACCCTGTTTTTGCTGAGTGAATGATAATATGCGTATTGTTACGTTAATGAAGTTTTTCAAATTTGTCCATTTTTTAATGCACAATTGAAAAAACGTGTATGGAGTGCATTGCGCAAATACATGAGCTATTTTCGTAAAAGACACGGTAATTATTGGTTAAGACTTCAGCAGAAATACGTGGGCATGACCAGAATTTTCACTCCCTTGGCAACTTTTTCATGATCGTCATGGTTTCGTGATGCAATGCAAAATTCTTTCGTGCAAACTTTTGGCAAATCCGGGAGTGCTTAGTTAGCAAATAGTTCAGATCTCTTGGTTAGGAGTGGATTGAGACAATTGTGTTAGCGACTGAAATTTTTACTCCATTCTGAGTAGCGTCATTTTAATCAGAAGTAATAGAAGAACGACCTTTAACACCGGCCTAAGTAGAACAAGCCTAAGCGGAAAGGAAGCCAATGACCTACAGCCTGGCAGTCAAAATCTTAGACTCTTACGTTTTAACTCAGCTGGTAGCTTGTTTTCAGTGGATGGTAGCGATTGGTAGCATATTTTTAGTGGTTTCCAAACATGAATTAAACCTAAATTTAAATAGTTTTAAAACTGAGGTGTTTTTTACTTTCGATGAAAATTTAAGTTTAAAACTGCATCTCTTTTCATGACCAAATATGGTAATAGAAAAAAAGCAACTTAGGTTGGTACATTAAAAATGGAAAATGCACTCATTTTTGTTACACTAATAAATTAATACACTTTTAAAATTCGTGTGCAGTCCAGAACGCTTTGAGCTAGAGTACAATCTACAGTTTGAATAAGATTGTTACTGATGATGAACTAAGTACACTAGTTCGAAACGTCTAGATTGAAAATGAATTTTAACAACCAGCTGTGTCTAACAAAAAATTTTATATACCAGGAAAATTTGTTTTAGCGGTATTTTGAGGTTGCTTTTGATAATTTATATTCGAAGTCTAACATTTTTGCAAAACTTCCTCGCTAACCTATCTCTTGTCGCTATCCTAATTCTTTCACTATAGAAAAATCTCGAGCTAATAGGCGACATGAGGTTGATTGTACACACACCTGACAACATCCAGCAAACTGTGTTCGAAACTCAGGTGATGGATCAAGGCACACTGAGCGTAAAATCGTGAGCGTATACGAGTGTATAATTAGTTTAAACAGTAATTCGATTAGTCCAGCATACCACCTTACCAGCGTTTAAACTCCCAGTTGTTCAAAATAAACTAAACATACGCTTGTACGCTCACGATTTTACCCTTCGTGTAGACCGATCCTTGTGGCAAAGTAACGAAAGAGGAAGACGAAGTGAAAAACAATTTATGCATTTTTATTACTTTCACTATACTTATAACTAAATGCAAATCTGTCCACACTGGATATAAACATTGAACGCATCCTCAGTTCATTTCAAACAATTGCATTGAGGACGCTGGTTACACTGCGCGACTGATTGAAATAAACATACGATACCGGTACGCTCAAATACTTTCGATTCTTTTTATTTTTAAGATGCACAAAAAACACAAAACACACACAAACACATGGAAAAAGTCAATATTTTTGTGTTTCTAAAAACAGCTCGGAAAAACTCCAATCGAACATTCAGAATTTTACATCCAGATTAGATCGGGCTCAAGTGCACTGTATGCAGGTTCTTTTCGGTCGATATCAATCTTTTTAACAAACATGCTCAAATATTTTCTGCTTTTTAGAGAACAACGGACTTCTTCACTTTGAAAAACTGCTTCACGTAGATACAATTGCACACGGCAAAATTGTAACTGCACTTGTCACTTACTAAGATGCTGTGTTGTCCAGGCGCTTAGACAAGGAAATGGGCCCTGCCAGCCTTTTTAAGAAGTGCGCCCTTTTATTCATAGTTTATCGCTTTTTTCTCTTTAGCTCGCGTTATGGCCCATAAAACAAAGAACCTGCAAGAGTGTAAACAGAACCCAAAACTTGATGCTTTTCATTCAGATTTAGTTAGACAGACGCAGATGCTTGGTTCAGAGGTGCAAGTTGGGCTTGGTTTTTCGGGTCGGGTCCGGGCTTAAGATTGACAAAATTTCGTGGAACACAAATACTATTATTGCATCATCATTTACCAATAATCAGTCATTAGCTTCATTTAGACTCAGCACATTCAAGTTATTGAGAAAGGAGCAATTAACTGTACAGTATACACTTTGGGCCTTCTGAGCTTAACTTTCCGGCCTGAACTATTCGACCCGTATCCAACTCTGGCTTGGTTCATGCCCTTGAATGAATGAATGGATGCGTTAAGTGGTACTGTATTGAAATGGCACAGATTAAAGACAATTACTCAGTCCAAATTTTGCCATTAAAATATAGAGGCTTATTCAGTAATACTACAAATCCTGCACAGCTAAAAGGCGCCATGAAAGTACATGTTTTTGCTAGTTAATTCTAGCCAAAACACGCCCCCTTTTGCCGTTTTCGCTCAATGCATTAGAAACATTTTTGCATGAGGACCATTGTACATGCATTGTAAACATGCAAAAAGAATCAATTGATCTTTCGTGTCTTAGAATTTCTGCAGAGATGATTCAAAAGATGCTCTCATTTATTGTCTCATTTCAATTATAATTAAGAATCGCATTGGATTGTTTAATTACTTTGTTATTTGCACGAAATTTGAAAAAAAGTTGAAAACAAAACTTTGTAATTGGTTTTCCGAGAAAATTTCAAAATTTAAACTCAAAAAACATGTTTGAAAAGGAAGTATTAGTACTACACGTAGTTGGCAAATTATAATGCCAAGCCATTTTGGGTCTTAATTGCTTTATAAATACCTTCATTTGGGAATTGTTCTCTTATTTATTCAAGAAATGGAAAATAACATGTCTCAAAAACCAATTCAACAAGTCGAAACAAATTTAAAGCAAGCTCAACTGTGACAAAAAACAAGATACTCGTATTAAAGAAAATACTATACTTACTGTATTTTGAAGCCAAAAAAAATTACGGATTTAGCTCTTGGTTTAATTAGAAATAGTAGAGCCAAAATAAAATAAAACGTATCTGAACTAGAAAGCTTGTGCTTATTCTTAAACTATTATCAATCTTATTCAAACAGAATGATCTGATTCAAATTTGTTTGCACATGTTCTATTTGAATAAGATTGATTGGTTTGAGAATAAGCCAAAACGTTTTTAGTTCAAATATGTTTTATTTTATATTAGCTCTAATATTTCTGATAAAACTTGTTTTGATTTCTCCTTGTAAATTTTCTATCTTTAGTTTGTATTGAAGTTAAAACAAAAACAATGATATCTTCATACACCTTCTCAAGAAATAACTTTTAAATTTAATTTCGATTAGTTACGTCTTAAAGATTGAGTTAAGTGGCAGCCTAAACGCAATTTTGTTCCGTCTTTTGCACTGTGACTATAATTTCAGCTCTTGGTCTGTAGTTGATTACTTTTGATGATAAACCAAACCAGATATTTTATTTGTAAATCTATAAATAATTTCAAATGATAGAATAATTATTGGGAATTACACCAATTTAACATGCTGAACAAGAACATTATGCCTTAAAAGGAGATGATGCTTTGGTTTCGTTGGAAGTGAATGGAAATGTCAAAATTTTTGTTATTTATTACATAATAAATATCTTACTAGCACTACAAGAAAGAATACCTTCAACAACGAGTCTTGTTGCTGACATACATGCTAATTTTTTTTCTGCGTTTTGCTTTCCATTTTTTCCCAATTTGGACTTTTCCAGACGTTATTGTTTTTTGTTTTTACTTCAGTCGCTTGGTCATTGTGATTTTAATTCGAAAACAATGTTACGTAAAATTATTGGATATAATCCAATTTATGTGGAAATAAGTAAAAAAATTTAGGTTACAAGAATACAAATAAACAAACATAAAATCATATCGAATGGTAAACACTCTAAAGGTTGATTGCGACATCAAATACAACATTCTTTCATATTTTACCAAAAATTCATTATCGAAAAGTGTAGAACCTTCAAACGCTTAAAGTCGTCCAGTGAGTGCTTTTTGATTTCTTATCGGGTTCATTCTAATTCGGGTTTTCCACCGTAAATTCTGCACAATTAAGTCCATACTGAAGCAGTTTCTTCTCTGTGCTACATCTGTTGGCAACACTGCAATATTATGAGCAATGCATAACTTGTGTTTCATAAAGAACTTTTAGTGTGGAAATATCAATTTGAAATTGTACCAAAAAAGTAACTATTTCACCAGAAAAATTTGTGGAATAATGATTTATCCGCGCATTTTTCATTTACGGTTTTATGACGGAGATGAAGTTTCGCGTTAAAGTTAATCTACTGGTTAATTTAGGGATAAAGATTTGAGTTTGGGATGAAAAAGATATAACAAAAAATACTAATTTTTTTTAATGCAGTAAATTAACGCATGCCAAGAAAAAATACAGACTTCAGAAAAAATCTTAACACCTATGCCTGGCATAGTTTGGACAATTTTAACACATCAAGTCTTTTGGTGCAGAACCTTTTGCAATTTTAGACTAGCATTGTCTGCATTAATAGAGAAACAAGAACCACTTGCCACATGCTTGTAAAAAGTGCAAAACTCAATTACCTTAAAATCTAAGATAATTTTTAGCAAAAATGGCCGTTTGTTTTTTTACCGGCCAGTTATTCGAGCGGTAACACGTTCGTCTCTGGAGTGGTAGGTCTGAGGTTCAAATCTTGGGCTGGTCAAATCGGACACAGTGTTGCCAACGCTGCAAAATTTCTTCAAAGGCAGCTGTATTGCCTGGGCGCATTGATGCGGAGATGGCCCCTCCAACTCGTTACACGCTTCGGCCAAATACAGCGAGTAAAACGGAATATTTGAATGTTGTTCTTTGGCTTGCATATTAATCCGTTAATACATTTAGCGCATTAATTTTGGTTGATTTTCAATCTGCAAAACAGCAAGTCCTTTTGCCTCATGCAAAATGTAACACCATATTTGAACATGGGCTTTGTTCTATTTTTAGATTATTTGCTTTAAGACAATAAACTTAGCCAATAACAGACAACTAACATTTTAGATTTATACCCCTTGTTGTGCTTCTGTTGTGGCTACGTCATATAAAATCAAGCGATAAAGTAAAGTTTTTTCATCCGGTCACTTTTCGCGTTAATTACAACCGGTTGTACAAAACTTAAAAATATTTACTAGTCGTTGGTTATGAGTTTTGAGTTTGTTTAAGTTAACTTAAAATCCAAGGTGTTTGGTAACAATGGCAACTAAGCAATTATTGTTTGGTAGATATACTCCCTGCATTTGATTTGTGATATATTTACTGCACGACATAAAACTAGTTTTACTGTAATTGATTTTAACTGCTTCTATATTATGCCCACAATTATCGCTCATCCATAACGTCACTTTGGAGCAAAATTGACGCGTGATAAATGACACAATCTTGCAAAAGTGTTTAGTCAAGGTTTGTTACGTAAATTAAAGTTTACTTAGATTTTATGAGTACACACTATAGACTGACTTGTTACAAATGATAACCAAGAATTTTTTTACTCGCCATGGGAACGAAATTTGCTTAATCTTCAAAATTAATTCAGACTTTTTAGGATTTTAAAAGTTGACAAAATTTTTAATGATTATTTGCCAGTATTACAAGGAACTGCAGCGCCATTCTTTTCCGAATTGTAAAATTCATTCTTTTGCTTCAAAAATCGTAAAATTTGGACTGAATTTTACAGTGTTTGATTAGGAAAGTTAAACATATTGGCCAAAGGGACACAAAAATAATATGGCGGCATAAATCATCTTCATTTTCTCTGATAATAAATCGCGCTTTAATTCCGCGAAATTGATTTCCCGCCTGCCACGCATAAACCATTCCAACTCGCCTAGATCGAAGGGAAAAAAACAAAAAACAATCGGGCCAAGTGTTGCCATTTTAAAAACCTCTTGGAAGATGCACACAATCCAACGCGGCAGGGGAGAAAAAACAATGCTATATTTTGGTAAAACCGACTTGAGCAGTTTAAAAGAATCTTTACTTTTTGATAACCGGTCGGTGTAATATTTTTGTGTTGCGCTCGTTGCAGGAATAGAAAAAAAGTGATTATTAGCAGGCAGTCAAAAAATTGGATTTGTTAAAAGAACACTTTAATTCTTATATCAACTAGATGAGTATGTTTTGTTTTTCCTAAAGTAAAATGCTACTAGTATTGAATACGATTTTAATTCAATAAGATTGGAATTTAAAAGATAATAATAAAAGCTATTTGAATAAGTTTGAAAATAAGTTAAAATTGAAACGTTTCATATAAAATAAACGTGATGCATTATTTTTGGGACTTTTTGTGTCAAAGTAATGCACTATATAATAATATTGTCAACTAACGTCCTGAGTAATACTTATCGTTGAGATGTTATAATTTTAAAGTAGCCGGTATTGTGGTCATGCTAACTTAATTAATATTACTTATTTATATCATTAAGCTTGCGCAATTTCTATTAGTCACAAGCCACTCCCGGTGGTGTGGTACATAGATTTACTCAAGAGTGTAGCAAGAATTAACAGTTTTTGACGTAAGGTACTATAGCTTTAAGTAACGAAATACTTAACCAACTGGAAATTTGAGACCGTATTTCGTGGGTCACCGGCAAAAGTACCGTTATATTGTTGACTGGTTTGAAAAACCGAGCTCAGAAATGAGGGCTGCATTGGTAAAGTGGTCCAGTCGTACTGTAATTGGTCTTTGATCGCCAATTCGAGAAATAATGGGCTTCCAAAACACATTTTCTGACCTACGTAGGTGCGGTGGCACAGACTAATTTACCAGGTGCATATTGCTCAAATATTTTTTATATTCTTTCAGTTCCTTAGAAGTAAGTAATAAATTTCTGCTCGTATTTTGTCTTTTCACTTCACCGATGACGTACTATTTACCTTTACCTCTATTTACAATCAAAATAAGACACCCCTAATGATCCCAATTGCGCGTGAAACAAGACTGTAGAATTCAAATTTTAAGTTTTACATGAGACTTCTAACCTTGTGTGTTATGAATAACAGAGGTGGAGTCGAGGACACAAGGCTCAAGGCCAAGACAACAAAAAAAATCCGAGGCCAAAGCCAAGGACAGCCCTTCCGAGGACAGACCCTTTAGAGGCCAAAGCCAAGGACCAAGGACACTGGCGCAAGTGTTCTCAAATAAAAACAAAGGTCTTCAAAACGATTTTTCATGCAATCTCAAAAAAAAAGATCTTTAAAAAACTTTTTCTGCCGATCTCCTTACAAAATTTCAACAATTCAAAAAATAATGCTGTCCTCAAGCCGAGGACAGGGCAATTTTGGAGGACATGAGCCTTCGATGCCAAGGACTTCAAAATGTGTTCTGGAAGACTCCACTTCTGATGAATAACATACCTAGCCCTGGCCAACGCTGTGGTGCACTTTTGGAATCAGTTAAATTCAAACTCTACTCATCATCATTTAACTTTACGGTAAAACTTATGAAAAACGACTGCTAAAAAAACAACAAAATGACATTACTTCATAATTTATTTTCAATTTTTTTATTAATTAATTTAAATCATGTTTAAAAACACCAACATCATCAACGTCCAGCATCGATGAACATATATAAAATAAAATGTTATATCGCGATAAATCGCGTTTCGCAGTAAAATAAACCAAAAAACAGTGCAGAATTTCGAAACAAGAAATGACAGTGTCTCTTGAAACAAGTAATAAAAATATAAAATTAAAAAAGTAAAAGAAGTACGTTAAAACATCTTTCAAAGAGCAAAGGGGAACTTGTAACTTCAAGGGCTCGAGTTAAATGTAACAATTTTGTCAGAATGAGTTGAAAAACATGGTCGAAAACTTAGTAAAAAAACAGGAATAAAATCACATAGATAGTTGGGTAATTTACAAAATTAATAAAGGTGCTGTTGAAGAGTTTAACAAATTGATTGATCACATGTCACTTTAGCACGTGCTTAAATTGTGACGTCATTGCGTCTGTTGTCATACATATTAAGCAAAGAACGCAAGTCGGCGTCAAATGGCGTTAAACCGGTAAGTTAATTAGTTAACTGCTTTTAAGTTTTTCGTTAACTAGCCAATATTTTCAAAGGGAACTATAGGATTCGAAAACGTTAATGCGTCTTTCTAAAGGTGATTTTTGTTCAAAGAACAACGTCCGAATTTAAAACTTCTGAAAAATTATTGAAAAGGTTAAGTTTTTTAAAGAACAAAGTTGTTTTTATGAATTTGGAAAGCGTAATTCTGCAAAATAAATGAAACACAACAGACATCTTTCATAAGTTACCCCAGTTTGTCTACTTTTACTAAAAATTTTGATACAATTGCTAAGCAAATTTCGTAATAACAAAAGTAATGAAATTTCGGCATATAGCGCCATTTGACTTAATCGAAAAAAATTGCACAGCAGAAAATATTGCACAGCAGAAAAAATCGCACATTAGCAAAAATTTTGCGCTTCAGTTTTCAATAAAGTATTACAGCGTATAATTTCAAAGCACAAAAAAATGTATAAATTCGCAAGATAAAAACTAATTGATTAGTTTTTAGCTCTGCATGGATTTACGGATTGAAAATTCATGATCATTATTGTAGCACGGAGCAGATGCATTGCTAAGAATGGTGGCACAAAGGGCGGAATTTCGTGGGACACCCGCAGTGGGATTTCGTGGTGTCACACTTTATCAAATGAAGCTTCTGTAGCCGCGGCCGACATAGGTGAAAATTACGTCTAAGTGCGGGTGGAGGCCAAAAACAAAAATAAAACTAAGTCTTTTCGCCAAATTAGTGGAGTTTTTGGTCTAAATGCGGATGGAGAGCAAAAACTAGAAAAAAATGTCTTCACCACAAATCAGTGAAGTTTTTGGCCGGATTATGGTTTTACATCATAAAATGGTGATATTCGGTACGGCTGCCCCCCTAGCAACGCCACTGGCACAAAATGAAGCAAACCATTGAAATAGAAGTCAAATCTTCAACACTTCCGACCACCAAAATATCTCTACCACAAAGATGTCTGGTTTAATCAATGATGTAAAGTTCTTTTTCTTTCCTTTTAGCACTTTGTCGATCTTCTTTGGATGTCATCCTTGTTCCCTTCACTAACCTTGTCGAATTTTTTAAAAATTCTTTCAAAAAATCTTTGATTTTTTTTCAAAAAATTTCAGCGTTTTATTTCAGGACAGGGTTTTAATGAATTGCTTGTAGTTGGAAAAAAAATGCTTCTTCTTCTTATTTAGGGATTCTTGTTCTTCAGAAATGACGTCAACCATACTGGGGAGAAACCGACGCTTGTTGGTTGATTTTGAGTTTCGACGTAATTGTTGTTGAATGTGTTGAATAGAAAGTTCTAGAAGCTTCTCATCTGCATAAGCGTTTTGTGTAATTATTGCAGTAAGGGTTTCTTCTCTTTCACGTACTTTGTTAAAATGGCGCACACACATATAGGCTACGGCTAGAAACGCCAGTAGGGCAATAACGAGCATTGTAACACCAAATGCGTATTTAGCAACGTCATAATCAAGGGGGGTCTTGGTGCTGGCGGTCATGAGCCCAACTCCAGCCAAAAAGAAGCACAGGCCGCTGGTGAGGACCAGGAGCATTCCGGGTCTAACAGGTCGAGGTTCCTCATCTGTTAAAAAAAGACCATTTTTGTAATTAATGAATATACAACTCCTCATGAAGATTGTGGGAATGTACTTCTATTTTAATTGTAGAATAAACTAATACATTTTAAATTGAAACTGCGCAGTAATTTAAATAGAATTTGAGAAAATACATCAAGATAACATTAAGCAAATAAAATTAACAAATTTGAAACAACTTTTAATCTTTTCGCGTTGTAATTTATAATATGTTCTATAGTGCTGGTGCTCTTGCTCAAATCTTCTATTTGTTAAGCAAAAATCAAAAAAAAAAATTGTCAAATCAAAAATCTGTAAGCAACAAATCCAATAAAGTCGTTAACATGTTATTTACCTTCGTAATATTTTTGCTCAGTATGGAAAGGTTGGTCATCTAAGTATGTGTGGAAAAAAGCTTGGTCTTTGTCTTCAATTTGGATTTTTAGCGGATTCACCATTTTGTTGTTTCTGAAAAAAATGAATGAAATATTTAAACGTACAAAAAACTTATTTAACTGCTTAGTAGTAAGTAACTCAGTGATATAATGCACATATAAATGTGTTTACAATATCTTTTAATCCTTTCGAAATAAAGCATAAATAATTCTCACTACGCGCAATAACAACCTAATTAATTACATTGAAAAAAAAAGAAAAAAAATTACATTCTTACAAAAAGCATTGATGAAGGGAATAATTAAAATGTACCGATTACCACTGACTGATTGATTTTATCGATATGACGAAGCTAAAATGCTTTTAGTTTTTATTGCAAAATGTTGACAATTAATTTTGAGGATTGTACTAAGTACTTAGCATATTGTCATTTTCACTTACTTTCAGGTTCTATTTCCTGTGAATTTCCCAAAAATTTTTTCAATGCAGTTTTCAACAATGCAAGTAATTAATCGGCAATTTATGCAAGTGTTAAATGTCGATTATCTAATATCTAGAAAAATAATACAAAGTCAAATAAATGCTTCTATCAAATAAAATTAAAAAACAAACAATTAATCAGAGATTTAATATTTTATATTAAACAAAAACTGAAAAATTTAAGCAAAGTTAAATTAGTTTTAAGTAAAGTTTGTAGAATAAAATTCTACTATATAATTTTCTACACTACTATATAAAAATATAAAATTCTATAAAAATATTATAAAAATAAAAATATAAAACAAAAATTTTATAAAAATAAAAAATAATTTCCACTATATAAAATTCTTCTCAACAGCAAATACAATCTATTCATAATTTGATTTGTTTTTTTGCTTTTTTTGATGCTATAACCGATCACTGCGTAACAATTCAACTTTGAAAAATTACTATCGGCTTAATGACTATTTGCTGTCTGGTGCCGAAAAATACTATTTTTTGATAAAATGATTGTGAAATATTGAAGGTTTTAAACGTTACAATTTATAGCCAAATTATCTAAAATTAAGTGCTATATTTTTTTGGACCGCCAAGAGCAAGGTTATAAATTGAGGCAATAGCTGCACGAAAATTTGAAATTCCTTTTTGAAATAGCTAAGTTTCAAGTTCTAAAACAACGCCGCGATTAAAATTCTATTTGTGAACTTTTCCAAATATACTTTGGATGACACCACTGTCGAGAGGCGAACCCAAATGTACTGAGTGGCGGTTCAAAGCGAAATTTTCTACTAAGTTTGTTTTCCGTCATTAACTGCTGTTGCGGGCAGTGACAGAACTGACTAATTTCACTTCTGCGCTGCGTTTTTATAAGCTTTGTTTGACGTCATAGAAGTAAATCATGCGATGTTTTTAAGAGTTGATAAATGAAAAGCTCTCGCAGCTAACGCGTGAGAAACAAAAAAACGGAAAAAAATTTGGATTGTTGATTTCCTGTTGAATTAGATCGTATATTTTAAGAAAATGAATCTTGCATTGTATTTTGGCAAGGTTACATCAGAAAAACAAGCTGAAAATCTCAAAACACATCTTGAAAATCATCTAGAAAAATTGAATGAATCAGGTTTCTTTTATGATACCATACTCATTTGCATAATTAATCATATTCAAACCAATGATGTTTTTTTTTCAATTCTCTAGCGTTGAAGTTGGGCCAAAAAGAAAAAGAACATTTTTCTTCACTTAATCCTTCAGTCGCATGCCGTATAAAAGCTTGAAGCAAAGTACACCAATAAAACAAAATCACCTCAAATGTATCGCGCGCATAACGCTTCCGCTTGTTTCTGATTGGAGTATTTACTTGATTGTATAAGAAATAATGTTGCAAATTTTGCTCTGTACAAACCTGATCAATAATAAAAAATATTACTTTAAAACAATTTTGCAAGCGTTGTGTTTTATTAATTCGACTGTTTTCTCTAATTGCAGATATTACGTGAAATTAATTTTTTTCCATTAGGAGGAAAAAAACTAGATCTTTATTAATCTTTAATATTTAGTCATTTTTAAGCAAATTAGCAAAAGCAACTTGCAAAACGCTAATACTAATTTCGAGCAAAATCTATGTGTCTTTGTATTGTTCAAAGCAAAATTGCAATTTAGACCTTCAAAATTGGCTCAAATTTTTAGCATTAAAAATTATATCTTTTCCTCCTAGTAAAAAATCTATGGTTTTAACCCTAAAATTATTTTTTCAATCACATCTACTCCTGAAACTAAAATATGGCAAAAAATGCAGCTCTTCAAAACATTGCAAAAACGGCAGATTATTTATTTTAGAGTTCGTTATCTAGCATACCGGTACTCATTTAAATGTTGCGCAGATTCAGGCGGGAGATCTAGGACTCAACTTCCGAGGAGTCGAATCGAACAGACAGTGTTGACAATATTTTTCTACGCAATTCTTTTTCCTCGTGATAAGTCAGTGAATAAAGTATCACTCAAGTAATTCTCAATTCAAGCTCTCACCTTAAAAACCTGTCTATATTATGCTTAAAAACGTAAGCTTATCCGTCGTTTTTCACTTTAACCAAGTAAAGCCATTGTATGCTGGCAAGGTGATACCTCGGGCGTAACAAATTTCTGTTTAAAATAAACAAAGATTTTTACGCCAAGTGTAGACCACGTCTAAGTGTTAAAAATATAAATAAAAATTGATGGATAGATGAATACTTTTCGTTTTTCTCTCTCTTGTTAAATGTTTTCCAGTAAAATAGTCTGATCAGTTATTTTTTCTTTTTTGGAACAGAAAAATGGAAAAATACGAAAAACTTTGACAACAAAACAAAAAAAAAAAATGAAAAAAAAGGCAAACATTATATAACATATTTAGTTGGAGATTTTCGAATTTGACTAAAAATAAAATGACTTTAGGTGATATTTATTCTATTTTAGTGCAATTAAAAATGCCTCAAGCTTAGGTCGAAAGGTTTCATATCTAATAAAACAAATAAGTTTCATTTATTCAAGGCTCGTCATCTTTTTATGTTTTTTGAAATTTATTTTTTGATTTAAATATAATTCATAATTTCATTTCTTGCATTGTCTCAGAATGACGTTATTTAGAAAGCTGTTTGGTGGTACAAAACTTTAAGATTGCTTTGATCACAATTGGATTCATTGTCGATCTTTTGAAAACTTTGGTAGCCTTGAAAAAAGCTGCGTTTGAAAAAAAAAGCTTTGAACGGTTTTCGTCTCGCCCGTGTCAAGAATCAACGCGAGAATGAATTGATGCACAGAGCTGGACAGCGCTGTTTCGAGACAAGACAAGACTCTTGACCCCCGCTGGACAAAACTCTTGGCCGAACTGGACAAACCTGAAGGGCTTGTACAGCGGCAGAGGCTTTGTAGGGAATAAACGATTTTTCACTTGTGGTACTTAAAAATAAACAAGTGAAAAAATCGCTGAACCCTTGCAGTAAGGACAGCCATAGGCTATCCCTACTACAAGGGCTCCCCTTGTGTGACCACGGAAATCATAACCGACAAGTTTGACGTCTTTCGTGGTCGACTCCTGGGAAATCATAACGATTTCCATGATTTCCCAGGAGTCGACCACGAAGGACGTCAAACTTGTCAGAATAAATTGAGTCGAAAAATGAGAACTTTTATAGTTTTTCGAGACGTTGAAATTTCCACCTAAAAAGAAAAAAATGTATCATGTGAATAATTTTGATTGGATGATTGTCAAACTTTGTATGTACGCCATCTAATGATTGATTATTGTAAAATTTGAAAAAAGTAGACGAATTTTTTCTGCCGGCACGAAATTGGTCGCTGAGTTTTGATAAAAATAGGTTTTACAGCTGCTAAGTGAAATTGAGTTCTTGCCTTTGCCGAAATTGAAAAATTTCGATTATGATAGTGGGCTGCGCAGTCAGGATTTTGAAATAAGTGAAGTCCAATGGATAAATCACATTCCAATTGATTTAGAGGAGTCTTGGCGTTGCAGTTTCGTCTCGGCATAACTTTTGTTGGCTTTTCTTTGTTTCGAATTGATTTGGGAATAGCCTATGTTGAGTGATTCTCTCTTGTAATCTTAAGGATGTGCGTCCCACGTACCGACAATCACAGCGGCACGCGTATTGGTTCACAACTAAGCTTTGTTGCGTGGTGGGCAACGAAAATAAGCTACGAAAATAAGCTTTTTACCTCCGTTGAGAAACTACTTCTCTATACTCGTTACGTTGATGATTCTTTTGCTATTTTCAGATCAAAAGCCGAAACAGACAAATTTTTTACCGCCGTCAACTCCCTACATTTAGCCTTGAAATTTACCATGGAAAAAGAAGCCAATCAAACGTAATGTTTGCCAACCAAACATTTTAAAATTTGGTTGGCAAACATTAAATTCAGGGGCCCCGGGCCCATTGAATTTAATGTTTGCCAACCAATTTAAAAATGCCCCCTTCAATAATTTTTCATGGTCCCCAATTTAAATGGGCCTCCAACAGTAATATTGATCCAGGGGGCCTGGGCCCCTTCAATTTAATTATGGCCAACCAATTTAAACGTATAACCCGAGTGAAATTAAGAGTTTTTATCCTAAAAGTTGGTAACTGAGGCCCTCATCTAACCTTTTTATGAACGTAATGCAATAATCAGGGACGGATTTAACATATAACATATGGCTCTGTGCCAGGGGCTCCGCGCTCAGATAAAACTTTTTTGGTCTTTACTTGTATTTGGCAGGAAAATATTGCGAAAAACCCAAAGTGCCATGGGTTCAACTCAAAGTAAATCCGGCCAAGGCAATAACATGGTTTGTAGGCGTAACCATCCATTTTTCAATAACAATTTACCTCCACCTCGCCAGTTTCTATGCAACAAAATAGTTTTGAAAAAATTAGCTTCAGTAAGAGGAATGCCTATTGAACAAATTTTTGAATTGAGAGGGCCTATGGGACCCCTGGCCGTAGACGAATATGCATTCCTATAACTGGTTGTTTTCATGACAAAACAATAATCTCTGAGGAAAATATTCCACTGGATTGTTATTTGCTTCTACAATGTTGCTGAAGGCAATGTACTTTACTTCCCCCTACCTGGATCAAATCGCTTAGAAAATTTAACCCCAAAATACAAGATTTTAAACGTGTTTTGGACTTACATTGCAAACAAAAAAAAGACTAAACAATTTAATTTTTTCAATTGGCTTTCAAATGTTAAAAATCTAGTACTTTCAAATGGCTCTGAATACGTGTGAAATGTGATCCAATGGGGTTAAAACAGTTTTTTTTTTCAAAAAATTACGAAAAATCGCCCAACGGCTGTGATACGTTTGAATTACAGTACACTTCTTTACTCAAACACGTCTCCCAATTTAGACATTTTCGCATTATAACGTTAGGTTTAAGCCCTCTCCCTTAAATGAGTTCCTAGTTACGTGCCAGGCCACGGCTTCTGATCTTTAATTCAACGATATCTTTGCCCCCACAAAAAATTCCTCTTTCGAAGTTTCTGATGACGTCTTTGCGTGTGATTTGTGGTTTGGGCCCCCCCTACCCAATCAAAATTCCTGGCTACGTCTATGAGTCAGTGTAGTAATAGTTACAATCAGATTGCCTTCAGATGTCAGCAATCAAGTTAAAATTTATTTCAGGAGGTTCGGTTCTGCAACTACAAAAAGTGGTTAATCTTTAGACTTATGTATAGTTGAAAAAAATTTTCTGCAGGGGTATGGAAGTCTTGTCTTGCTTGACAACGTTGTGACGAAATATTGTTTGATTGCTCAAGTTTTATATTTCTGATTATTAATTATGTCGTTGTAGTAAGCTATGAGCAGGCTCAGAATTCAGGCAGATCTAAGATATTTGTACCTTATCCGGAATCTACAATCTGGAATGGATGTTAACCCGAAAATGAAAAAGTACGTACAATGGACAAACAATAGGGCTAAGGGCTAGGGCAGTAATGATGAAATAATTATCGGCAAACAATTTTTGGGATAGGCAATCTTCTTTGCAGACCGTGTACAGGATCCCGATTTGTAGTCTGTGAAAATAAGCCCTCTAAGATGCGGATTTAGCTCTAGTCACCCATTGAAAGATCAAGAATGGTAACCACTACACTAACTACCAAGTTATCAAATGATGAAACAGCCACACAGGATCATTAATACTTTTGCCACTGCAAAAACTCGAAAAAAGAATTTTTAAGATTTACAACAATATCATTGATGTCACTACAGCAGCTTACAAGGATCGCATCTTTAACTCATAATTACAGCTCTAGTACTCAAATTATTTTTTCATGTAACATTGTAACAATATAGTATTAATGGTCTTTAGAATTAAATAAAACTTACTCTCAAACAATAATTCTAACGATTTTTGTAGTGAGCACGGAGTGGCAGTTAATAACCTGACTTGTATATGCTGCAGCTGTACTGGTTTATTTTATATTTTGGATATTTTTAATGTAAATTTTCGTGTTGTTATACAATCCTGGTTTTAGAAAAGTAGTGCGTCTTAGATATGTGAAAGTTAAGTGACTATTTAAGCCGATTGCAAAAACTGTTTAAATTTAAGCGTTTCGGAGGGGGCCCCGTCTTGAGTTTTCGGGGGGGGGGGGGGGGGGCCGAACCACCTTGGCTCGGCCCTGCCAACATCAACCTCCCAATTGGCACTCTCAATCCTTTCATCAGCCCCCTCTTATCTCCTGTCTGAGTCCCTCTGGAATGTTTGGTCCCTCGCCTCCTCCCTCTCCAACAACACCACCTTAAACTTCCAATGGGTCCCCGGTCACGCTGATCTCCCCGCTAAAGTAAATGCGGATTTACTTGCCAAAGCTGGTGCCTCCCTGCCCACTGACGCGATCCCATGCCCTCTCCCCTAGTCATTGCCAAAATCTGTTATTTCCAGTACCACAATTGGAGACATCGTATCTCCCACTCCTATCTAAACTACCAAGTACCCAAAGTCTCTTCGAAGGAACTGCTCCTTTCTCGCCCTATTTGCTGTGAGCTTTCCGTCTTCGCTGCCATGGCCACAGTCTTCTTTTATCTTCATATCTTCACAGGATCAGTCGGAAGGAAAATTCTGCTTGTAGTGTCTGTGGACACCCTCTACAGGACCTCAATCAGCTCCTCTTCGACTGTCCTGCCTCTGAACACCTCTTCGTAAATCTATCTTTGACTCCTCTCTCTCTATTCTTGACTTATGGTCCAGACCTTTGGGTGTGGCTCGACTGTTGGGTCTCCGCGGAGTTCCTCCGCACCCCAACCCTCGGAAGGGGTCGGGTAGTACCACCACCACCACCACCAACATCTCAGAATACGAGCATACGATAAAGAGCTACGACTAAAGCTACGTAGCATCAATATGAACTGTAAGAGTTTTTTTAGTTTGAAATCCGAAAGTTAATTATTACATCACAACAATAAAAATAAACTTGTAGAAAAGCGGTGAGTGTTAAAACTTTGGTCACAAAAACTACAGTATAAACTAAAATGATATTAAAGAATTAAAATACTTGAGTAAAGAAAGATAAACTACAGGAAAAGATTCACCACCTGAACAATTTATTACTTTTGGCCTAGAAAGATTTAGGCCTAGGCCTACACCTACTTTTGCATTTTAGCGATTTTAGACGGAAGAGGAGTAAGTAATTTGCGATAGAATGTCGACATTTGACTATATTACAATCAAAATAAACCAAATTAGGTCAAAAGTATAAAAGTGCAGTATTAAAAAAAATTGAAAGCGCAGCGCAATTAATCCGCAACAAATTTGAATAGCATTTGTCTGCACGCGACTTCTGCATTGCCTCAAAATAAAAATTTCAAGCGAAACGCAACTTTCACAATATATTGCAGAAGTAGTGCTTGATATGTTCTTGTTTGTGGCGAGAATGCAAAAGATGACTGCTAAACGCTCCTTGCTAAAAATTGCCTGTCTTATGACGGAGTCACTTCAAGCTGGCTAGGATCGTATATGCCATTAAGTTTTTTAGTTTTTTTTCCGTTTTGAAAGCATTTTAAACTACTATTGCTGCTATCACTTTTCTTTTTCGAAACATGCCTACTGATGGTTCAGATTATTAGCCGAGTAGTCCGACTCTGTCTGCAAGAGTGTTAAAATCGCCACGTGTAAATGGATTTTCAAGGTCTTGCAGAACAAATCCACAACACACTTCCTGAAACATTTTTAAGCACAAAAAATTTTTTTTTGCGCGGAGGTGTAAATAGAACTTTTAGTTTCTTGCAGATGATTACTTCCGGCGCCAAAATTTTTCATTGCTGCAAGTAAATTTGCAGAAAAACAGCTTTACGTGTAAATGGGGTGATAATTGTTGGAGTAGTAAAATTGCAGAAAAAACTTGCTCGTCTATTCCGGCCCTAAGTCAAAAATAGATTAACCGTTTTACGGGTTTAAGGTTCTGCTAAAGTGCATTTACACTGGACGCGAAGCATTCAGCAACAATTTTGCCTAAGTGAAGTTAAGCAACTTCTCGCGAAGTTTGCGACCGGTAGATCTTTTTATGCTGTTATGGTCCCCACCCTAATTTTTGGAAAATAACAGACCCAACTTAGGTGAAAACCACAACATTTTTTAGACTTCAGCTTAATTCCAAAAGTAAAACTGGCCCAACAGCGCAGCAGCATCAAACTCACCAACGTCTTATTTCAGCTCTTCCGGTGCATTTATTTGTTTTTAATGTCTCAAAAAGGAAGTATTTTTTCTTTGCTATTTCTGGCATAATTAGAGCTTTTAAAGCACTATGAGTTTGGGTTGAGCACTTCAACAGAACAAGATTTTAGCAACCACTTTTGCCAACCAAATTTAAAAATTATTTGTTGGAGACCAATTTAAATGTTATTGTAGGGGGCCCATTTAATTAGGCTGGCAAAAATTAAATTGAGGGGGCCCGGGTCCCCTGGATTAATATCACTGTTGGGGGCCCATTTAAATTGGGGGTCATTTTAATTGATTGGTAAAAATTAAATTGAGGGGGTCCGGGCCCCCTGAATCAATATGATTAGTAATTACTCTTGTACGCGAAGACACTAAAAGAAACTGAAGAAACAATAGTCTTTTTTGTGACATTTTTATCATTGGTAGCATTTCAATTGGGGGGCCCGGGCCCCCTGCCCTCCCCCCTGGCTACGCCTATGGACTGACTCTGACTGGCTGTTGTGCAATCGACTGGTAAGCTGAACATCTGAATCGATTAACTAGTTGTTTTTCTGCTAAGACAAAGCGATTGTGATTCTATCGCATCATAGATAAAATTGTAACGCAGCAGCAGAGACATACAGGTACAGCGAGCGTATTTTCAGTATCTTAAATTGACAATACGCGTTAATTTTGTTCTAAATATTGCAAAAAATACTAGCACTGATCGACAGTACCAACTTTTAAATTAGTAGTAGTAACGTAAAATGTGGGGCCCCTATTTTGGCTGCCCCCCCCGACCGGGGGGTTTGGGGCTGCCTTGGCACGGCCCTGGATGTTGGTCGTCATGACCAACAAAACATCAATAAAAGCAACAAGGCTTTTGAGATCAAGCTTGCTGTGAGTATCAGAGGTAGAGTCCTCGAGGACACATTTTGAAGTCCTTCGCCTTGGCCTCGAAGCCTACGAATCTTCGAAAATTGCCCTGTCCTCGGCCGAGGACAGTACTATTTTTTGAATCATAAAAATTTCGTAGGAAAACGTCAAAAACCTTGCGAAAAATTTGCGAAGACCTTTTTTTAGAGATCGCCTGAAAAAAATTTTGATGACCTTTTTTTTTGGAGAACACTTGCGCCAGTTTCCTTGGTTCTTGGCCTCGAGCATTCCTACTCTTGGCTTCGAATTTTTTCTTTGTGTCCTTGGTCTCGAGTCTTGTATCCTCGACTCCACTTCTGGTGACTATGACTTTACCGGAAGAATGCAAGAATCAGGTTTATCACTAAAATGCGTAATTTACATTGTCTGTTTTACACTTAATTGCAGAACTTTGGTTGTGCTTTGACTTGGTATGAAAATCTCGTTTCGCTATTGTGGAAATGCGTTACGCTTCTACTGAATCAAAAAGCTTGTTGCGGAAGTTGCGCTGCGGTTCTGAAAATATGATATTTAAAGTGCGCCTCTTGTTCTGCGCTTTTAATGGTTTAAATAGTCGTTGTGTTTTGTTGCGCTGCGCATTTTGTAAAACTTTATTTGTGCCCGCTTCTGGAAAATAAAATATTTTTATCTACAGTATGTTTATTGAAAAGAAAAACGTGTTTGGTAATGTTGATAATAAAATTCAGGCAGAATCTAACATAATTATCCACATTCCCATATGCATTTACAGCAATACTATGTGAAAATTTTGAGATGGAAACCAGACGCGCCTGGCTTTTTTTTCTCTGGCTACTGCCCAGTGTAACACACAAACAGTAATAGTTGCAAACAGGTTAATAACGAAGAGTCACGTTAGCGTAAGCATTGTCACCTAAACAAACCCAGCATTAATAGCATTACAAAAAAGTTGCTATTAAAGTGCGAACCGAGGTATTATAAAAATATAGACTAATAGAATTTATTGCATTTAAAAGGAACTGCTTTACACAAAATTGCTAAACTATTATTAACATCCAGTAATTTATTTATATGCTGTAAACAATGTAATACCGTACTTACATCTTCATGCTCTTAAGCAGTGCTTTTTTTACTCAGTCTCTACCCAGTCAAAATTATCGCACCTGAGCCACATGTTTTTTACGTGCTGAAATATTATGGCCCACACCCATAACACCACAGCTGAGCCACATATACATGCGTGGCAAAACGTGCGATTAGGCCCGCAAATGTTACCGGTCTGCAGTTGATCCACATGTGGCGCCGCAGCCTAAACCATGTCTAATTACATATGGGCCATAAGTGGCAATTCTGTACCCATTCTTGCCAAATGCGATCTACTCTGGGCCACGCGTGAGTTTCATTTAGGTCCGTAGCTGGACCACACTTAAATTAGATAAGAATTCGTTTGGGTCACGTGTGTTTTAACAAGGCCCATAGCTGGTCCACGATTCAATCATAGCTGATTAACTTTTTCTCCCAAACGTAATCAATTCTGGCCACGTGTATTTAATGAGGCCAGTTGCTGATCCTTATACCAAAATCTGACCAAACTGGTAAACGCTTAATGTGCTGGTTATAGCTTAAACGGAACATCATTAGCACTGACATAATTACCGCCCAAATACATAACATAATATATGCAAGATAGTAAGTAAGCACCCTACATTAACAAATTATTTTGCAGTTATTTTATCTATTTCCGATTTTTGATTTACAGCAGATAAGATGAAAATATTGACACGTATTTATTCTAAGCAGTAAAAACAAAAAAAAAAAGCAGTTTAACATAATCGAAACACAAATCAACGCACTTCAGCTCTGTTCCCTCCAAGATGAGAGTTAATGATTATTTTGAAACTTTTAGATTAAAAAAAGAAAAAAAGAACAAGACCAAGCGTAATGCATTAACACAAAAAATTGAATATTAGTGTGAAAAACAATGGGCCGTATTACAAAAGCAAACTTGAACTAAAGTCCGACTTGATCGAAAATTCTAAATGCTAATAAAAATTTAAAGATTAATTTTATCCAGACTTAAAGCTTTTAAAGCCGGGTTTAATCAATTCAAGTCTCATGTTTACGACGTTACATTCTTGTTAAAATCGCCTTTAAATTGTTATCAGCACTTTAGATTATCGCTCAAGTCAGACTTTGGTACAACTTCACTCTTGTAATATGAACTCATAACTTACAGGTATGTCTTGAAACAAATCATTTCGACTAATTTGCACAATCTTGGAGGAAACACCGAACAGCAGGAATCTTAAACTAGTACAGTAAAAAAAAATATTATTTCAGTAAAAAAACATTGCTGAAAATTTTTTTATGAAGTTATCTTGACGAAAAACCGATGTTTTCCAGCAAAATACGTAATTTACAGAGGGGGAGTCGAGGACACAAGGCTCGAGGCCAAGAACACAAAAAAAATCCGAGGCCAAGGCCAAGGACAGCCTTTCCGAGGACAGACACTCTCGAGGCCAAGGACAGGAATGCTCGAGGCCAAGGCCAAGGACCAAGGACACAAGCGCAAGTGCTCTCCAAAAAAAAAAAGGTCTTCACAAAAATTTTTCAAGCGATCTCCGCAAAAAAACGTTTTCCAAAAAATTTTTCAAGCACTCCACAAAATTTTAACAATTCAAAAAATAGTGCTGTCCTCAAGCCGAGGATAGGCCAATTTTCGAGGACTTGAGGCCTCGAGGCCAAAGCCAAGGACTTGACCTTCGAGGCCAAGGCCAAGGACTTCAAAATGTGTCCTCGAGGCCAAGGACGTCCTCGAGGACTCCACCTCTGGTAATTTATGCATAACTTCTGAGTGGCTTGGGCTGGTGAAAAGATATATATATATATATATATATATATATATGCACATATGTGTGTGTGTGTGTGTTTGTGTACATACACAGTATATATCAGTAGCGTAGCCAGGGGGGGGGGGGGGCTCGAGCCCCCCCATTGGCTTGTGAATTATGCAAAATCGCATGTTTTTTGTGCTTTTGAGGCCGATTTTTTGTGAAAAATTGAAAATAGCCCCCCCATACGAAAACAGCCCCCCTCAAACGTCTGAATTTGCGAAGTTGGACGAAAAATTAGTCTCAATTTCGGTGAAGACCTTTTTTTTTTTTCTTTTTTTGGAGACCACCTGATTTTCGGCGGAAAAAACCTTTGAATTTCGGATATCGGCCGAAAAATCACTCTCAATTTCATCAATTTCAGTGAAGACCTTTTTCTTTTTTTTTTTTTTTTTTGGAGAACACCTGATTTTGGGCGGAAAAAATCTTTGAATTCCGAATTTCGGCCGAAAACTAACTCTCAATTTCAGTGAAGAACTTTTTTTTTTTTTGGAGAACACCTGGTTTTGGGCGGAGCTTTCCGAGAAATTTCGTCTCAATTTTCGGACAAAATGTCTGAAACTGATTCAAGTTCAATGAAAATTCGAGTCAAGGTCGTTTGCACACTTCTCACTTTTTCAAAATAGCCCCCCTCCCCCTTTTCCAAATCCTGGCTACGCGCCTGGTATATATATATATACATACAAGTGTCAGAAAATAGGAAAGGGTCGGTCAGTTTTCTGTCTGTTTTGAAAAAAAAATTGTTTCAACGGCAAAGAAAAACAAGTAATTTGAAAGTGAATGGTAATTGAAAGAAAAAAAAAATTAAGAACTATTGAAGCAGTCCCAAAGATATCGTAAATAACAAAAATTTGCATCAATAAATCACTGGTTTTTTTTTGAGTAGTGAAGAAAAACAATCTTTTGAAAGCATATATAGAAAATCGACTCTCAGCATCTTTTTTCAGCAGTATTATTTCCTTCTTTATTATTGCTTCCATCTTCGTTATCCTCATATCTGTTTTGGCCGTTTTCAGTTTCTCTTTCTATCGGCACATTTTCGACTTCTTCTTTGATCATTCTCTCTTTTCTTCCTCCGTCCCAGTCGCCAGCACCGTTTAAGATGCATTTTTTGCACCAGATATCTCAGCTACATCACTCGTAGAGAATGATGTAAATTTCAATGTTTCTGCAAAATATGTTTGACTATAAAATAAGTGCTCCGAACTCTGATACATACATCTATAACCGGATAAAAATAATTACGGACACCATTGTCTCATATGACTCGAGACTCAAAATACAAATTACTCACTGACTCTTTCCCTTTCCCTTAGAATAGTCTTTCATAATACACTAATACAGCTAATCGTCAATCTGCTGCATTGGTGCAAAATTATCTTACTTCAACAAAATACAGTAACTCCGCTTAACTGGCTCACGGATATCTGGATCATTTGTTTAAGTCCCGAATCACTTTGTGCATTTTCAATGTAAATGTACGCCGCTTTTCTGCTAATTGGATGTAAAGCCTTCAGCCCGACGTGATCCAGCTAAGCGGAATCTACTGTAAAAATGATGTCCCTTTTCTTTGACAAAAATGTCACCGGATTGGAATACAATACTGTCGAAATGTTTTATACTGGATACTCAGTAATAATTGATGGATTTTGAGATCTTTAAAGGCAAACTTGGTTAATTTTTGTTTCATTGCCATTCCGCTCCAACTAAACTGCAGTGCTAAGTTTTTGGAGAAGAAGATGCGAATAATAGTACGAACTATTGCCCGCAGAGGTACTCCATTCACTTTGTTTGCCAGAGCTTCAATATCCTGCAAACAACAAAAAGAGTAATTTCTAAACGACTAGTGGAAGACTTCTAAGTGGTCTTTCGAGACCGAAATGACCGCCTCAACGAGGTGGTGTGGTCCCTTATCCTTTTTGGGATGGTTTGTGAACTTTTCCGGGGAACTCAGTCCCGTGGGTCAGGACCACAACCACCAGACTTCAAAGCACATTGTAGACTGCAAAGAGGGCCAGCAACTCAAAAATTAGACAGGTTTCAATGACAAAATGCAAACCTTTTATATAATTAAAAATACACGCCTAATCAAATCAACAATTCACAGAAACCCTTCAATAAGCGTATGAGAGTTTTTTTTGCAATTTGTTTCAGTAACATTGCAGTCCGAATCAACGTAAAATGCTATGCTACTAATGAATTGCCTGAAAACGTTGAATGCTGTCATTTGCACATAAAGCAACAATTCGTTCCAAAAAAAATTAAATTAAATGTATCTCACCGTTACACTATGTACAACTGCATTTAACTCGTCCAGAGAATACGCTTTTTCAATGCTTTGTAGGGGCTTCTGAGACGTTTTGTGCATGTTATTGCTGGTTTGCTGATATATCAGTGCTTTGATATCCAAAAGTTCGCATTTGATCTTGTGAGATCCTGTTTCAATAGTGGAACTTAATTCAAGCAATTTTTCTTTGCATTCCTGAAACTCTTTCTTATTTTCATCGCCGTATTCATCACCATCGCTAATCTTTATTCTAAAATATAAAAAATTAATTTTGAATTTATACAACTATATATAAACATTGTGGAAAATGTTTTTAAGTAATACTGCACTACTATGTCAAGATTTAATTCATTCATTCCTTGATACACGAGACCAAATGATCTTACTCTTCTTTTTTCGTGTTATCGCTTCAACCATCAGAGCATCTATTGATCTGCTCTTATTAACTCGCCATTATGCAACTTAAACAACATATGATACAGCAATGCAAGTTACCTAGATTCATATGTCAGAAGCAAAAAAGACTTATTTATACATCTGTCATAGATGGAAACGGACCATTCAAGATACAACGCAAAGCTGGAGTAAGAAAATTTTTCAAAAATTATAATAATTTTATTCCTTTGCGGCTCAAAATACCTCGATGCCTAATTGAACGCGTCTAAAAATTTGTTTTATAAAAAGCGGAGATACAGCAGAAAGATCGACAAAAGCCTACGAGGATGATTGGTACTGGACTCTCAGTCGTGACCGACTCTTAGCTAAGAATTTCACGAAAATTATGTGTGTCGCTATTGGAAGCGTGTACTATTTATTACCTGTTGTTTTGAAAACTAAAATTAAATTAGGATGTATGTATGGACGAAGCTAGAGGCAATCGCTGGTTTTGAGCAACCTTCACGAGACGTTTCAACGAAATGTCTCATAACGAGTCAGTCACGACGGCGAGTCGCGCACCGAGGAGGATAAAGAGAGCAATAATTGCGAGCATTTTCGGCTCAAAATATTCTGCTTTGTTAAATATACAAAAATCAAAATTTCTACATCTATTATATTCATCTATCAACTGCGACTTACCTTTTATGCGCTTCCGTTGACAGCGCTCCATAGAACTCTGTTCTGACTAATGGTGGCGGCGACCAGCATGGTCTTTTAAATTCAGTACTACTTGATTGTATATTGCTGCAGTCTTTCTCTTCATCCGTAGTGGTTAATCCTCCTTGTACTTAGCCTTTCTTTAAGCATCTGTTGTAATCATCTATCACAAACGCAAATATGCGATTATAAACTACAACTGCAATGAAAGTAAATCAGTGACGATGAATAGATGATACTACTGAGTTCGTAATTTAGGCTTCGTTCGTTCGCACAAACCAGGCACTCTGCGCCTGTCCAACCATACCAATGCACAGTACCCTTATTAAGAATGGGGAAAGCAGCTAATTTAAATTTAATTTTGAAAAAAAAATTCACCTGAATGACAAAGAATTTGGCACTTGTACGTTTTCCAAGATGGTTTTGATTGAAGTCGATTTTTGACCATGGTTGCAATATCGCCTTTAAAGTTTTTCTCACGCCAACTGCATCTACTGTTTTCGTTCGCTAACCATCTTCGCGGCACCACATCATTTTTTCCACCAACCATAAATTTGATCATTACAAACTTTTTTAATTTTTTTTTTTTCGATAAAATCCATTGTATACAATACTGTATCTATAGAGAACCGAAACTAATCTGAAACTAAACCAAGTTTACAAAAAATTAAAAGCACTTGACCGGTAACTGAAATCAATGGTTTTCTACCATTGTGGTTTTTGACACCCAGCAAGTAACAAAATAATTTTCAGAACTTAAAGCTGAACTAGGAGCTGCAATGATGACTATATATATATTTGTATTCCTGCCTTAATTACGCAATATACATCTTGTGACCTCAAGCATACACTGGTGTTACCGGGCACTTAGTCGAACGGTAGCGCGCTCGTCTCTGGAGCGGGAGGTCTGAGGTTCAAATCTCGGGTCGATCAAATCGAACACAGCGTTGCCAATAACTCTCTACTGCAACATTTTTTCGAAAGGAGCTATGTTGCCCGCAGGTGCAACAACGCGGTGATGAGCCCCGCCAATTCTCCACACGCTTACACGCTTCGGCGTAATACAACAAGTATTAGACTTGACATATTAGAAAGATTTGATAACGGAAAAATATAAGTTTTGTGACTTCAAATTGACATTAAACATGCTACAACATACATAGCTCGTATGAACAGAGCACTTGACTTTGGTTTGATTCCGAGTCGAGTCAAACCAAAGTTTTAAAAGTGGAATATATATACATATCTTAATTTTCTGCTTGACGCTTAATGTTAAAGAGGTAGTGTGAAAAACAAGCTAGCAAGATCACTTGTGTGATTGCAAAAGATACTTAACAAGAATTCCTTGATTGTTAAGTGGTGACAGATAACACTCCCAGCTTAACTCCAAGGTCGCGAGGTCCCTGTGCTCAATTTGCTCTTTTCTGTTCAATATAACTTGGTAAAATATATCAACTATAAATAAACCATATTATACTATTATCTATTAACAGCTAAAAACTTAAAAATAGCCTGTGTTGAAACAGCTCTGTTGAGAATCACTGCCATAAATATTTGTGCGAGGCGATAAAAATAGCAAAGGCATACAAAATACTATTTAAGGTGAGAAGTTGTAAAAACGTACTAGAAGATAAAATTTAGATATTGACTTTACGGCAGTTTTGTTCAATTTGGTTAAAAACAGCAAAGCCTTAGTTAAAACACTAAAATTGTTAAACGTTTTGGACCTAGCCTGTAGTGAGGCCACTTTTAGTCGAGAGTTTAGATTTTACTTTTTACTGATGATGAACGTGGCTAGGTCCGAAACGTTTAAAAATTTTAGGGTTTTAACTGAGGCTTTGCTGTTTTTAACCAAATTGAGGTAAAATGTTTTTACATGTAAGACTGTTACCTCGGCCCCATTGTGCAACATTAAACAATTATCGTACACTTTATAAAAATGAATGTGCTTAAACCCAAATTATCAAGTTGTTGCGCAAAAACTGACATAATATAACATACATATAGATACAGTTGCTGGTAATAGGTCTCGAGCTTAATTGAGGGAATAGAATTTGCTGAAAGCAACAGTGAGAACCTGTTTAGGTCATTAATGACATTTTGTGAAAGACAAAAGTGATTGGAAATGTTATTGCCACAGATTCATTGCATACCGGTATGATCACTAAAAGCATAAGCTAACCTACGCTTTATGTACCGTATATAAACCCTGGACGCTATAGTTTCAAATGCAATTGTTCAAGAGCTACAAATTTGCATTTATAGGGTAAAATAATAGACTTTTTTTTACCAATGAAGATAGCTTGATTTTGATAATATCACTAGAAAGTTCAGAAACTTTATATATTCCAATTGCAGTGGAACAAATGGGTGAATCAAACAGGTTTTCAACTTTGCAATAAGGATTTACTCATAGGAAAATTTGATCATTTGACATAATAATCGAAACAACTTTATAAACTTAATCTTTACAGCAAATTGTACAATCAGCTAACGAATCACTCTTTAAAATACAGCATGAATTTGGAAGCACCAATTTCTTAACAACCAATTGAGATGAACCATTTTCAAAGATAACTGCACCACCACTATCATATTCATTGATTCTGTATTTATTGATGCTGTTAGTGATGATTGCGCACATGCGATTACGATGGTAAGCATGTCTTGCAACTTGCTGTAGTGGCTTATATCCAGATCTCACACAATTTTTGAGAAGGCCAAGGTAGCTTTCAAAACCAAATGAATTTATATTTTCCAACGATCCAAAATGCCAGTAGTCATCAACTATATGTATCACACTGTGCACATTGTAGGAAACGAATCTCTTGCCATATAGCAAAGCAGAGTGATAAACAAATTCACAGAGAAGTTCATGACAAAATCTCAAATTATTTTTGTGGGTATTTTTCTGAAGTAAAAACCTCATAGCAATAGCAAACTTGAGAAAGTGGTTATAACGCTCCTTACACAATATTGATTTGCATCTGAGTACCACACTTCCTACATGCATCAAGAACAAGCGATATTCTGATGCTTTCCATAAAGCAAGGTTAGCTAATGGTCTAAGCTTTCGATTAAATTCTACAGGTATGAACTTGTGCAGTTCTTTTAACTTCTTGCAGAGTTTGATTTTGGAGCACGAGGACATTTTTCCATGAAATTGCCTAAAAGCATAGATGTAGGACTATAATATATATTGAAAACCAATTTTCTGCAAATTTAGATTGCACGATTACAGTACTCATATCTTTAAAATCGTTTTCAGATTTATCAATAACCAAATTGATAGTCAATTAAGCAGATTAAAAAGTGTAAGCCTACCAATAGCATACCACAAAATATTTTGCAAGAGGGAAACAGTCAAAATCATACAGTTTGTATCGGTCTACAAAAAAAAAAAAAAATTATTATTGACAGCTACTTCACCAGCACAGCTACCAACACCAAAGATTGTTGAATTATCAGAAGTTTTCAATTAGGAACAATATTATATTAACCATGCTACATTAGGTCAACTGTTACTAAAAATATTGTTAGTGTATAATATATAGCACTAGGTAGCCTACCAGTCTACTGTACCAGGGACTTCCTTTCCAAAACAAAAGCAATCGCTTGGTTATCCCCAAGCATGCCAAATGCATGTAGTCCAGTACAAATTTTTTAACCATTGGAACACCAAAATCATCCAATGCTGAAATGCCTTTGTGATGATCTTTCCACATTTGCAGCAAAAAATCACTATCTGATCTACGTTTTTCATTAGTACCAAACATGCAGATGCAGGCATCGTGAAACTCTTCTTTTAAGACACAACGTTCACAACTGTAGTACCCCGTGTGTGACTTAACAGCTTTTAATGATGACCGTGCAGGAGCATCACAAGTAAAAATTGGATAATCTTTCATATTGTACATACAACCACCGCAAACCAAATGATGTGTTAAAAGATATTTTACATCTTCGAAAAATTTTTTAAAAACTCTTACGTTGAAGGCATTTCTCGATTGGATGAAATTTCCCTGTAATAAATGCCAGCACAGAGTGGACGCATCTTTATTTTGTGTAAAGTAATCAATATTGGAAATAATTAATAATTGGGTGTTGAAGAAAACAAAGGAAGGCCATCTATGTTGACCACTAAAGTATAACTAGGAGATTGAGAGTTAAATTTGACATTTGTTAACACACTTTTTAGCGATGAAATCCAGTTAGGCAAATGAACGTATAAGCCTTCACACATTGGATGATACTGTAATTTAGGTTGGGGGAGCAAAGTATGAAAGGTTTTAGGTAATTCTGGATGAAAGCGATTTAATGATAGCAATAATCTAGTAACTGCAGCATGAAGAACACTTGGCTCCAAAACCGACCATGCAGTAATTGAGTCCAATAGTGACAAGCCATTTATACCAGTCCAACAAGTTTCATTCTGAAAGTTACGGAATGATGAATTATTTGAATCAGTCGCAATACTAGATATTCTTGCATCACACAACTCTAAGCCATTACCTTCTTCATCACTAGCAGCAGTTTCAACACTGTATAGAATTTGACAACTATTTGGAAAGGGATCTGCATTATCACATGAATCAACCCTGCTGGTAACGGAAGCTGGTAAACTTTCAGCAGTGTCACCAGGCCCAGTAGTAGGGTCTCTTGCATGTGTACCTGGTTTTGATATTGAAAGCGGGGATGAAAACATTTGCTCGCTAATGGCACCACGACAAGTACCAGCATTTAAAGCTTTACGCAGTCTTCGCCATTGCTGCTGTCTGGATAAATTTTAAAATCGCTTGTAAATTTTTCTTTGAGATTTTGATTTCATATTTAACTAGATATTCACTAATAAAGATATCAGAGAAAAATAGGCCTACCAACTGATCAACACCATGTATCGCATACTATATATGGGTTTTTTAGGATAAGGTTGTAAGGCAGTGTCTACTGGACTGTAAATGGTCTGCAGTTCAAAAATGCTGCATGGTGATAACTATTGAAAAAACACATAATTTATTGGAAAACAACACACATCATATTTCGTGGAATTTTTTTATTAATGTTTATTAAATCTTAAGGTTAGCAGTTTAATAGACACTACCACAGAACCAGTATGAGGCAATCAAAGTCTACGAGTACATAGCTAAAAGCTATTGCATTGTCTAATGATCCAGAAAGGTATTTTTAGACTCAAATAACCTATTTGTGCAGAAGTCAAAAAAATATGAACCACCACTTTACTTTGTACCTTGAACTTAAGCTTAAGTTAAACACAAAAACATACCGGTACCACTCAAATTTCTGAGCCTTACAAAGCAAAAAACGTTACCTTAATAACGGATGTTGTAGATAGGCATAGATTAACAAAATAGGTTAAGAGTTGGCGATGGCGTCGTAGCCATGCCTATTATGCAACTATGATGCAATAGGCATTTAGGCATGCACACGTTGCATACTATGCCAATTTAGAGCAACCCTCTTTTAAAGTAAACTGGAACAGATTGGGAAGTTTAAACGAGGACTGTGAACTGCGAAGCCATTGAAAAAAAATAAGGCTCCGGTTTTAGAGCTCTAGTTCTTCACTATGGCTCAACCTCCAGCGTCGGAGCAACAATTTTGTAAAGTAGCCTACGGCTCTGGGGCCAGCTCCGGCTCTGAGGCCAACTATCTTGCTAGTTGCAGCAAAGTCAGAAAGTTTTGTTCTGGTACCGGTATGTAATGCATGAGGTCAACTGCTGACTACCAAAACCATCAAACTACAAGATATTCATGTAAAAATGACAGTGTGCCATGACTCCAACATTTTTAACATTTATTTGCAGGCCACTTCTAAAGACTTCGCTGGCCACATGTTAGGTATGAGCAAAACAACATGCCAAATAAGATGTATAATAATATCGGTTAAATTGCTAAGCCTCCAAAACTCTTTGTTTGTTCAGCACTAAAATGTTTCTCACCCTATCATTGGCAAAAGCAGGCCAATTGTCTTAGATAAAATCACTGGTATTACGATATAAGCCAGTAAATGGATCTTCTTTACACTGCAGTAAGAATTTTACCCCCTAGCATTGTGTGTCAAACTCTCAACAAAACCTTTACACCTTTTTCTCAGTTCTCTCCAAAAGCGTGGAATGTGCATGACAGTATATTACTATACTAACATATCGCATACCACAGGCAAAAGGCACATTTGCATTTAAAAACCATATAGACTTACTGACAGACTGAAACATTTAAAGTTAAAGATCCAAGTATTAAATATAATTTAGGGCAATTCCATAACTTACTGAATTTTACGATGAAATTTTAAATTTAAAGTAAAGAATTGTTTGTTGGTTAGATATAATTGTGATCATATATAATTCTACAATTTAATGCTTTTTTGACAATGAAGTCTCGTTTATTTCAAATTTTGGTAACTAAATTTGCACTTGTGACAGGTTGTGAAGATATTTCGACTTTTAAGAGAACAAAAAATTGTTTTTTATGATAGCTTTATTGACATAAATAGAAAACACCAAGGTGATTTACAATTATCTAGCCTATGTTTCTAATAATCATCCGAGCTGAAAGACCAAAGACTATAAATTTAGAGTAAGTTAAGATACTTCTGGATCTCTGTGAAAAAGTCACACACGTCATCCATTTTAACTATTTTCAACATATTGTTTTAATTCATAATATTTTTTATTTAATCTTTCATTTTCTGTTTTATGATGTGCAAATGAAAAATAATGCAATACCATATTCAATATATATCCACATTACACCCAACAAACATTCAAAAAAAGTGACAGTGTGTCACACTCGTCATTCCATGGCCAGATGATGTACGTGACTTTAACTTTATTAGTTCTACCTAAAATTTGCAATGTGGTGCATATAACGTTGTAATATGACTGTTACATTACAAGTGCTCGACAATAAACAATACTAGAATTCTATTTTATGAAAATTGAGGCTTTATTGCTTCAAAAAATCATTTGAGTTTTGTAAAAGCAAGCAACTGAGAAAAGATAAGAGCAAGTTTTTGGCTTGAAGATAAACTCCAGTAAGTTGTTAGAATAAAGACTGGGTTTAAGGCAGCTGTCGAAAAGTACAAAATAAATAAGAATTAAAAAACAGGAATCAAAAAAAGTGGAAAAGCTTAGGAAAAGAATAGTAAAAATGCAAAGGCTCCAGTTTTATTTACGCCAGATTATAGTGAAACAAATGCTTCAGAATTAGATATACAGAGAGGTGACTGGGTTACAATATGACAACAATCTCTATGTTAGAGTAATTACTGAAATGAATCAATCTGGTGCTTATGTTAGGTGAATGTTATGCACAGACCATGAGAATTTTATGAATGACCAAAAGATGAAGATCACATTTACTGAAGATGAAAGAGACTGTGTGCTGCAAAAACTTTAGCCCCCAAGTGTTGTTGGAAATCGAGGACAGTTTCAGTTTAGCACAGATTTTTAAAGGTACTACTGATCAACATATAGATTCATTCTGTGCTAAGAATATTAACTATTCAGTGATGTTGTTCTTTTAACAAAATCTATTCCAATGCTCCAGAAAGATTTGCATATTGGTTGACTGTATTGACTGTACTTTGCATGATCTATCATTGCGAGACTCTTCCCTTTTTATTGTTGGAATAATTTATGATTTTGTAGTTTAGTTTTGTTGTTAATGTTGATTGCATGATGATAATTTTGCTAAATTGGTATTTTTGGTAACTTAGTGACCTAAAATTGAATTAATCTAAATAATTTTATTTGCTTTGTTATGTGCTTGACTTCTTATAAATTATTGATCAATAAATTTCAGTAAAAAATTCTTTATCAAAATTGTTTTATTGTATACATTTAAAATGATTTTATTGAACTAAAAAATACATACACTACATTGCATTAGTACGAATTTGGCAAAATGTTTAAAAACTGATTATAATGTCCAAGTTGAAATGCTACAATATTTACAAATGCACATTGAAGTTAATTGTAATATTTTCTTGTGTGATTACGCACCACCATGGTTTAGTGCCGATTATTTACAAATTTTTTCCCGATATCAATCATGTTTGATTTTAATGCTTTCTTGAAAATGATGAAGTTGAAGTAACAGCTTGTAAAATTATTAACACTATGAATTTGGGTAATATTTTTCTATGAAACTTGTCTTGAGAAAACTTGAAAATACCAAACTTCATCATAAAATTCAGTTAAAGGGGTGCAGGACAACAGCATTTGGGACATTGTTTTACAAAATAAATCCTCTATCTATTGTTATTAAATCAAATTCATTTATTACCATTAAACCATTATTCATATTGTAAAACAATGTCGCAAGTGCTCTTGTCCTGAACCCCCTAAACTGAATTTAATTTACACTCACCAAGTTAGTGGTTTGAGCACTCTCAGTTTAGGAATCTCTTGTCAATAACGCTTGTCATAGCCTCTCTCAAAATTTAACTTTATCATAATATCAATGTTTGTGTTCACCGGCGCAGCCAGAAAAAAAAAGGGGGGACTAAATTTTTTTTGTTATGATTAAAGCACATGCAAATCGGAAACTTTCTGTTTAGGCAAATTGTAACAAATTACAAAGGTTTAGCGATAACAGGCAGAAGTCCTGCCGTCGTTCATGCTACAGACGAATAAAAAAAATATATAAATGAAAGAGAACAAAAGTGGTTTCACCTGGTTTTACAATCTTATTTTATTTGATGATGCAACAGCTCACGTAAAAAACGCGTTTTCTTAACGTAGGCCATACGAGAAAGTCGCAGTTTGCCGTTATTATTCAGGCAAGCTAGCATAATAGTATTTCAACTTTCAAATAGAATATATTGTAACAAATTATGCAAAGTTTTGTTAATTAACTACTGTACCCTTATTATTATCGTTGGTAGGAAATAGAAACCTAAGCGTAAAGCAAGAATAATGCAATAGCGATCGACCATTCCTTACGTGCGGTGAAGTGCCTTAATCAAATAATGCTAATCGGAACGCGGCATTTGCGGAAAAATTGTCAAAACGAAATACAATGGGTTTATTTATACACAGCACGCCCGTGAACAAATTTGGTTCGTGAAGAAAACTGCGTACAATGCTTCCAAAGAGAATTTTTAGTCTCGGCCTACACTGAGTGTAAAATCGCGAATGTACTGGCGAGTCGTTATAGTTTGTTTGAAACAACTAAAGGCTTGTATCCTGGTAAGGCGATATGCTGGGCGTATCAAATTTTGGTTTTAAGTAAACTAAAGACGAACTTTTGGGCTCACGATTTCAGGCACAGCGTAGATCGGGAATAGGCGGATGGCGTCCGCGCGACTTTTTGCTCGCAACCAGCATATTCAGTTTAGACTTCGACACAATTTGAACAACGTCGTCGGACTCGCTGCTCTGATAGACAACAAGAACATTGTTATAAATCAACAGAGCTATACGGTGTAATATGCGGAAATAGAAATTGATCGAAAAAGATTTCTTGAAAATGATCAACGTACTATTCACTGTAATAAACAATTGACATTGTGCAGTTTGAAGTTGTAACATTAATTCAAACCAGCCGTTCCCCTACCTCCAGCTGAAAATAAAATTAAAGGTTCAAACTGACATCGTAGCTACGCTTTTAGTAAACTACAAAAACTTTTTGAGCGGTATATTGCTTCTGCCGTTTTTCAGGCAAACGGGTTCTCTAAGCTGTTGGTCTAAATGTAGATCTACAAAACAGTTTAGGCCAATATACGTCTGATATCTTTTTCAGTGTACACACGAAAAAATAAAAAAGGGGAAAATTGCATGGAATGAAGTGACATGCATATATTTATACGCATAAACACGCGTGATCTGTAAAACGGACCCAAAACAATATGGTAAAAAGTCAATTAAGACGTTAAAGATATATAAAGAATCATACACTTAGAAGAGATTTGCTTTCTTTCCTTCAGGATATAGTGTTTTTTTTCCGAATCTTTTCAATTAAAATATTTTCGAAATTTATTGGGGTCGAAATACGATTTCACTATAGTGACATTGAATTCATGGACTGATACACGTCAGATCTAGGCCGCCCAAAATTCTCATTGGCATCTGATTCTGCTTTTTGGAAAATGATGAGTTTTGAAACAAAATGGATTGCGTTTTTTGGTGCAAAATCCCGCCCTGCTTTCTGCCTCGTTTGGGTTCTCCCGTAAAAGCAGCGCGATATGCTGACGAGACATCATCATTCCAAGACAGCGCGATACGGGCTACGCAATGATCGAATATTTTCAATATATATCTACACTGACTATTCAAGCTTTCCGACTCTCCGGGTGTTGTTTTTACCCTGCGTTGCAAAAAAGCAATGTGGCTAAATTCTTGTTCCAATAAAATCAAGTTTTTATGTGCGATTGTTATATTAATGTGACGTTATAAATAACTTTTTCAATCATATTTACCAAGACTGATTTTATGATTGTAACTCATTTACATCGTTGCGTTAACAATGATTCACTTTGCCTTTTTGCTGCAAACGTTTTTTCAACCCGAATACCTTGGAAACAGTACAAACTAGAAGGTTGAAATTTTTTAAAGATACAAAAGCTAATGACCTAGTAAAAATTTTTCAAAAAATTCCGAAAGTTTTGACGTTGCTTATTTGCAACTCAGGGCAGAATTACACTCGAGTTGAGCGTTTTTAAATTAGTTTTTTTGACATTTTATCTTTTTTAAATATTTTTTGTGAAATTGGGCACTTTCGAAAGGGGGGGACAGGTGCCCCTTATCCCCCCCCTGGCTGCGCCGGTGTTTGCGTTATTGCTATTTCATGTCCAGTGCAAAGACAAGCAGATATTTGCACCTTGAAATTACATAATATCGGGTTGAAATCAACATTTATTGAATTGAAATAGATAGAAATTCACAAGGTCACACACATCATGATTATCCAGTCACACACGTCATTGAACAAATCTTTTCATTTCTCATGAAACATAGTAAAAGTATTGTTATATTGATGAATTTTAAGAAAACAATGTAATAATCATAATTATTTATCACATATGGATTGAATAAACGAAGTCAGAGAAATTTGCTGAACTAACTATAGTTAGCTGTTATGTCTCTACTGTGCGTCACTCACGTCATTTACTAATATCCTCTATCCTCAGCATATTTTTCCTAAGAATAATGCCAAAACTAGATGCTTTGATCACTTCAGGTCAGTATAATTTAAGCACAAATAAAAATCTTTCTAAGGATTTTCTAACTGGAAAATAAACTACGATTATCTTTAATCTTTAAGCTGATCACACACGTAATCATGGAAATGCTCTTAAGGGGTTTGCGTTGGCAAGATTTTTTGTTTAAAGGGACATTCAGGTCAAGTTTTTCTTCTCTAAAACAGTTTTAGCAAGATCTTAAGACTATCTTTACTAAACTTAAGCTTTTTATGACCTTCCGTCCAAGATATGGCAGTTTAAAGTTTCTCTTTAGAAAGGCTTTTCTTGTCCTCTTGGAAATTCCACTAGTCTCGCCAATTAAAAACAAAATTTCAAAAAAAGTTACCATACTGCATGTTCCTAATGATTAATAAATGTTTGTGACAGCATTGCTGTCAAAACAAAAGTAAAGTGTCAAAATTGCAAATTAACAGATTTTTAAGCAAAATATGTATAACTTTGTAAAAGTCTGAAGTTAATCTTCCATCACAACACTGACAAAATGGAAACAATGAAGTAAGAAGAAAATTGCTAACTTTGAACTGCAAAATCTTGAAAATTACTAGATGCCAGAGGTGGAGTCGAGGACACTAGGCTCGAGGCCAAGGCCTAGGGCACAAAAAAAATCCGAGGCCAAGGACAGCCTTTCCGAGGACAGACCCTATCGAGGCCAAAGACAGGAATGCTCGAGGCAAGGCCAAGAACCAAGGACAGAGCCGCAAGTGTGCTTCAAAAAAATAAGGTCTTCAAAAAAGTTTTGCAGTCAATTTCCAATTTACAGGCGTAGCCAGGATTTTTGATTGGGGAGGCTTAAACCACAAATCACATGCAATGACGTCATCAAAAATTTGCCTGTTGGCACTTAACCAGGATTTTGCAAAGGGAGAGGGCTTAAACTAATATAGTTGAAAAGTGCAAATACGTAACTTTGGAGACGTTTGGAGAAAGTCAAAGTAACTCAAACATGTCACAGACGGGGGTCTAGGGGCAAATCCCCCAGCTGTTGGTCGATTTTTTGTAATTTTTTGGAAAAAAAAACAGCTATTTTAATGCCATTGAATCACATTTTGCACATGTTTAGAGTCATTTGAAAGCACTAGATTTTTGACATTTGAAAGCCAATTAAGAAAAATAAATTGTTTAATCTTCCTTCTAGTTGCAATTTTCAAAACACGTTTAACATCTTGCATTTTGGTGTTACAGTTTAATTGTATGTGATTTGGTCCAGGTAGGGGGAAGTAAGGTGCATTGTCTCGTGCAACATTTTAGCAGTAAATGAAAACCCACTAGAAAATTTTCCTTAGAGATTTTTGTTTTGTCCTGAAAATAATCCGTTATAGAAATGCATGTTAGGCCAGGGGGCCCAGGCACCTCTATTGAAGTTTAACGATTTGTTCAATCAGCATTTTCCATGGCTAATTTTTTATAAAGTATTTTGTGCGTAAAAACTGGCGAGGTGGAGATGAATTAATGAATTGTTATTGAAAAAAAGTACAATAGATGGTTACCCTTACTAACCATGTTATTGCCGGGCCGGATTTACATCGCGCTGGGCCCCTGGCACTTTGGAGATTTTTACAACATCTTTCTGCCAAATGTAGATGAAGACCATAAAAAGTCTTAAGATTTGAGCGCAGGGCCCTTAGCTTGTACTGCGCCATATTGTGGTAAATCCGGCCTTGATTAATGCATTACGTTCATAAAAAAGGCTAGATGTGATCCTGAGATAGCAATTTTTAGGACGAAAACTATCCATTTCTTCCAGGTTTACGTTTAAATTGGCTGGCAAAAACTGATTTTAGGGGGTCCCGGAGCCCCTGGTCTTCAATATTGTTGTTCGTTACTGGTGTAAGCGAAAAATACTAAAAAGAAACAATAGGCTTTTTTGTCACATTTTTGTAATTGCTGAAATTTCAATTGGGGGGAGGCCCGCTTGGCTAAGCCTATGCTTCAATTGAGGAAACCAAAAAAGGTATTTGCAAATTTTCCGCGAGGTTTCTGGCGTATTTCAACAAAATTTCAACGGTTCAAAAAATAGTGCTGTCCTCGAGCCGAGGACAGGGCAATTTTCGAGGACCTAAGGCTTCGAGGCCAAGGCCAAGGACTTGAGGCTTCGAGACCAAGGACTTCAAAATGTGTCCTCGAGGCCAAGGACGTCCTTGAGGACTCCACCTCTGCTAGATGCAGAAAGCTCAAATTTGGTGAGGTTGCGTTTTTTAGGCTTTTCTCAACATTTCAGATTTTAGTCAACAGTCAAAAACTTGACTTGAATGCCCTTTTAAGCAAAGTCGGAGATAGAAGCTTGCAGATTTTTTGCTACTCTAGCTCCACAACAAGTGCAGTTACAGACTACAGCTCCAGCACCGTAAAAAGATGATTAGCTTAGAGGCTCAGGTTCAATAACCCTACTTTAAACTTGTTAACATTGACAGGCTGATAGTGCTGTTAACTCTTAAACCTTACGTCCTTCCCCTTCCACACTAAAAATTAGATTTTCACAATGTGTTAAATTTATAATCTGGTAAAGATATTTTTAGCAATTAAATTGTTATAATAAATCTCACTATTGTTTTTCTTCAAAGCCCACCAAATTATTTAGCGGTTTAGTGTAATTATGACCATTAGGCGTAGACCAGTAGCTGAGTAGGCTACAGGCAGCAGCTATTCACGGTTGCTTACAACAAATTTGAGACCACTGATACAAGTACTTTTAATCTAGCCTTATCAATTAGTTTAATTTGAGGACTGTGTAGGCTACACTGTCTATGCCATAGTATACCAGTACCGGTACGCAATTAGTTTAGCTCATAAGCTTACTCGTTACTGGTATTTCAGATTTACCAGTACCCTGTAGGCTACCATTAAATAAAGAAATGAAACTGAGCTAACGTAAGGCCTAAAATAGTTAATACATTATTATTTGCGGTACACTTTTTTTTGAAACATAATATTTTTCTATAAGCCGAAATCTTTATTTTTTCGTCAGTGCTGACACTTGCAGAAGCACATCTGCTTAAAATCATCTATTTGCTAGCTGCTACATTGTGCGCTTTAATTATTTTTCTGAGTTTAAACTTTTTTAGTTTGCGCGCTTTTATTATTCGCTCTAGCGAAAATAGTAATAATAAAAATATTAAAAGGTTAAGCACTTTTTTGAGTTCGTGATAAGCTTTTAAGAATATCAGTAATCCATTAAGTCCGGCACATTAGATCCTAAAGAAATACTTTCAAGATATATTTCATTCAAACCATACAATGTTGAATCAATGCATGTGTTAAAGTTATAGTGAAAATGACAAAACATTGACTTCAACTTTGTGCCCAACATGCGGCTAGCGCAAAAGCATCATCAGTGGTTGTTTTTTTTATTTTTAGTAGTTTTTTATGAGAATCGAACAAATTTTTTGATCAGCGCTAATGGGATTCACATTTCTATTCTTCTAAACCACACGATGCTGGTTCTACGTGCTCCCAACATATTTGCATCTCGTATAGGCACGTGCGTAGGCTACATCATACAGTGGCGCAATTTGAGGGGGGCTAAGGGAGCTTCAGCTTCTCCTCTTAGCTAAGTCACTTAGAGAATTTACCCCAAATGCAAGCGTTTAAACGTAATTTAGACTTGACCAATACATGAAGGGGGATTGAAGGGGATGAGCGATTTAATTCTTCAACAGGCTTTCAAATCTTAAAACTTTAGTTTCTTCTTCAAAATGACTCTAAAAACGTGCGAGATTTGATCCAAATGGTGTTAAAACAGCTATTTTTTCCAAAAATCGAAAAATCACCCAGCGTCTGGGACCTACACACCCATACCTTAAACCCTCCGGCGGATCCCCAGATCCGCGCATGTGATACACTTGAGTTGCTCCAGTTTGCTCAGCACGTCGTCTAATTGATACATTTTTCGAACAAAAGATTGCTAACTTTTGGTTCCAGATACCAAAACCCCGGTAGGAAGCCTGGGCTACAGAGCAAGATTAACAAAAAAGTACTTAAATATTACGTGTTTTTGGCTTAAGAACTCCAAAATCCGTCTGCGGCCGTCCCCACGTGTTTCAAAAAATGTCATGAAATATCCGCATATGGGCCATAGTTGTTACACAGTAGAACGTTTTTGAGTATGGGCCACACACTAACTAAACTTGTGTAGGCCAAACTTGGTTTGGATTGGAAACATCATCCTGAAAATATCATACATGTTGCGGAAAATTTTCCGAAATTTCGCAGTAAGCCATTTACACGTCACAAGAAAACCCTTCTGCAACGTTTCTGCAATTGTTGCACTATAATCTTGACAGGTCATTTACACACAGAAAAAAGTTGCATGAACACTTCTGCACTTCTGCAAGCGTTCTAGCAGAAAAAAATTGATCGCCTATTTCGGCCCTTAGTAGCACTGTAGGTTTTTGTAGCGTAACAATGCAAAATATGGTCGTCATTAAGAATCTTGCACTCGGAGTGTAAAAATTTCCAAAAACCACCAAAGCTTGAAATTCTAAGACGATTAATGAACAAATCAGTTTCACTTGATGAGCCCAGTTAATTTTATCTTCTTGTTATGGCTTCGTTTTGCAATGATTGTGTATTTTTGAATTTGACGCAACTTCAATTCAGAGTGAGTGTTTTTCTTACTCATCTGCTAGTTTGAAGTGATAATGCTCTTAAAAACCTTAAAAAGTACTATTAAACTTCAAGCTGTGATTTTCGCTTCGGAAATTGACCACTTAAATGTAGTTTTTATTTCGTTATAGACTGGAAGGGCACCGACAAAAATTCAAATGTAATGAAATTATTTTGCAACCAAGTAACGCATTGGCAGAATGAGTGTTCGAAACTAGTTATTTACTGTTTATTCGTAGATAGTTTCTGATTTGGACGTCTTACAGATGAAAACTGAAATGCTGAAATCAAAAAAATATCTTGCGAGTCAAGACAAGCTTTAATGATGCAAGACTGTAAGACCAAGTCTAAAGTTGTTAGACAAAGCATTAGCACCTATAACTGCTGTGCTTGCTAGTTATAATACTTACAACGGATTCAAATATCACAAGGTCTTCTAGTAGTCCTGAGTACTTTGCTGGAAAAAAAACAGCCCCTAATAAACGAAACGATTCTCCAAAAAGGTCTTTCAAAAAAACTTTGACTTCCTGCACAGTGTGCACATGAACCCCGGCCTTTTTCATAACGGCTGTATTGCAAATCCTTTCGGATAAATGAAACTAGTCTTCAGTAAATTTGGTCTTTTAGAATTTTTGCTCAAGTTTCTTCAAATGAATCTCCATAATTTCTTTAAAAATGAGAGGGATTTTCATCAAGATATTAAAATATGACCAATCGTCTAGACAATTCTGAGAAAAATCCCCGAGCCCAGCATTGCATTTCTACTTTCTTCAACAAATGCTTGCATAGTTACCAAAATCTTCATTTAGGCGTTAATAAACAGCCTAATTTATCTTATTTTTCTCAAAAAAAATGCAAAATACTCATCTGCTACCGGTATAGTAACGTTAGTTTTAAGGGTAAGATCCATCTGGTTATTTTAACCCTTTTTGTAGCAAGCATGTTCATTTTAAGTGGTGAGTATATTTTCCTGCCTGCGTAAAGCGTATTGCTATTTACAAAAATGGAAAACTTTCGCAAGCAAAATAAATTCCTTGAGTCATGCTAATCAACAGCAAAAATATCTCCCTTTTATTGATATGATTTATGCCTCAAAATCAAAACGTGTTCATTTTCTTGTCATATTCATGGTTTAAATCACGAATTTGCACTTGTTTCAATTGTTACAGACTCCACTCCCTAGCGCAAAGTTTTTCCTGTATCACGAGGCTATGGAAGTTGAAGAAAACGTTGATCAAGGTTTTCTGCTGGTGCGACAAGCAAGTTATTTTGATCGATCCACATACTTCGAGTTACATTTGGTCTGGAAAAACTAAAGCACAGTATATTAACAAACTATTGTCCAAGCTGAACGCAAACAAATAAGGTACTTACAAGTTTCAATTACCTGTTGCCAGGGCCTGCAAGAGGGGGGTTCAGGGGATACATCGCCCCCGGGCCCAGGGGGCCCGGGCTCAAGGGGCCCGGAAGAGTTCAGGTTTCCGCGTTAAGGTCTGATATCGCACCATAACATCGTAATCAAACTTACCTACAGCAAAAATATCAGTCAGCCTATTCAGTATTGGTAACTGGTCGCTATTTTTGCTACTCAGCCTTTAGGGCATCCAATAGTGGCCAATTTGATTTAAAAAAGAGGAAAATGAATCAAAAATCATACACTTGCACCAAAATTAACGTTTCGTAACATTTCTCTGATTGAGAGCCCTAATTCTACGGTATAACAATGTACGAGGGCCCACATTTCTAGAGATCCAAAAGCCTCAGAGAGCAGAGTCAAAGTTGACCTACTATACTACTATCATTAAGTAACTTCACTCTATCTGTATGAGTTTAATAGGTATTTGGGTTTGTGAAGTCTATGATTGCAGATGACTTCTTAAAACTTTTATCAGTAAAATATTTGGATTTGTAGTATTAAAGTCATTACATTGTATAATATTGTGTCAATGTCATCATCCCCCCCACTTCACATACTTTCTTTTATGTATATCACGTTTTCTGCTTGTCAATTTAAGCAAGTTTCGTGCTGGGATGTTGATCAAATGCTGTATTTTACCCTTGAGAAACATAAAAAGTGCTAAAGCTCACGGAGCTCTGCTCCGGACCCCGTTGGGGGAGCTCACAGCGCTCCCCCAGACCCCCTAGCTGGATTTCAACCAATTTTATGTCTAGTTGTGTTTTTAATAGGTCCTAGTACTGTATGCAATTATCGTTATCCCCTCACTTTTGAATGAAGATCTAAACCATCCGACAAAAATGATTTAAAGGCAAGGGCCCCGATAAGACTTGGGGGGCCCAAGAAGATTTGGGGGCCCGGTATCGACCTTTGTACCCCATGGAAAATTTTCTCTCTGAGGCCCTGCCTGTTGCTATATAGCTATCGCATGGCGATGCACTGCTACTACAAGCCCCGGTCGGCATTGGGCATAAAATGGTGAGCAAGCGTGTATATCTTTGATTTATTTTAACCAAATAGAAGTGTATGAGCAGGGCCCTATTACTGTAGTAAGGGTAGGGGCACTCGTGGCAATTAAGCAAACAGAAAATTCAAGGTGCTCAAGTGAATAAATAAGGGCATTTGCTTACATACCTAAATTATATTTGGCTGCTTACGATAGCCAAGCACCATGAAAGCATGATAGCCTACGTGCCATTTAATAGGAAGGTCATCCAATCAAAAATGCGGAACCATTACATACTTTTTGGAAGTTTTTGTTTCGAGCTATAAGCTATTAATGGACGAAATTGCAAAAATATGAGACATTACATCAAAAAACAAATCTGAATCGTGAAAGTACGATTGACTACAGTGTTTACAAATAATTATGGAAGTGTCGCCAAAAAAATGATCACAAAATTGACCGTCGGATTCTACCACCCGCCTCCATTGAGCCAGGCGGAAATTGCTAAAATATAAAACATTCCATCAAAAAAAACGAACCTGAATCGTGCAGCGAGTAGAATTGACTAAAATGATTACAAATATGGAAGTGTGTAGCCAGAAAAGGATCTCAAATATGCGATTTCATCCCCTCCGATTGGTCAAGCCTTACACGGCCAGTCTGGTCAGTCAGGCAAAAATTGCAAAAATATAAGACATTACATCAAAAAAATAAATCTGGATTGAGCAGCACAGGGGTCGGCAACCTATGGCCCGCCAAAGAATTTCATCCTGTTCGCAACCTTTTATATTCCCTTAGATCCGGCTGGCCAGATTTCACGTGGCTTTTGGAAATCATAAATCCAAAACCGCCTCAAATTATGGCGTAGATTATTATTTTTATTATTATTTTTTTGATTGATATTCACCATGCAATAATCCCGCCAAAATGTATTTCTTTTTCTGGTAGAAACCTTTATTTTGGTCCTTACCATTAGTTCGGCCGAACAATGCCTAATTTTGGGGTTGACCTTGTTGTTATAGAAGGTGGCGGCCCGCTGGTACCTTGCTGGGTCTGGATCTGGCCTACGTGGACGAAAAGTTTGCCTTTAGCTTCTTTTTCTGGTACAGCAAGTAAACTTGGTAATAAATACAAACATGGGATGTGTCACCAGTCAAAAGGTTATGAATACACAACGATTACAGTGTTCGCAATCGCTGCGGCATTTCATGGAAAGGAGTTGTGTTGCAGGCGCAATGATGCGAAGATGGGCGCCTCTAACTCGTTACACACTCCACGCAATACAGCGAGTATGTATATTGAAGTTTTGATATTTTATCCCCAAGCCTCCATCATTACAGTACAGACATGTAAATCCGGCATTGCAAAGGGTGATTTTTTCAAAGAAAGACTGAAGTTATGCTACTTTGATATAGTACTTTGTTGTAGCTGTGTTGTAATTTTAACCAGTTTTTGATTTTATTAAACTACAACTTTGTAAGCCAAGTTGATAAATGTGTTACATAAAAGCCATTATTTTGACTACAATTAATCGTTTATTCCTGCTGATGTATTTGGTTATACAAGGAACTGAAAGCGAAAAACAAGTTTTGACTGCGAAGTTTTTTTGTTTTTGGATGTTATGAGCATTTCAGTCTGAGACACGAACTGACGCTTTTTTCTGCTCCTGAACCAGCAACTTGTTAGTAAGTATAATCGTCGTGCTTTTGTTTCGTGTATCTAGAACAGATAGTGCTGCAATTTATGAAATCTGCTTCTCCAGAAATTTTGTTGTTTTTTTGAAACCATCGGACTTTAATGCAAAGTACCGATTATCTTTCTTGTGTTTGTAATTCAAAATCTAGTAAGTTAGTTCAAGTAGGATAGCAAGTAAATCAATGCTGGAATCTCAAACCAAGTACGATCCTATTACAGCTTTAGCATTAACTCCAATTTTCTTGACCAAATCACAATTCTTTACTATAAAGGGCTTAGTAAACTCTTTCCGTCAAGCATGAGTACTTGTGGGCAATGTCAAAAACGTCATAAAAGAATATATTAGTGCCTTCATTGGTAAAGTAAACCACGGATCCTGTACAAAATCCCAAATTGGACAAAATCCAGAATTAGACAAAAAACCAAATGGACAAATCCCGAATGGACGAAACCCCAAATTGGAGAAAATCACGAATTGGAGAAAATCACGAATTGAAGAAAATCACGAATTGGACAAAATCACGAATTGAACAAAATCACGAATTGGACAATATCCCGTATGGACAAAGACCCGAATTGGACAAAATCCCAAACTGGACAAAATCCCGACTTGGACAAAATCCCGAATCGACAAAATCCCGAATTCGACAAAATCCCAAATTGGACAAAATCCCGAATGGACAAAATCTAAAATTGAACAAAATCCCGAATGGAAAAAATCCCAAATTACACAAAATCCAGAACGGATACAATCCCAAACTGGACAAAATCCCGATTGGACAAAATCCCGAATGGACAAAATCCCGAATGGATAAAATCCAGAATCAAACCAACTTCAAAGATAGAGAAAGTTAGGATTAATAGAGTACCCACTGCTGGCTTATAATCACAAAAAATATAAATAATTAATTGCCAACAAAACTGCATGTCTTTCATTCGCTTGTGTCGTGGCGACTTATGAAAATAACGCATATATGTACAAAAATCGAGTGATCAAGCCAAAAAGCTTTGTAGTTTTGTCGAGTTAATTAGGTGCGAAGCAGCTTGTCCTGTAGCGAGAGCATCTCACTTGTCGCGTTTGATGTCAACAACTCCTTCAGTTTGCAGCAAAAGAAACTATGGGCAGTATTTAAAATAAATGAGCGAGTTTTATTCTTGACAAAAATGTCAGCAATTAGGAGGTGAAGAGGAAGTTGGCCCACGAGCAAACTTCCTGAAAATTAAATTTTCTTGTTTCCAATACTGCTTTCTTTTTTGTCGAGAACAAAATCTGGTATGAATGTTTTCCAAAACAAATATTAAAGTTTTTTGCCGTAATTAAAAGGATTTCCTTTGAATTAAACCATAACCGGCAAAAGACCAATAAAGTTTAGAAAATTATACTTCAATTAAACGATTATGTGTTATAGTCATTAAATGTTTTAATGCTGCTTTTTGTTTCTAAAACATAACAAAAACACCTGACAAACATGAATTCAAGAGGAGTACAGGACATTGATTAAGAAACTTGCAATTTTAATTTTTCTTTATTTCAATTTTTTTTAATTACAGTATTTACAGATATTACTCTGAAAGTTTTCGGCAAAACATTACAACCTTGTTAAAGCATCTAAACAATATAACAAAGCACTGGTTTCCACACAGCATAAAACTAATTTCCGCTTTTGCTTACTTGTGCAGTCGTTCGAATTACAACCAACTAGTTACGTCAACACATGCGATGAAACGAATTAAATAGTGCAGTTAAATTTGGTTGAATAAGCAGGCGAAAAAGTTTAGTAAAATTGTCACTATAAATCTGTTTGAAATCTAAAGAGAAGCAAAATACAGCTGATGTAATTGATTTTCAAATTGCTGTTAACCCAAAATGGTGAGTTAACAATCATACACCATCGAAGCAATCAAAATTCAAAAACTTCATTCTTGTAAAAAATCTTTTGATCGCTTAGGCAGTGCTTGAACGTTCGACCACTTATCATTTTGACTTGACAGTATTTTAAAAATCACCCATAACTTATTCTTTTTCAAATTAAATATTTATAGTGACAACTTTAGTAAACTGTTTCGCCCGCTTATCCAACATTTAACTGCAACTGTAGAATTCGTTTCATTGCATGTGTTGACGTAACATATAATCAAATCAAATCTTTAATTATACTCGGTAAATAACGCTGAAGTGTGTAATGAATTGGTGGGGCCCATCTCCGCGTCATCGCACCCGCGCAACGTAGCTTCTTTTGAAGAAATGTCTCAGCGGTGGCGAGCCGTTGGCAACACTGTGTTCAGTTTGACCGTCCTAAGATTAGAACCTCAAACCTCCCGCTCCAGAGACAAACGCGTTACCGCTCAACCAACCCGTCGGTCCAGAAAAAAAAAACATATTAGGGGCTGTTCATAAAAGACGTCCGCACTCAGGGGGGGAGGGGGGTAATAGATTTGCGGACATTTGCGGACAAGGGGGGGAAGGGGGGTTTCTGGAATGCGGACGTCCATATTTCAACTTTTTCCGCGACGGAAAATCGCAGATTGTTTTATTCCGTTTTCGGTTTTCCGGGCCAATGTGAACCACGCATAAAACGTACAGTCATGTGATTTAAGGGCGCAAAGCGCGCACAAATCACATGACTGTACGTTTTACGTCACCTTGAGCTGTGCTTGCTCTGTGTAAACTTTGTATTAAAACTTAGTATATAATTAAACTTTGTAATTAAACTTATTATATAATTAAACTTTGTATTAGAACTTAGTATATAATTAAACCGCGCAAACTTTGTATTAAAACTTTGTGTGTGTCAGTGTCTAATTAACGCTTTGTTGTGTCCGCATGGACAAGGGGGAGGGGAAAGGTTTAGTCATTGCGGACAGTTTGCGGACAGTTTGCGGACATGGGAGGAGGGGGGGTCAATTTTTTGCAATTTTGTGCGGACGTCTTTTATGAACAGCTTCTTAAAACATATAATGACCATAAAACATTTAACTGAAGGATAATTTTCTAAACTTTATTGGACTTTTGCCGGTTATGGTTTAATGCAAAGGAAATCCTTTTAATTACGGCAAAAAACTTTAATATTTGTTTTGGAAAACATTCATACCAGATTTTGTTCTCGACAAAAAAGAAAGCAGTATTGGAAACAAGAAAATTTAATTTTCAGGAAGTTTGCTCGTGGGCCAACTTCCTCTTCACCTCCTAATTGCTGACATTTTTGTCAAGAATAAAACTCGCTCATTTATTTTAAATACTGCCCATAGTTTCTTTTGCTGCAAACTGAAGGAGTTGTTGACATCAAACGCGACAAGTGAGATGCTCTCGCTACAGGACAAGCTGCTTCGCACCTAATTAACTCGACAAAACTACAAAGCTTTTTGGCTTGATCTCTCGATTTTGGTATATGCGTTGTTTTCCAAAGTCGCCACGACACAAGCGAATGAAAAACATGCAGTTTTGTTGGCAATTAATTATTTATATTTTTTGTGATTATAAGCCAGCAGTGGGTACTCTATTAATCCTAACTTTCTCTATCTTTGAAGTTGGTTTGATTCTGGATTTTATCCATTCGGGATTTTGTCCAATCGGGATTTTGTCCAATCGGGATTTTGTCCAATTCGGGATTGTATCCGTTCTGGATTTTGTGTAATTTGGGATTTTTTCCATTCGGGATTTTGTTCAATTTTAGATTTTGTCCATTCGGGATTTTGTCCAATTTGGGATTTTGTCGAATTCGGGATATTGTCCATTCGGAATTTTGTCCGTCTGGGATTTTGTCTGTTTCGGGATTTTGCTCATTCTGAGTTTTGTCCAATTTGGGATATTGTCCAATTCGTGATTTTCTTTAATTTGGAATTTTGTCCAATTCAAGATTTTGTCTAATTCGAGTTTTTTCGATTCGGGATTTTGTCCAATTTGGGATTTTTTCCGACTAGGGATTTTGTCCATTCGGAATTTTGTTCGTAAACGCTCGATCACGTGGCTGCTCCGTCAGGCATGAAAACTATTTGACATAAAGCAAAAAGAGCAAAAAAATAAAAAAAAACAAAAGAATGAAAGAATTTACCAACCTTTTAATACAAAAGTCTGATCAAACTCTTTCAGCAATACTTCAACAATTGTTGTTGCTCTTCATTTTTTGGTCGCATCGACGAATGTGTTTTTGGCAACTCTGACGTTAATTACGGTCTGAGCGATTGTCACGCGTCGCTGATTACCACCACAATGAAAAACTACAGTGGCAATAATCAGTGATGCGTTGTAAAGGCACAAACAGTAATTATCGTCAGTGTTGCCCTCAAAAATTGTCGAAGTTGCGCTAAAGTACCAGTTGCTGCATCACGAACCATTTCCTGCATCACGAACTGGACAGTGCTGCAATTTACGAAATCCAAAAATTTTGTTCGTTTTCGTGAACTCCACGTATGTGAAAGCAAAACTGCCGTACATTTTTCTTCGGTTTGTGATCCAATTCTGGTAAGTCAGTTCAAGGAGGACAGCAGGCAAAATCATTGGTGGGATCTCTAAAATCAATTACCGATCAGTGGTCGAGTGGATAGAGCGTCAGCTACTGAAGCGGTAGACTCGGGTTCAATTCCCGATCGGGTTAACCAAAGCCTACAAAGATTGGTGTTCAAAACTTCCCTGCTTGACGTTCAGCAATTAAAAGGACAAGGTGAAGCCTCGTTCGAGTGTGGTAGACAGGTAGGCAGGAGACAGCTGGACTCGACGGCCGAAAGATCCCTTTGCTGTCTTTCGACCATAGCAACTTGGTGAATGAAATATAATTACAATTACAAATCAGTGCGATCCTGTTACAGGTTTAGCGTTAACTCCAATCTTTTTAACTAAACTTTCTCCTACAGTACAAGAGGGTTAGTAAACTTTTTTCGTCAAGCATGAGCGCTTCTGGGCAATGCCAAAAACGTCAAAAAAAGATTTTCAGTACTTTCACTGTTAAACTTGATTACATGACTGCTCTGTAAAGCATGAGAACTACTGGATATAAAACAAACAAACGAAAAAGAGAAAAGATAATGAAGAAACAAAATAGAGATTTATCAAACTCCATTAACGAGAACTTTGATCATGAATTCGGCACTCTGATAATGAATTCTGAACTCTAATTTTTCAGTGACATTCTAACAATTGTCGTAACGTTCGACTTTATTATTCCATCGACGAATGTAGTAGACAACTCCTACGCATCAATTATGCTGTGTGCAATCGTTAAGCATCGCTGATTACCATCACAGTGACGCTGTGGAGCTATTGTGACACTAATCAGTGATGCGTTGTAAAGCACAAACAGTAATTACCGTCAGTGTTGCCTACCAAAATCGGTAATGCTGCGCTAAAGTACCTGTTGGTACACAACGTACTTGAAGTAAATATCTCAAGAAAGTTTGATCTAAAAAGATTTACACAGAGCTGGACATCGCTGTTTCGAGCTTTTAGCTCTCATCGGCAGCCCTCAGCTTCTCTAACAAAGTTATTCCCCAGCTGGACAAGACTCTTGGCCGAACTGGACAAACCTTAAGGGCTTGCACAGCGGCAGAGGGTTTGTAGGGAATAAACGATTTTTCACTTGTGGTACTTAAAATAAACAAGTGAAAAAATGGCTGAACCCTTGTAGTAAGGACAGCCATAGGCTATCCCTACTACAAGGGCTCCACTTGTGTGACCACGGAAATCATAACCAACAATTTTGACGTCAAACTTGTCGGTTATGATTTCCGTGGTCACACAAGGGGAGCCCTTGTAGTGGGGATAGCCTATGGCTGTTCTTACTACAAGGGTTCAGCCATTTTTTCACTTGTTTATTTTAAGTACCACAAGTGAAAAATCGTTTATTTCCTACAAAGCCTCTGCCGCTGTGCAAGCCCTTAAGGTTTGTCCAGTTCGGCCAAGAGTCTTGTCCAGCTGGGGAATAACTTTGTTGGAGAAGCTGAGGGCTGCCGATGAGAGCTAAAAGCTCGAAACAGCGCTGTCCAGCTCCGTGCATCTTATGACTCGAGCTGCTTTGTAGCTGCAGGGTTGGTGGTTGATCTGGCCACCTAACTGCCAGTGGAAGTCGTTATGATCTCCCAGGAGTCGACCACGACGGACGTCAAACTTGTCGGTTAATGTTTAAAGAGCTACGTAAAAATACTCTTGCAGTACTGCACTAATTTTAGAGACCCCGTTAATTTTGCCTGCTGTCCTATTTTAGGCTATTCATCAAATATTTTTTCAAGTTCCATAGATCTGCAGCTCGGCTAATGTAAACCATCGGTGTTCATATAAACGTAAGTATAATAAGTTTGTCTAATTTTTTTCTTACGTTAGAACTACAGTATGATCTATGAAGCTTTCAAAAGCCTTCAATTACTAAAGAGTATTATACAGTAAACGCTTTGTTCTGTAGTAATTGAATTTGAGACTGTATCCCGTTATAAGCTATGCTACAAGGCCCTAACAAGATGATTTTTGACAAAATTTTCTGACAATCTAATATCGTTTTGTTAAGTTTCAATTTTTATAAAATGCTTGTTCGAAGTAAAGGTTGCATGAGTACCTTTTACACAGACCAATTGTTACAAAACTTTTGACGCAAATGAGAAGAGTACTTAATGGGGCATCAAGTATAAAAACAGAATCTTTGTTACGTAACCGTATTTAATACATTTTTGTGCCAATAAGAAAATTGCGTAACTCCAAAACGCAAGAGAATGCGTAAGTTTGTTGAAATGTTCTAGGCCCTAAAAAGACGGTTTGGATTGCATAACCTATTATCTTATACCCGCGACGCATACCAAGAAAGATCTTCGGTTTGTAACAGTACGTAAAGCGTTTTTGCGCCAGCAAGAAAATTGCATAAATCCAAAACGCAAGAGGAAGCGGAAAACTTGTTGAAGTGTGCTAGGCTCCAAAAACACGTTTTGGATTATATAACTTATTATCGTATGCGCGCAACGCATTCTGAGAAACTTAATTGAGTAATAATTCCAATAAGCATCCGAAGAACCTGGCGCGAAGCGACACGTAGCCAGAAAAGATTTACGTAATTAGAATATTTGCATTATTCTTTTGATTAAATGAATTTGAATACTATTTCATTAACCTCTATAATGGAAGAAATGACATGAATTTAGTTTAACTTGGAAACTATTTTTCTATTTCAATAAGGACTTTTTCAACTATAAGTAGCTGGTTTTTGGCGAAATAGTCGCTATTGTGGTTTTAAACTTTTCAGTGATTTTACTGTTTATTTTGCTCCGACTACACACTCAATTAAGTTTTGTTGAGACCTAATCTCTTCTATATTCAATATGTATGATTCTTCCAGCGTTAAATTGATGCTTGATACATGGTTCCATGCACCGATCGGCTCTCTCATTACATTGGCAGAGATCAGCGATGGAGCACGATTCATCAAGTGAAAAACATGTTAACGATTAACCGATGTTTATTGTAGCGTCTTTTACTCCACACTTACACGTTACGCTTGTGGATGGTTTAATGAAGCCCCACTATTCTCGTTCTGTTTTTTGCTTTTGCCACCCTAGAGTTTCGTGTTCTTGGTTTTGCTAGTGTATTGAAAATCGTCTCTCGGTGCGGCCGTTATACATAGCGTCGGATTTTTGATCGAAAAGTTGTTGACTATTGACTCGATTCCCAAATTAGCAATGTGTAGATGTGTCCATGTGGAATACACTTTAAGCATATTTTCGCTTGTAGACAAACAGTCTAACAGGTGTGGTGGCCCAGCCTCACAAAAAACTTCCAAGCAAAATCCGAAAACGGGTGCTCTGCGTTGGTGTGGTTTGACCGATTTAGTATAATTAGTTTATTTACATGAAGAATTGAATTAGAAGTTTGTCTTTCCGGTGCTTCATCAGCAAACGAGTTTACTGGCAGAAGGTCTTTGGTAGTTATTTCCCCGCTTAAATAACAACATCAGATCTGATTTGCGTATAACATTGAAGACGGATGCTGCAAAGTTGGCAAAATTTCGTTTTTGTTTCCGTAAACAAGAGGACTTAATTAAGTTACTTTTCATATCCAATCCCAGAAGTTATGCAATTAATTACATTAAGCCTATGGAAGATATGAAACAATAAAACAAAGCGTTTCACTATTTTCTTGCGTGCGATCTCATCATTAAGCGAAGATCTTTGCAAAAGTTGGCAAAACTTGATTTTTAATTGCAAAACAACTGCAGTATCTTGACATTTTTGCATCAGTAGTTATATAACTTATTAACTCTCCAATCATTGAGAATTAACAATATCGTCAAGTGAAAGTTTTCCAAGAAAATGACGCATATTCTTGTTTTGCACATTTTTGTATTCTTTGCTAGAGTTCAAGCAAGTCAAAATAAATTTACTCAACAGTGTAAATAAATTACAGTTATTTTGAAATTGGCAAACATACGTACTTTTTTTGTATTTTGTATTAATATGAATTTACAGCGAACCGTTTGGTTTGAACAAAAAAGTTTTTAACAGTTTTGGACTTATATTTACTTTCCTTATCTGTAAAAATGTATTAAAAAGGGATTTTTTGACGTACTCGGTCTCGAATATGGTTTCATACACGCCGCAGGACGAGCATCAATCGCATTAGAAAATGATAATGTTTTGGAGCAATAATTATTTAATCTTGCAGCCTCAGCAAAGACATCAAACTTTGTATCTTGAAAATAACAAGAACAACGCGAAACCTTCGTCGTGCAGTGTAGAAACAATAAACAGGGCCAGACAGCATCTTGACTCAGAGACCAAAAGATAACTTTGATGTTTCCTGATCAAGGCTCTTGAGCATAAAAATGTGATTATAATTGATTACAATTATCGTTCATTTCAAAGTCCGACTTCTAACCTCCCGGACATTTGCACGTCCAGGTTTCACAACTGCTGCAGCTTTTTGATGTAATTCTTTTGCGGCTTCACATGTTAGTGTCATGATGTTGATTTGCATCCATTCGCAATCACTTGTGCCACAGTCACGACTCAAGTTTTGTTATTTCCAACCACGTGTTTCGATTAGTTAATAAACAGAATGAGAACAGCACAATGTTTATTGGTGATGTAAAGTAGAACGTCATTCCGAGACAACCCGAAAATTAAAATTTTCCAAATTAAGCATAAAATTTACTTAAAAAAATTAAGCTTTGACAAAAAACAACGCAAAGCAGAGGCGTATTCTCAGCGCAAGCATTGTATGCCTAGTAATTTAGCCCACATCAAGCTAAGTTGCCATAGTTACCGGCATTAGCTTTCCAATCAAAGTAGCAACAAATAATCTCGCTTGATTCATTGATTTCACTTTTAGTTTGGTTTAGCGAGGATTGTAGAAGGGAAATCTGGGGCCTTACTCGGGTGACACAATATTTTCACCAACATAAACAATGAAGCTTTCAGTTCCAGGATATTACTTTCTTTCACTGCAATAATATATTTTTGTAACGCAAATTGAGGAGAGCATTGTAACATCTTTTAGACTAAGGTTAATATTGTCTGACTTTTAAACGTGGTATTATGATGCATGTCTTAAATATAGCTAAGTACTGTTTGCGACAAGAATTAACTCAAATATGGCACTGTGTATCATCGGCGTAGCCAGGATTTTCGATTGAGAGGAGTTCAAATTTCAAATCACATGCAATGATGTCATCAAAAACTTTCAAAAGAGAAACTTTTTGAGGGGCAAAGATTCATAGAATGAAAGATTAGAAGCTTGGTCCTGGCTTGGCACTTAAACAGGATTTTGTTAAAGGAAAAGGGCTTAAACCAAAACTTGAATAGCGAAAACATCTAAAGCGGGAGAGACGTCGAGTACGTAGTTTAAGTCAGACCTATCACACATAGGGGTATTGGGGCGGATCCCCCAACCGTCGGAGGCAATGGTGGTCAAGAAATGAAGCCCCCAGCTTCTGAGCGAGTTTTTGCCATTTTTTGGAAAAAATAAGCTGTCTTGACACAAATTGATCACATTTTGCACGTGTTCAGAGCCATTTGAAAGAACTAGATTTTTAACAGTTGAAAGCCAATTAAAAATTAAATTGTTCAATCCTTCTTTTACATGTATTTTAAGTCCAAAACACGCCCAAAATCATGTATTTTGGTGCGAAATTTTGTGTGATTTGGCCCAGGTAGAGAAAAGTAAGATACACTGCCTCCTGCAATATTTCAGTAAATAATAATCTACTCCAAGGTTTTCCTCATAGATTTTTGGTTTGTCATGAAAATAAGGCAGATATAAGAGTTTATATGTACGGCCAGGGGGGCCCATAACCTATCCTATCAAATTCTATAATTTGTTCAATGAGCATTAGTTTTCCCAATGCTTTTTTTTCAAAAGCATTTCGTCGCGTAAAAACTTACTAAGTAGAGGAGAAATGTAATTGAAAAATGGTATAATACATTGATGGAACTACTCATCAGCATGTTTCTGTTCGGGCTGGATTTACATTGTAAGAGCGCGTTTGGTACTTTTGGGAATTTTGCAACATCTTCCAGCTAAATGTAAGTGAAGAACAAATAAATATCCTACCATCTGAGCGCGGGGCACTTAATTGCACCATGCCATTTGGTAATACCGGCCCTGGTTGTTGCATTCATAAAAAAGGTTAGATGAGGGCCAGTGGTTGCAACGTTTAGGACAAACACCCTCAATTTCACCGTGGGTATACATTTTAATTGGCTACCAAAAATTGAATTGAGGGGGCCCGGGCCCTCTGGTTGTCAGTATTATTGCTAAGTACTGCTGTACGCGTGTGCTGTTGCATGCAAAGATGCTAAACGAAACTAAAAAAAACAACACCTTTTGGTCACATTCTTATCATTGGTGTCATTTCAATTAGGTGGGGCTAGGCCCCCCTGATTATGCCTACGCTGTGTATGACCGCATAAAATTTGTAGTTGCTTTTTTTCATTTTATTGTCCTGAAATAACAAGAGCTAGCCAAAATTTGGAGCAAAGAACATACTATACAAGTTATTAAAACAAAATTCTGCAAATAAGGAAGCTTCGCCCCAGTGCTGCCAAATTATAAAGATTTGCGCTTAGCATCGCAGATGCAATTGAAATAAGTTATTATCCGCAGCGCTTGGAAGTCCGTATCCAGACCCCAAATAATTGCTCATGGGAAAAGTACTTAATGGGGCATCAAGTATAAAAACAGAATCTTTGTTACGTAACCGTATTTAATACATTTTTGTGCCAATAAGAAAATTGCGTAACTCCAAAACGCAAGAGAATGCGTAAGTTTGTTGAAATGTTCTAGGCCCTAAAAAGACGGTTTGGATTGCATAACCTATTATCTTATACCCGCGACGCATACCAAGAAAGATCTTCGGTTTGTAACAGTACGTAAAGCGTTTTTGCGCCAGCAAGAAAATTGCATAAATCCAAAACGCAAGAGGAAGCGGAAAACTTGTTGAAGTGTGCTAGGTTCCAAAAACACGTTTTGGATTATATAACTTATTATCGTATGCGCGCAACGCATTCTGAGAAACTTAATTGAGTAATAATTCCAATAAGCATCCGAAGAACCTGGCGCGAAGCGACACGTAGCCAGAAAAGATTTACGTAATTAGAATATTTGCATTATTCTTTTGATTAAATGAATTTGAATACTATTTCATTAACCTCTATAATGGAAGAAATGACATGAATTTAGTTTAACTTGGAAACTATTTTTCTATTTCAATAAGGACTTTTTCAACTATAAGTAGCTGGTTTTTGGCGAAATAGTCGCTATTGTGGTTTTAAACTTTTCAGTGATTTTACTGTTTATTTTGCTCCGACTACACACTCAGTTAAGTTTTGTTGAGACCTAATCTCTTCTATATTCAATATGTATGATTCTTCCAGCGTTAAATTGATGCTTGATACATGGTTCCATGCACCGATCGGCTCTCTCATTACATTGGCAGAGATCAGCGATGGAGCACGATTCATCAAGTGAAAAACATGTTAACGATTAACCGATGTTTATTGTAGCGTCTTTTACTCCACACTTACACGTTACGCTTGTGGATGGTTTAATGAAGCCCCACTATTCTCGTTCTGTTTTTGTGGTTCTATTGGAAATCGTCTCTCGGTTCCGCCATTATACATACTGTAGCGTCGGATTTTTGATCGAAAAGTTGTTGACTATTGACTCGATTCCCAAATTAGCAATGTGTAGATGTGTCCATGAGGAATACACTTTAAGCATATTTTCCCATGTGGACAAGCAGTCTAACAGGTGTGGTGGCCCAGCCTGACGAAAGACTTTTAAACAGAATCCGAAAACGGGTGCTCTGAGTTGGTGTGGTTTGACCGATTCAGTATAGTAAGTTTATTTGCATGAAGAAATGAATTAGAAGTTTATCTTTCCGGTACTTTACAGTATAAGTAGACGAGTTTACTGTTAGAAGGTCTTTTTGGTACTTATTCCCCCGCTTATATAACTACATCAGATCTGATTTGCATATATCATTGAAGACGCATGCTGCAAAGTTGGCAAAATTTCGTTTTTGTTTCCGTAAACAAGAGGATTTATTAAGCTCAGTTTTCATACCCAATTCCAGAAGTTATGCAATTAATTACATCAAGCCTATGGAAGATATGAAACAATAAAACAAAGCGTTTCACTATTTTCTTGCGTGCGATCTCATCATTAAGCGAAGATCTTTGCAAAAGTTGGCAAAACTTGATTTTTAATTGCAAAACAACTGCAGTATCTTGACATTTTTGCACCGGAAAATTATATAACTTATTAACTCTCCAATCATTGAGAACTCAAAAACATTGCCAAGTGAAAGTATTTAAGTTTTTGAAGAAAATGACGCATATTCTTGTTTTGCACATTTTTGTATTCTTTGCTAGAGTTCAAGCAAGTCAAAATAAAGTTTACTCTACGGAGTCAATAGATTAGACTTATTTTGAAATAAATAAAAATTTTTTGTTTGTATTTTGAATTAATACGAAATTTTTAGCAAACTGTTTGGCTTGAACAATAAAGTTTATAACGGTTTCGGACTTGGTTACTTTGCTTATCTGTGAGCATGTACGAAAAAGGGATTTTTTAACGTACTCGGTCTCGACTACGTTTTTTTACACGCCACAGGACGAGCAACAGTCGCAATAGAAAATGATAATATTTTGGAGCAAGATTCGCATAGGATAGGAAAAACTTTTGATGGATAATCGGTACCGGCAAAGTCCAAAGCATAACAATTTTGTTAAGTCATAATGCTCAGTCAATTTCTTGACCGAGCTACCACCAAGCAAAACAGTCGTGCGAAAAAAAAATCTTCTCTGTAGTAAAAAGAAATTTGAGTGTAAAATAACCCTCCATGCAATGTTCAGAATAGCGCTATTTCGGTCAATACCAAACCTCGTCAGCTGAGCTGGCATGAATCGAAATGAGTAAAAAACAAAAGTTTTCTCACTATTTATAGAATTTCTAGTCGATGAAAACAGGGCAAGCCAAAAAAAATATAGAAGGCCGAAACAAAAGAGTAAAAAATCCGCAAAACCAACCATGAGCTCCGAAGTCAAAATTATCGTTTCTCCAGCGATCAAAATGCAAATGAAGGGTTGAAATCGGCTACGAGTTGCAATAAACCGATCAAAAAATTATGCAACTTAGCCGTTGAAATCGGCCATGAGTTTTGAATTAAAAGCATATTTTTGGAAGCAAAATTGTGCTTGAAAAATGAAAAACATTGCAAGGTACCAAGGCACCGATTATCCATCAAAAGTTTTTCCTAGCCTATGCGAATCTTGTAATTATGATAGCTTAATAGTGATCCTCGGTTAGCAGTGATGCGACTGAGCAAATTACTGCCACCCAGGTCTTTTCGACGGAATTGATGCTTGTGATCCCCAGTTTTGTGGCTAATACCATCTTCTCTTGATGAATTTTTAGACCTATCCACTAATTATTTTGGAGCAGTAAATATTTAATCTTGCAGCATCAGCAAAGACATCAAACTCTATCTTGAAAATAACAAGGAGCACCGTGAAGCCTCCGCCGTGTGGAGTAGAAAAAATAGACAGGGGCCAGATCGCAGCTTGACTTGAAGACCGAAAGGTAACTTTGATGTTTCCTGATCAAGGCTCTTGTTGCGTGAAGATGTGATTATAATTGATTACAATTATCGTTTATTTCAAAGTCCGACTCTTGACCGCCCGGACATTTGCACGTCCAGGTTTCACAACTGTTGCAGCTTTTTGATGTAATTCTTATGCGGCTCCACATGTTAGTGCCATGATGTTGATTTGCATCCATTCACAATCACTTGTGCCACAGTCACGACTCAAGTTTTGTTATTTCCAACCACGTGTTTTGATTAGTTAATAAACAGAATGAGAACAGCACAATATTTAATTGTGATGTAAACTATAACGTCATTCCGAGACAGCCCGAAGATTAAAATTTTCCAAATTAAGCATAAAATTTACTTAAAAAAATTAAGCTTTGACAAAAAACAACGCAAAGCAGAGGCGTATTCTCGGCGCATGCATTGCATGAGTAGTCATTTAGCCAACATCAAGCTAAGTTGCCATAGTTACCGGCATTTATAGCTTTTAAGTCAAAGTAGCAACAAATAATCTTGCTTAAATCATTAATTTCACTTTTAGTTTGGTTTTAGCCAGGGTTGTGAAAGCGAAAGCGGAAGCTGGAAGCAGAAGCTGTGGAAGCGGAAAAATTTCTTCTAGGCAGAAGCTGGAAGCGGTAAAAGGGTACCGCTTCCGCTTTGGCCATTTATATCGAACGTCAAAAACTTGAGTGTAATGCTACTTAATGTAAAATGTACGAGGAAAAGTGAATGTTTTATCGATCATCATTTGCATAGAAACATTTTTAAAGGTTTGTGATTCACTTAGATCTGGGGCAGCCCTCGCCCATAACAACTCAAAGATGAATCACGTAGCTAAACAGCTTACTTTTTAAACTATAAGTGTTCAAAAATTCTTTGCTGCAGTCCTAAAATTTATAGACTTTCTCAAATTATTTTAAAATAGGGCTTTGCCCATTTTCTAAAAATCTGGGGCCATACTCGCATGACACTATATATTTACACCAACATAAACAATACATTCTTCAGTTCTTGGATATTGTTTTCAATCATTGCTATAATATATTTTCATAACGCAAACTGAGAAGAGTATTGCAACGTCTTTTAAACTAAGGTTAATATTGTATGACTTTTAAACATGATGCTATAATACTTGTCCTAATTATAGCTAAGTACCGTTTGCGACAAGAATTATTCCAAATATGGCACTGTGTATCAAAGGCGTATCCAGGATTTTTGATTCGGTGGAGCTTAAATTTCAAATCGCATACAATGACGTTATTCGAAATTTTCGAAAGAGAGACATTTTGTTGGGCAAAGTTATCATAGAAGGCAAAGATTAAAAGCCGAGATCTGTTTTGGCACTTAACCAGGATTTTGTTAAAGGAAGAGGGCTTAAACCAAAACTTAAATAGCAAAAATGTCTAAAGCGGGAGAGACGTTGAGTACGTAGTGTTAGTCAAACTTATCACAGATAGGGGTATTGGGGCGGATATCCCATCCGGCGGAGGCAATAAGGGTCAGAGGACGAGGCTTCTGCTGCTTGGCGATTTTTCGTCATTTTTTGGAAAAACAGCTGTTTTGACACGAATGGATCACATTTTGCAAGTGTTCAGAGAGCCATTTGAAAGAACTAGATTTTTAACAGTTGAAAGCCAATTAAAAACCTAACTTGTTCAATCTTTCTTTTCAATCCTTCTCGTATGTGTATTTTAAGTCAAAACACGACCAAGATCTTGCATTTTGGTGCTGAATTTTGTGTGATTTGGCCAAGGTCGAGGGAAGTAAGATACACTGCCTCTTTTAATATCTCAGCAGTAAAAAATAATCCACTCCATGATTTTCCTTATGTTTTTTTTTTTCACGAAAATAAGGCAGCTGTAGGAGTACACGTACGGCCAGGGGGCCCAAAATCCATCCAATCAAATTCTATAATTTGTTCAATGAGCATTTTTTCTCCAAAGTGCTTTTTTTAAAAGCATTTTGTCGCTTAAAAAACTAGCTGGGTGAAGAAGAATTGTTATAGAAAATTGGTATAATACATTGTTGGAACTACTCATCAGCATATTGTTCGGGCCGGATTTACATTGTGAGAGGCGTTTGGTACTTTTGGGATTTTTGCGACATCTTCCTACCAAATGTAGGCGAAGAACAACTAAATACCATCTGAGCGCGAGACCCCAAATGGCACTGTGCCATATGGTAATACCGGCCCCGGTTATTGCATTGTGTTTATAAAGAAGGTTAGATGAGGACTTGTGGTTGCAACGTTTAGGACAAATACCCTCAATTTTGCGCTAGTTATATGTTTAAATTGGTTACCAAAAATTGAATTGAGGGGGCTCGAACCCTGTGGTTGTCAGTATTATTGTTAAGTACTGCTGTAAGCATGTACTCTTGTACGCGAAGATGCTAAAAGAAACTGAAGAAACAATACATTTTTTGTCACATTTTTATCATTGGTGTCATTTCAATTGGGTGGGGCGGGCACCTTGAGCCCCCCTGGCTATGCCTACGCTGTGTATGACCGAATAAATCTTGCTATGTTTTTTTTTCATTTTACTGTTCTAAAATAGCAGTTGCAAGTAAAAATTTGGAGCGAACCACATACACAAGCAAGTTATTAAAACAAAACTCTGCCAACCAGAAAGCTTCGCTCTTTTGATGCCAAGTTATAGGCAAGTAAAGCTTTTCGCTTAACATCGCAGATGCAATTGAGATAAGTTATTATCCGGAACGCTTAGGAATCCGTATCCAGACCCCAAATAATTGCTAATTATGCTGAACTTCGGGGTAAACGTTCATAAAAATTCGCAACAGCCGAAACATAACGACAATGTGATTGGACTTTTCCCTTAAAGGCAGCTCTAAATTCGAACTCCTGACTATGCCCATGGGCAGATTCTTGCGATGACAAACCACTGAATACAATTATGTAGTTTTGTTCTATATGATGTTTTTGAGATAATGAACACCATGCTTTTTATTTCGACTTATGTGCAACAAAACAAAAAATTTTAAAATCAAAAAATAATTAGAAAAAATTATGTTATCAAGCGGTGAAAGCGGAAGCGGTAGAAGCAGAAGTGGTGGAAGTGAAAGTGGTGGGAGCAGAAGCAGTGGAAGCAGAAGCGATGGAAGTGGAAGCGGCAGAAGCAGCGGAAGCGGTGGAAGCAGAAGTGATGGAAGCGGAAGCGATGGAAGTGGAAGCGGCAGAAGCAGCGGAAGCGGTGGAAGCAGAAGTGATGGAAGCAGAAGCGATGGAAGTGGAAACAGCAAAAGTGGTGGAAGCGGCGGAAGCGATGGAAGCGAAAGCGGTGGAAGCAGAAGCGGTGGAAGCAGAAGCGGTGGAAGCAGAAGCGGTGGAAGCGGAAGCGGTGGAAGCAGAAGTGGTGGAAGCAGAAATGGTGGAAGCAGAAGCGGTGGAAGCAGAAGCAATGGAAGGGGCAGAAGCGCTGGAAGCAAAAGCGATGGAAGTGGAAGAGATGGAAGCAGAAGCGATAGAAGCAGAAGCGGTGGAAGCAGAAGCAGTGGAAGTGGAAGCGGTGGAAGTGGAAGCTGTGGAAGCAGTGGAAGTGGAAGTGGTGGAAGCAGAAGCGATTCCAAAATTGCCTTGTTCACATCCCTGGTTTTAGCATGTTGCTAAATTAGAAGAAATAGTGACAACACTCTTGCAATGTTTAAATTTCCTTCAGCAGTTTAAGAGATTGCTATGTTTTGGTTCAAGAGGATATGCCATAACCGCTGATGCTTTGGTTCAAGAGGACATGCCATAACTTTACTTCACTACCATCTGAGACATTTCGATCTTAGCTTAAGTCATCTTCAATCTTATACAAATAGGGTAAAAACGGTTTAAAATCATTTTATTTATTGATTAAAATTGAAAATGACTGTTATAGTCGAAAATCTTTTACCAAATACTGATGAATAAATGTTTGTCATTGTTAGCTCTGATTTTTTGTAAAAAGTTTTTTATAATGTCCCATTTTTCTCTGCCCTAAGGTTGAAAAAATAGATTAATTGAGTGACTATTGCACTGGAAACGTTTAACAAAAAAAGAGAAAAGTATTTTGTTCTTCCATCCATTGTATTCCTTTGCTAAAAGTTGATTTATCAATTACAGTATCTGTCATTAAGAAATAAAAAAGTTTTCGCGGCGGTGAGCCATTGTCAACTGTGTGCTTGATTCGACGGCCAAGAGAATTTAGCTCCAGACCTGCCGCTTTTATTTGTCCAACATCATAGTTATGCAACAATGTTGTACTAAGATCTTTTTTGACTGAATTTTCAGACAACTTGTTGTCTTGTTGTTAAGTAACAATTTTGTAAAATGCTTATTCGAAGTAAAGGTTTCAAAAGTATGCTTATAACGGCCTATCACACTACTTGATACAAAACTTTTGACGCCAATGAGAAGAGTGCTTAAGTTGGCATCAAGTATAAGAACAAAATCTTTAATAATAATTTAGTTGTGGTGTTTTTGAAGTTTGCTGGCCTGAGATTTTAATATCTAATCGTTTACGTTTTATCTGGCCAAAAGGCTACCAGCGCAGAAGCCTAGGGAAGAGTCACTGCAACTTCAAACAAGCCACAGGATTCGAAGCTGCGACGATTACCGGTCCACTGCTCTATCACTTAAGCAAGAGAGGATGTATCATCGCATGCTTAATTTTGGCTATTTAAACAATGCTTGTTCTATGATGTTAATATCAATTTAGTTGTGATGTTTTTGATGTTTCACGCTTGCCTAGGCTTCCGCACTGGTAGCCTTTGGGCCAGATAGCACTGATACGTTTAGATAACAAAATGTTTCTTACGTTGCAATACTTCAAGCATTTTTGTGCCATTACGAAACGCAAAAATACGTAAAATCGTCAAAGTGGCCTAGGCCCTAAAAAAAACGTTTTTTGTTATATATTTTGTTACTTTTTGAATCATAAAATCGCTATATAGCATATTATTTTTTGTAAGCGACGCATTTTGAGAAACTTATTTGAATAGTTATTCAAATAAGCATCTGAAGAACCTGGCGCGAAGCGGCCTATAAAGCGAGAAAAGATTTACATGATTAGAATGTTTGCATTATTCTTTTGATTAAATGAAAATCAATAGTATTTCATTACCCTCTAATGAGAAAAACGGCATAAATTTAGTTTAACTTAAAAACAACTTTTCTAACTGAACAAGGATTTATCCATATGTATGAGCAGCGATTTTTGGCGAAACATGCGCTGTTGTGGTTTTAGAATTTTCAGTGATTTTACTGCGTGTAGTCTGCTCTGACTGTTTTTAAGTACTTTGTAAGATTTTGTTGAAACCTATTACTCTTCTATGTACGTATGCACGTATGTATGTAGTCGATTCTTCCGCAGTTGAACTGATGTTTGCCCAGCTCCACGAGTATAGCCTGGCTTTCTTGTTGACGATACGGCAAGATTTGTCAAGTAGAAAGCAAGTTAACCGATGTTGTACTGTGTCTTTTTTTTTACACGTGTGCCGTACAAGTTACCCTTGTGGACGGGTCAGTGAAACCCCACTTTTTCAATTTTGCTTTTGTTCTTACCACGCTAGAGTTTCACGTTCTTATTTTTGCTAGAGTATTGAAAACCGTGGCCGAATGGGTAAAGGCATTGTTTTTACGACGACCCTGATCGAATGATCTGGATTCAACCCGCACCGTGGTCACGCTGTTGCGTCTTTGGATAAGACACTTTACGATGATTATCTCTGTTTGGTGGCTTCGAACAAGCAGCAAATTCAATGGACAAGAGTTCGAAGAAATCCACAAGAACATTGGATCATCGAAAACTCCTGGGCAGGAGCGGAATCCTCCAATCACGAAGTAGTCAGTGCAATGAAAGTGTGCGGATCGTCCAATAAGTTAGCGTCTGACGCTGTCCGGTGACAGAAGGATAAATATGCGCTACAACAACAACAACCTTCACTCGGTACCGCCGTTACAGAGTCAGATTTGTGATCGAAAGGTTGTTGACTATCGGGCCGATTCCCAAACAAGCAATGCGTCGATGTGTCTATGAGGAATACACTTTAAGCATATTTTCCCATGTGGACAAGCAGTCTTACAGGTGTGGAGGCCCAGCCCGACGAAAAATGTTCAAACAGAATCTGAAAACGGGTGCTCTGCGTTGGTGTGGTTTGACAGATGCAGAGCAGTTGGTTTATACGCATGAAAAAATGAAGTTTATCTCTCCGGTGTTTCATAAGTAGACGAGTTTACTGGCAGAAAGCATTTGGTACTTATTCCTCCGCTTATATAACTATATCACATCTGATTTGCGTATAACATTAAAGACGGATGCTGCAAAGTTGGCAAAATTTCGTTTTTGTTCACGTAAACAAGAGGACTTAATTAAGTTGACTTTTCATACACAGTCCCAGAAGTTATGTAATTAATTATATCAAGCGTATAGTTGATATGAAACAATAAAACAAAGCGTTTCACTATCTTCTTGCATGCGATCTCATCATTAAGCGAAGATCTTTGCAAAAGTTGGCAAAACTTGATTTTTAATTGCAAAACAACTGCAGTATCTTGACATTTTTGCACCGGAAAATTATATAACTTATTAACTCTCCAATCATTGAGAACTTAAAAACATTGCCAACTTAAAATACTTTAGTTTTTGAAGAAAATGACCTACCTATGTTCTTGCTTTGCACATTTTTATATTCGAAATAAGTAAACATACTTTTTTTGTATTTTGAATTAATACGAATTTCCAGCAAACCGTTTGGTTTGAACAATAAAGTTTTTAGCGGTTTCGGACGTACTTACTTTCCTTATCTGTAAAAATGTATGAAAAAGAGATTTTTTAACGTACTCTTTCTCGACTATGATTTTATACACGCCACAGCACGAGCAGCAATCGCAATAGAAAATGATAATGTTTTGGAGCAATTTTTATTTAGATTTGCAGCATCAGCGAAGGCATCAAACTCCTCATCTTGAAAATAATAAGGACAGTGTGAAGCCTTCGCCGTGTGGTGTAGAAAAAATAGACTAGGGGTAGACGGCAGCTTGACTCAGAGACCGAAAGGTAACTTTGATGCTTCCTGATCAAGGCTCTTGGTGCGTGAAGATGTGATTACAAGTGATTACAATTATCGGGTCAATCCATGTTTAATTTGACAGGTTGTCTACCCATGTTCTAGAATCTTCTCCAAACTTGGCATGGGGGTAGAACAGAGTAAAAAAACCTGTTTGCAAAAAATTTCACCTTTCCAGCACAAGCCGTTTCTGAGATATGGTCTTTTTAAAAATGTGCGATTAGGTAAATTTGAGGATGCACATGAGTGATTTTGGCCTCTAACGCTCAAAGTTGACTTAGGAGGTTGCAGTAAATTGCTACACCCCGTTTTTTGACCACGCCAAATCCAATAAAACTGTTATTTTTAAGCAAAAAAATTGTTTTTTAAGTCACTTAATAATTTAGTTGTTTCTTTTTGGGCCTCAATTATGGGGTGTTCTGACGTTTTTTTTTCTTAAAAAATGTTTTAAGCCCATTTTGAATGACTACTTTTGATGGATGAAATGAAACAAAGCTTTGTTAAACTGAACTAACATGTATTCTCAGGCATCAAATGATAGCTAGAACATTGTTTAGAGCAGTGGCTCCCCACCGGTAGCCAATCCCCTCTTAGGGGGCCACGGTACATTAAGCAGGAGGCCGCTGACCTTGAACGAAAAAATACCTATTTTGCTCATGAATGAGAACAAAAATTCTGGGAAAAAAACCTTCGACTTGAGACGTAGATCTTTTTTTTTTGTGTGTGTGTTCTTCAATGAAAATTTGGGGAAAATACCTTCGATTTGAGACAAAGACCTTTTTTTTCGATATGGTTTTCAACGAAAATTTGGGAAAACATACCTCTAAGTTTTGTCTTCAATCGGTTTGGTATTGCGACAGCCAATTTTCTAGCCGCGCAGGGGCCACTGGTGTTGAGAGACTCTAGAAGGGAGCCACAGGCCATCAAAGGTTGGGAACCACTGTTTTGGAGCTTTTTTTCATTCGCCACATTCAAAACGTAAAGGCTTCCTTAGCTATATTTAAATATCCTGGAACACGTTCATGTGAAATTTCTCATCCAATATCAGCGAATCAAATTGGATGCAAGTACATTTGCTCAGACTTAAACTTTTCTTCAACATTTAATTTTGCGCTAGAAGTATACCAAAAGGTCGAGAGCATGGATGTTGTGGCATGCTGGTATAACTTTCATTGGTGGATGGGTCTCATTTCAAGTGTAAAAGAACCACAAATGGAAAGTCGATGTTAAATTTATGTGCCCACAGCCGCACTTGGCCCATTACCATCATTTTATTGGCCTGAGCAAGATAACATTTATTTTGTACTATTTCTACTACCAAATTATTTGCTCAATTGACACTCCTACTTCACCCAATAGACAAATCTACAAACTTTCTAGATTAAGTCTGAAAACAATTGAACAAAATATTAACAACTAAGTCTAATTAGCTTCAAACCTTATTGTTTACATTGGCGTAAATCCATTGTGCAATCAATTCAAAATTATTAATTTACTTTATTCTCATTTGAAACTTTCAAACTACATTCCAACGTATCTTTTTGAGTTCAAGTTTGATTTATTATTTATTGCTTTAAGATGCAATAAATGACACTCCACATAAAAAACAGTTCACAATTGCCAAACAAAAAATAACTTTTTTCACGACCAGAAACTGGAAGGGACCTGTTACGGTCATCTTGTCAAACAGCCCCAGATTATGCACCTTTTTGCTCATAAGAGCGTGAGGTCTATTTAAAGTTATTGCTTTAAGAGAGATAAGATGAGACAAATCTAGTAAAATTTCTACTTAGATATTGTCAAAAAGAACTGCTTAGAATCAGACTTAAACTTAGAGATGGAGGAAATTTTAACGTAGCACGGAATAAAGTTCCAGGTTTTAACATCCTGGTATAAGAAAGATTGTAGCAGCTTCGTACTTTTCATAAATTGGATAGTAAACATGAGAGAAGTGAAACAGCGAGTAGGGCAGGAATTTCTGACATTGGACTGTGTGAAGTATTTGTTTAGTTTACATGGATGTTGCTTATGGTATAAATTATACATTATTTTACCAACTTCATATGGGTAAAGTTTGTTCAGTTTTAAGACCTTTAGATTGGTAAATGAAGGGTTTGCCTTGGAATTCCATTTTGTCTGGGTAACGATCCTAACAGGTTTGTTTTGGAAAATTGATATTTTATGGAGATAAGATTTGTAGATAGAACCCCATATGGGAATTACATAAAGAAAATGAGGATAAATTAATGCATGATAGAGCTGCAAAAGAATTTTTTTGGGAAGTAGCATTTCAATTTATTTAGTATACCCACTGCGTAGGCGATTTTACGTTCAACAAATTTGAGATAAATGTCAAAGTTAAGGTTTTCGTCAATCCATAGTCCTAAGTGCTTTACATTACTGTTTAAAGCTAATGGACGACCATCATATAAGATTTTTGGTTTTTGTGTGGCAATTTTTAGCTCCTTGAGTTGTGTGCGTATATAACTATAATGCACTAGATTTTGCAGCATTACTAGAGAAATTATTAGCTTTCATTCAAAGACAAGCTATTTCTTATGTTTAATTGAAATCTGAAATGGTGAGTTAAAAAGGTATGAAAATCAGGTTAATGACTTGAATGCTTTTAGTTACTGATACACTATTTCTGACATTGTTTTGAAGTTTTAAATGGAGATCTTCAACCGGTAGTGTATCTAACAGAGGTCAACACGTTTAGTATGATCATGTACAGCTTGCAAAATATCAAGCTAATTTTGATAAATAGCAAAGATTTGCCTTTCATGCATATGCTTTAAACGAAGAAATGTTACTATTATAAAGTAATAGAGTTAAATTTCAGAAAAAAGCTTTGGAAAAGTTGATTATCGAGTGTGACATGTTTTTAAAACAAAAAACTGAAGAAATGCATGGTTCATTAATTTTGATGCTTTATAATACATGCTAAATCAGTTTGACAAAGCTTGGTATCGTTTTATACATCAAAAGTAGTCATTCAAAATTGGCTTAAAACATTTTTTAAGAAAAAAAACGTCAGAGCACTACAAAATCGAGGCCAATAAGAAACAACTAAATTAATCAGTGACTTAAAAAACAATCTTTTTTGCTTGAAAATAACAGTTTTATTAGATTTGGTGTGGTCAAAAAACGGGGTGTAGCAATTTACTGCGTCCTCCTAAGTCAACTTTGACCGTTAAAGGTCAAAATCACTCAAGCGTATCCACAAAATTCACCTATTCGCACAATTTTAAAAAGATCATATCTCAGAAACGGCTTGTGCTGGAAAGGTGAAATTTTTTGCTAACAAGTTTTTTTACTCTGTTCTACCCCCATGCCAAGTTTGGAGAAGATTCTAGAACATGGGTTAACATTTCACAAAAAAAACATATATTAAGCATTGATTGACCCTATCGTTTATTTCAAAGTCCGACTCTTAACCGTCAGCCATTTGCACGTCCGGGTTTCACAACTGTTGCAGCTTTTTGATGTAATTTTTTTGCGGCTCCACATGTTTGTGCCATGATGTTAATTTGCATCCATTCGCAATCACTTTTGCGACAATCACGACTCAAGTTTTTGTTATTTCCAACCACGTGTTTTGATTAGTTAATAAACAGAATGAGAACAGCACAATATTTAATTGTGATGTAAACTATAACGTCATTCCGAGACAACCCGAAAATTAAAATTTTCCAAATTAAGCATAAAATTTACTTAAAAAAATTAAGCTTTGACGAAATACAAGGCAAAGCAGAGGCGTATTCTCGGCGCATGCACTGCATTAGTAGTCATTTAGCCAACATTCAGCTAAGTTGCCATAATTACCGGCATTAGATTTCAAGTCAAAGTATCAACAAATAATCTCACTTGATTCATTGGTTTCCCTGTTAACTTGGTTTAGCGAGGATTGTGGAAGCAAAATCTGGGGCCATTCTTGCATTACACCGTATTTTCACCAACATAAACACTAATGTTTTCAGTTTCAGGATACTACTTTCTTTCACTACAATAATATATTTTTGTAACGCAAACTGAGGAGAGCATTGTAACACCTCTTAAACTAAGTTTAGTATTGTATAACTTTTAAACATGATGTTATAATGCATGTCTTAAATATAGCAAAGTACTGTTTGAGACAAGAATTAACTCAAATATGGTACTATGTATCATTGGCGTAGCCAGGATTTTTGATTGAGATGAGTTCAAATTTCAAATCACATGCAATGATGTCATCAAAAATTTTCAAAAGAGAAACTTTTCGTGGGGCAAAGATTCATAGAATGAAAGATTAGAAGCCGGGTCCTGGTTTGGCACTTAAACAGGATTTTGTTAAAGGAAAAGGGCTTAAACCAAAACTTGAATAGCGAAAACATCTAAAGCAGGAGAGACGTCGAGTACGTAGTTTAAGTCAGACCTATCACAGATAGGGGTATGGGGGCGGATTCTCCAGCCGACGGAGTCAATGGTGGTTAAAAGATGGAGTCCCAGCTGCTGGGTGATTTTTTGTCATTTTTTGGAAAAAATAAGCTGTTTTGACACTAATCGATCACATTTCGTATGTGTCCAGAGCCATTTGAAAGAACTAGATTTTTAACATTTGAAAGCCAATTAAAAATTAAATTGTTCAATCCTTCTTTTACATGTATTTTAAGTCCAAAACACGCCCAAAATCATGCATTTTGGTGCGAAATTTTGTGTGATTTGGCCCAGGTAAAGGAAAGTAAGATACACTACCTCCTGCAATATTTCAGGAGTAAATAATAATCTGCTCCAAGATTTTCCTCATAGATTTTTGGTTTGTCATGAAAATAAGGCAGCTATAGGAGTACACGTATGGCCAGGGGGCTCCAAACCCATCCAATCAAATTCTATAATTTGTTCAATGAGCATTAATTTTCCCAATGCTTTTTTTTCAAAAACACTTAGTCGCGTGAAAACTAACTAAGTAGAGAAGAAATGTAATTAAAAAATGGAATAATTCATTGTTGGAACTACTCATCAGCATGTTTCTGTTCGGGCTGGATTTACATTGTCAGGAGGCGTTTGGTACTCTTGGGAATTTTGCAACATCTTCCTGCCAAATATAGGTGAAGATCCCCTAAATATCCTACCATCTGAGCGCGGGGCCCCAAATGGCACTGTGCCTTATGGTAAATCCGGCCCTGGTTGTTGCATTATATTCACAAAAAAGGTTAGATGAGGGCCAGTGGTTGCAACGTTTAGAACAAATACAGTTAATTTCATCCTGGTTATACATTTCAATTGGTTACTAAAAATTGAATTGATTGTTAAGTACTGCAGCTGTACGCGTGTGCTGTTGTACGCAAAGATGCTAAAAGAAACTGAAGAAACAATACATTTTTGTCACATTTTTATCATTGGTGTCATTTCAATTGGGTGGGGCGGGATCCTTGGGCCCTCCTGGCTATGCCTACGCTGTGTATAACCGCATAAATCTTGTTGTTGTTTTTTTTTCAGTTTGCTGTCCTAAAATAACATTTGCTAGCAAAAGTTTGGAGCGAACCACAAACACAAACAAGCTATCAAAACAAAATTCTGCAAATGAGGAAGCTTCGCACCATTGCTACCAAATTACAGGCAAGTAAAGATTTGCGCTCAACATCGCAGATGCAATTGAAATAAGTTATTATCCGGAGCGCTTGGAATTCCAACTCCAGACCCCAAATAATTGCTCTTATTTTGAACTTCGGGGTGAACGTTCAGAAAAATTCGCATCAGCTGAAACATAATGACAATGAGATTCAACTTTTTGCTTAAAGGCAGCTCCAAATTCGAATTCTTGACTACACCCATGCGCAGAATCTTGCAATGACAAGTTACTGAATACAATTATATAGTTTTGTTCTAAATAATGTTTTTAAGATGATGAAAACAATGCTGTTTTATCTTGACTTCCCTGCAACAAAAACAAAAAATTTGAAAATCAAAAAACGTTTAGAAAAAATGTCATCAAGCAGTGAAAGCGGAAGCCGTGAAAGCAGAAGCGGTGGAAGCAGAAGTGGTGGAAGAGGAAGCGGTGGAAGTGGAAGCAGTGGAAGCGGTGGGAGCAGAAGCGGTGGAAGCAGAAGCGATGGAAACGGAAGCAGCGCAAGTGGAAGCATTTGAAGCGAAGCGGGGGAAGCAGAAGCGGTGGAGGCGCAAGCAGTGAAGGCGGAAGTAGTGGACGTGGGAACGGTGGAAGCAGAAGCTGTTGAAGTGGAAGTGGTGGAAGCGGAAATGATGGAAGTAGAAGAACGACTAACGGTGGAAGCAAAAGCAATTCTAAAATTGCGGCTTCCACATTCCTCCCCCAACAAATTAGTGGCAACACGCATACATTTTTTAAATTGTCTTCAGCAGTTCAAACGACTGCTATGTTTCGGTTCAAGAGATCGCTATGTTCGCTATAATCGCTAGTGTAAAGGAAATCTTAATTCAATTCCGCTGTTATGTAGCGTCGGACTTTTGATCGAAAGGTTGTTGACTATCGAGTCGATTCCCAAACTAGCAATGCGCCGATGTGTCCATGAGAAATACACTTTAAGCATTTTATTCCACGTGAACCAGCAGTCTACCTGGTGTGGTGACCCAGCCTGACAACCATATAAAAAAGGTTGCTGTGCGTTGGTGTGGTTTGACAGATGCAGAGTAGTTGGTTTATCTGCATGAAGAAATGAATTAAAAGTCTCTCCTCGGTGCTTTACAAAGAGACTGGTTTACTTGCAGAAGGCCTATTGTACCTTCTTCTTCTCTCATATAACTATTAGGTTGTCGCATAAGTTCGTTCGTATTTATGGAACATGTTACTTTAATACATGGAATTGCTCTCAAAAATTAACATAATATATCTTTGCAAATTTGTATCTGATAAAAAGATAACATTCACGTAAAAAAAATGTATCCAAATAATCATTGTTTATTGAGCGAAATGTTCCATAATAAATCAATCAATGAGATAGTCTCCACTTTGTTCAACAATTTTGCTCCATCGTTTCGGTAATTTTCGAATTCCAAAATGCCTTCGCGAAACTTCTGAAACCATTTCTGTGCAGTTCGCTCTGTTATCGCTTCTTCTCCATACACTTTGCAAATATTCCTGGCTGCCTCAGATGCATTTTCCTGTCCATTGAAATGAAAAAGAAGTAAATGTCGGAAATGAAGTTTTTTTTCAACTTGGCACTACATCTGAAAGGGAATGGAATAATGCTATCAAATAGACAAAATCGGTTGACAACAAATTTGAAAATGCATAAATGATTAGTATAATGTGAATATTTACGTAAGAAGTGTCACAAAAAATGATAAGCACACATAAACATCTCAATAACAAAAAGCGAACGAACTTATGCGACAACCCCAATACATCAGATCTGATTTGCATATAACATCAACGTTGAAGGCTGCAAAGTTGACTAAATTTTGTTTTTGTTTACGTAAACAAGAGGACTTGATTGCATTGACTTTTCATTCCCAATCCCGTTGAGTTATGCAACTAATTATATCAAACGTGTGGTGGGAATGAAACAATAAGCCAAGGTGTTCCACTATTTACTTGCATGCGATCTTACCATTAAATTTTTAATTTCAAAACAACTGCATTATCTTGACAACTTTGCACCGAAAAATTGTATAACTTATTAACCCTTTAATCACAAAGGTGCATGCTTCAAAACATTAGCAAACCTTAAATATTTTTGCTGAATGTGCGTTTACGCTGGACGCGAAGCAAAGGTTGGCAACCTTCGCGAGTGGTCGCTTTCTTTACTTGCTAAAAATAGGCGAAACCATTCAACCATTTAACAGCATTTTTGTCTTAAGCGAAGTTAAGCAACTGCTCGCGAAGTTGTGACCGGTTGATTTCTTTCCCAAGTTATCAATGACGTCAAATTTTAGTTGCTTCGCCTCCAGTGTAAACACACTTTCATTAAAGAAAAACGATGCAATTTTGCTATGGCATTTTCATATACTTTAGCTTGAGTTAAAAGAAGCCAAAATAAAGTTGATTCAAAGGAGTCAACTGACATTGGTTTGAAATGAGTAAAATACTTTTTCAATTTTTGCCTCAATACCAATTTCCCAAAAACTATATGTGTTGGGCACCAAAGTTTATTGTTAAACGTTTCGATCTTAGCTACTTCCTTCATCTGGAAAAAATGAATAAAAAAAGCTTTCTCAACGGCGTGTAGGCTCCACAATTTTTTTTTGGTTTGATTGCACGCTAGTTGAGAATAAACAAAAAGATAATTTTTTGCAGCAGAAACTATATACGTAACTTTTAGGATCAGCCAAAGCCTCAAATTCTGTATCTAAAGTAAAAAACGGACAGCGTGAAGTCTCCACCCTTTGTAGTAGGACATGTGAGCGGGTGAAAGCTTTCTGACTTAAAAATCAAAAGGCTTATTATTTGCTGTCTCCTGGCTAAGGTACTTAGTGAATAGAGATGTCGTTAAACAGCGAATATTAAAACAGCGAAAGTTTGTTTTGTCTCCGCTTGCATCAAAATACACACAGAACGAAAAAAATTCGGGTCAAAAGGATTCGACATGCGGGCTATGAACGCAAATAAAAACTGGCCGGCTGCAATGGTTTGTCAAAGTTTTTCGTATTTTTTCATTCTTCTGTTCTAAACTAAAAAAAAATTAATGAATAGACTAATATACTAGAAAACTTTTAACAAGAGAGAGAAAAACGAAAAGTATTCTTCGAAAGTATTCATCCATCCGTTTTGCTTGTTATTAAATTGCCTAGAAATATCTTGAGTTTCAAAGTACGACTTTTAAACATTTTATCATCTGCAGGTCCAGCTTTCACAAATTGTTGCAGCTTTTTGGTGCAATTCTTGTTTTAGTCAACATATCAATGGCATGATGTTTATATTATACTCATTTGCAATTACTTGTGCTACAGTCACGACTCAAATTTTTTTTATTTCCAACTACGTGTTTTCATTAGTTGATGAACAGGAAGATTTTCACTGCACAATGTTTAATTGTTATGTCAGCTGATATAAATATGCCGAGCCAAGAAAAAATGACACGGATTTGTTTTATTAGCTATGAGACTTTTCAACCCTAGCTTAAGCCATTGATTTTTAATCCTATTCAAATAAAATAAAAAATCTAAAGTCAATTAATTTTAAGTCGAATTTGAAAATCTCTAACTAAATACAATAAATGTGTGTCTTTTTTTTATTCTTCTTTTTCTTGTTAGAGTTTTTCGTACGCAGCCCTTACGGAAAAGCGAGCAATAAAAAAAGAAGAAAAGAACCCAAAGTTTTTCGTATGTTTTTGTTCTTCTATTCGAAAGCAGAAAAAATAAATTGATTGAGCTATTTTTACTGGAAATCATAACATTTAACAAGAGAGAGAATATTGAAAAGATTTCATCTATCCATCAGTTTTTATTTACATTTTTAAGAATTAAACCTGGTCTACACTGGGTGTAAAAATACTTGTTTATTTTAAACAGCAATTTGTTACGCCTGAGGTATCACCTTATCAGAATACATTGGCTTCAGTTGGTTAAAATAAAAAACGAAGGATAAGTTTACGATTTTAGGCCTAGTAGAGCCTGGATTTTAAGTTTAGAGTCTGAGTTGGGACTTAATTGAGTGCAACTTTAGTTATTGACCTATCACGAGGAAAAATAATTGCGGAGAAAAATTATTGTCAACTGTTTGTTCGATTTGACACCTGGGAAATCAAGCCCTTGATTTTTCGCTAAAATTTGCCCAACATTTTTTTTGTTGTGCAAAAAATGAGTTCCGGTATGCGAGACACCGAACACTAAAATGAATGATCTGCTCATTTTGCAATGTATTGAAGAGCTACATTTTTTGCCTTTTTTTACTTTTAGAAGTAGATGTGATCAAAAAATAATTCTAAGGCTATTATCGTAAATTGTTTACTAGGAGGAAAAAATTCAATTGTTTTTATCGATAAAAAATTTTGAGCCAATTTCGTAGGTCTAAATTACTACTTTGCCTCAAATTATACGAAGATCCAAAAATTTTGCTTAAAATGACATTTTTCATTTGCAAGTTGCTTCTGCTAATTGGCATAAAAAATTACTAGAGATTAAAAATTAATGAAGATCAAAAGTTTTTTCCACCATATAAAAAAAAATTAATTTCAATTAGTATATGCAATTAGGGAAAATGGTCGAATCAATAGAACACAACGCTGGCGAAACTGTTTTGGAATAATATTTGTGGTTATTGATGAGGTTTGCACAGAGCAAAATTTACAGCATCATTTCTTTTACAATCAAGTAATTATTTCGATCAGAAACAAGCCAAAGCCTACGGGCGGTCCACTGAGGTGTTTTGTTTTGGTGGTGTACTTTGCTTCAAGATCTTATGTGGCACGCGACTGACGCATTAAGTAAAGAAAAAATGTTCCTTTCTTTGTTGGATCAACTTCAACACTGGAGTATCGAGGAAGAACATTGGCTTCAGTGTGATTAATTGTGCTAATGAGTATGGCATCATAAGACAAACTCGGATTCATTCAATTTTTCTAGACGACTCTCAAGATGTGTTTTGAGATTTCAAGCATGTTTTTCTGATGTAAAATTGCTAAAAACAATGCAAGAGTCATTCTCTTAAAAGTAAGATTTAATTCAATAGGAAATTAGCAATCCAAATTATTTTCCGCCTTTTTGTTTCTCACTCGTTAGCCGCCAGAGCTTTTCACATGTAAACTCTTGAATACACCGCATAATTTATTTCTATGACGTCAGACAAGCTTATAAAAATCACTGTGCAGAAGTGAAATCAGTCAGTTCTGTCACTGCCAGCAATAGCAGCTAACAACGGAAAACAAACTGAAGCTTTCGATTTTAAAAAAATTTCACTTTAAACCGCAACTGAGTACATTGGTTCGTTTCTCGACTATAGTGCTACAAAAAATATCCAAAATATATTTGGAAAATTTCAGAAAATAAAAATTTAAAGGTGGCGTTGTTTTGGAACTTTAAACTTAGCCATTTCGAAATATCTTGCAGCTATTGCCACTATGTGAAGCTTTGCACTTGGTTGTACCAAAAAAACATAGCATTAAATTTGAGATAATTTGGCTTTAAAGTGCACCGTATAAAACCTCCAACATATAACAAGCATTTTACCAAAAAATACTATTTTTTGATATCAGGCAATAAATAATCATTGGGCCGATACTGATTTTTCAGAGTTGTGTTGCTGAGCAGTAATCAGTTATAGCATCAGAAACAGTACAAATAAAATCAAATAATGAACAGGTTGCATTTGCTGTCGAGTTTATAAAGTAAAATTTTGTATTAAAAACTTTAGTGAAAACTAAATTTAACTTTGCTTGAATAATTTAGTTTTTTACAATATAAAATGTTATAGCTCCGATAGTTTGTTTGTTTGTTTATTAATTCAATTTGATGGAAGCATTTATTTAACTTTGAATTATACTTCTAGATACTAGATAAGCGATACAACGTACTTGCATAAATTTTCAATTAATTACTTTCACTGCTAAAACATTGTATCGAAAAGAACTTTTGGGAAATTTACAAGAAATAAAACTTGAAGGTAAGTGGAAGTGACGATATGCTTCGTATTTGTACAGTCCTTAAAACTATTTGTCAACATTTTGCAACAAAATAAAAGCATTTTAGCATCGTCATTGCGATGAAATCAATTAGTGGTGGTCTGTACATTTTCAATTTATCACCTCATTACAAGCAATTGAGATGATCAGTAACATTGTAATTGATTAGGTTGTTATTACGGGAATAGCAAGAATTATTTGTGCTTTATTTCAAAAGGATTAAATGATATCACAAATACCTTTATTACGCATTATCACTGTTACTTATTACTAATAAATTAACTAATTTTTATCTTGTATTTGACTATTTCATTCTTTTTTTTTCCAGAAACGTCAATATGGTGAATTCGCTAAAAATCCAAAGTGATGACAAAAACCAAGCTTTCCTCCAAACATACTTAGACGATCAACCTCTCTACACAGCGCAAAAATATTACGAAGGTGAATATCATTGTCAATTATTTCATTAGATTCGTTGCTTATAAGTTTTTGATTTGACAAATTCCTGTTTTTTTTTGTTTTTTTTTTGTTTTTTGTCTTTCTTTTGCTAAACAAATAGAAGATTTGTGCAAGAACACTTGCACTAAAAACACATAATAAGTTACACAAAGAAAACATTAAAAGATCTTTTAAATATGATTTTTTTTTTGGTTTATCGTTATTTTGATGCATTTTCTCACATTCTATTTGCCTTATCACGCAGTTTCAATTTAAAATGTATCAGTTTATTTCACAATTAAGATAAAAGTACATTCCCACAATCTTCATGAGGATTTGTATATTCATTAATTACAAAAATGTTCTTTTTTTTTTGCAGATGAGGAACCTCGACCTGTCAGACCCGGAATGCTCCTGGTTCTCACCAGCGGCCTGTGCTTCTTTTTGGCTGGAGTTGGGCTCATGACCACCAGCACCAAGACCCCCCTTGATTATGACGTCGCTAAATACGCATTTGGTGTCACAATGCTCGTTATTGCTCTGCTGGCGTTTCTAGCCGTAGCCTATATGTGTGTGCGCCATTTTAACAAAGTACGTGAAAGAGAAGAAACCCTTACTGCAATAATTACACAAAACGCTTACGCAGATGAGAAGCTCCTAGAACTCTCAATTCAACACATTCAACATCAATTACGTCGAAACTCAAAATCAACCAACAAGCGTCGGTTTCTCCCCAGTATGGTTGACGTCATTTCTGAAGAACAAGAATCCCTAAATAAGAAGAAGAAGCATTTTTTTTCCAACTACAAGCAATTCATTAAAACACTGTCCTAAAATGAGACGCTGAAATCTTAGAAAAGAAGAAATCAAAGATTTTTTTAAAAAATTAAAAAAAATATTCTACAAGGTTTGTGGTGGAGAACAGGGTAACATTTTAAGAAAATTGACGAGGCGCTAAGAGGAAAGAGAGCGAACTTTGCATCCTTGATTAGATCAGACAGCTTCATGGTAGAGATATTTTGGTGATTGGAAATATTGAAGATTTGACTTCTTTTTCAATAGTTTGCTTCATTCTGTGCTACAATACTGATCGAAAATTTCTAATTTGCAAATCCATGCAGAGCTCAGAACTGATCAATTGGTTTTTATTTTGTGTATTTATACATTTTTTGTGTTTTGAAATTATATGCTGTAATACTTTATCGAAAACTGAAGCGCAAAATTTTGTTAAGGTGCAATATTTTTTGCTGTGCATTTTTTTTTTTGTGTAAGTCAAATGGCGCTATATACGAAATTTCATTGCTTTTGGTATTACCAAACTTTCTTAACAATTGTATACAAACTTGCAGAATAACTTGACAAAATGCGTTAACTTTTGAAAAATGTTTGTTATTTTGCTTCATTTGCAGAATCATGCAATCCGAATTCATAAAAACAAGTTTATAAAAACTCAACCTTTTTATTAATTTTTGAAAAGTTCCGGATTCGGGCAAGTTCACAAAAAGCTGAATGTAGTTAACTTATTAAATTGCCAGTGTAACGCCATTTGATTCCTGCTTGCGTTCTTTGCATATGGGTCACTACGGACGTAATGACGGCACAATTTAAGCACGTTCTAAAGTGCGATGTGATCAATCAATTTTTCAAACCCTTCAACATTAGTCTTATTAGTATTGTAAAATACCTCAGTGTGTAATTGATTTTATTCCAGTTCATCACTAATTTCGCGACCATTTTTTGCGACTCATTGTGACAAAATTATTGCATTTAACCCGTGCCTTTAAAGTTACAAGTTCCTCTTTGCTCTTTGAAAGATATTCCAACGTATTTCTTCTTTTATTTTTTTATTTCTATAATTTTATTTGTTTTTTCAAAAGACACTGACAGCTCTTGTTTTGAAATTATGCACTGTATTTCAGTTTACTTTATTGCGAAGCGCGATGTATCGCGATATAACAATTTTTTCGTTATGAACATTGATGCTGGCGTTGATGATGTTGTTTTTAAACGTGATTTAAATTAAATATTATAAAATTGAAAATAAATTATGAAGTGATGTTACTTTATTGTTTTTTAGCAGTCATTTTCCATAGGTTTTACAGTAAAAGATAAAATATAACAAGTAGATATTGAATTCAACTGATTCAAAAAGTACTTGATAGCGTTGGTCAGAGCTACGTTAATCATAACACGCAATACATTTCTCATGTAAAACTTAAAAGTTAAAAATTTGAAAATACAGTCTTGTTTCGCACGCACTCGGGATCATCTGGGTTGTTTTATTTTAATTTTAATTAGAAGTAAATGCAAATAAAACCTTATCGGTGAAGTGAAAAGATGAAATACTAGCAGAAACTTATTGCTTACTTTTAAGTTACAAAAAGAATATAAAAAGTGTTTGCACATTGTGCACCAGGTAAATTAGCTATATTTTAGATTGCGGCGGGTAAAACAAAACAGATCTAAACTGACACAAGATTCTTTTTGTTGTCGGGTGTATTATTGTTGTTACTTATAGCCTGTAGTTTGAAATACAGAAGACTGAAAAACGTATAGCGTAAAGTCTGCAGTTTAAGCTGTATTACGTGTTATTCAAAAGCCTTTGGGATGAGCAAATTATGATTTAGTTGACATACTTGGTTATTTGTTTTCGGGTTCAAAAATAGTTTGTGAATGAATTTACTTACGTAATGTACTCTGTCCTCCGATATCATTAGACTGCAAACTAATTTTGGGGGTTGTTGTTTTGTTGTAATCTTCGAGTTTGAATATATTTGCTGATTTAAAAAAGGAACTGTTTAAAGGTGCAGTACTTAAGTAATTTGTTAAATCTCAAAAAAATCCTGTCAGTTAAACTGAAGCTCTAAATTTTTTGATTTGAAGAGATGCAATAATAATTACGGAATCCACGTGAGCGCAGTCAGGCTTAAAATTTATTTATGCATTTTTTAAATTTCATTTCATTAAAGTTTAAAAAAAAGCAATATCACCAAAATATATTAACGAACAAAAAAAAAGTTTGTACATAATGAAGGATTTATTTTCTCAATGGTAAATAAAAATAACTCACTTGGACCAAGTCAAAATGCTGACAAGTACAAAATCATCTCTATTAACCCTATTTGTACCGTGGGGGGGCAAATTTGCCCCCCTCTTTGTTATTTTAATATAGTTCCTAAACTAAGAAAAATTTTTGCTTTGATGCACCCTGACTTTGAATCAAATTTAATAACAAACATTTTCAGAAACTTTGGGGTCAGCTGGACAACCGGAAGTGACGTCATTTTTGCCTTTGTTAGAGGCACCCAACAAGTTTTATACAATTACTTTAGGCATAATGCATGCTTATCAGACCTCGTATTCTATTCATTGTACTGCGTATTCATTATCAATGTTTATCTTTAGCTGGAATAAGTTATTTTATTTGCTGATAAATGCATTGCATCATCTTTACGTCATTGATGACGTCATAATTCAAAAATATTGCTTTCTCTGCTGTTTCTCGAAATAAATAGCGTTTGCAAAAAAAAATATTCATTTTCAATAGCTGTTGAATGATATAATGAAAATAATACTGCAATATTGTAAAATTTTGTGAATTATACAATATCTCAATTATAAAAAATTACAAATAATAATAAACACAATATATTAAAGATAACATCATCATGCATGATGACGTCATCATGCATGTGACGTCATCATCTGCTGTGACTTTATCAGAGATGTCTTCGAAATAACAAAAGTCGCTGCTGAAAATAATATTTTGCAACATTTAGACAAATTTGTACGCTGTTATAAGGATTTACTGGTTTTGATGACGTCATCATTGTTTGGGTGACGTCACAATCTCAAAACATTTATTTTCAAAAATTTAACAAAAAATATCTTCAACATGCCAAAAATCTTACTTCTATCATTTCCCAAACAGTTTTTAGGTAGGGGGCAAATTTGCCCCCCTCCCCGGTACAAATAGGGTGTAAAAATAGTCCGGTACATATAGGGTTAAGCCAGGACAAAAACCTAATGGTTATTTGGTCAAAATGCTTGCTTACTGATAATGAAGTTTTTTAAAAACAGCTATCGCAAAAACTAGTCATTACAAATAAACATAGGTGGGCAAGTTAATGCAAAACGTTAGCTTCGTTAACCACTAGTCCGTTAACAAACTTCGCACCTCCGTAAACGTTAGTCCGTTATTTTCAGCTTCAATTAATGGAAGTTAATAAAGTCCGTTAATTTGTTAACATTTTGCGTGTAATTTACATTTCTTTTTATTCACTCACATCTAGAACACGTATTGACGCTGTTGAGCTCATTGTATTAAGGAAATATTTATTGCTATGGTAGTCTTTTTGTGTTTTGGAAGTTACATTTTACAGTCTAATCTAATTTCAGCATAAAAAACGTAAGTTCAAATAACGAAGCTGCGATCGGAAAATCTTTGGAAATTGCAAACAGGGGTAATTAAAAGATTTGTGAGGCTAAGCTTATTATTTGCCACAAAAAAGAGATCCTTTCTTTGCTCACTTCTATAAAACTTATTCTAATATGCAACAAGTGTTACTAGTAACGGAAGTTAACCAAACTTAGCGGAAGTTAATTTAGTCCGTTAAAAGGAAAAAACTTTTTAACGGATTAACGAGTTAATGAAAAAGTTAGCTTCGTTATTAACGGATTAATGATTAACGAACTTGTGCCCACCTATGCAAATAAAAAAATAGCTTGACTGCGCAATTGCGAATGCTTGACTGCAATTGCTCACACTCCCATTCAACCTATTTAATTTTTCTATCTCTTGATCTTCATTTCCACCATTTCCTATCTCCCATTTCTATTTATTCCTTTTTTTTGTCACAGTTAACAATGAAGTATCTTTCTGTTTTTCCATCCCCAATTTTTACCTCTATATATTTCCTGCCTGATTTTTCAGGTCTATTTTTTTAAATGCAATCTCCATTCCACCATTCTTACTTCTAATTTCTATTTCTCAATAATCCGATCCCGATTAATTTTGATTGTCCATTTCTTATCCACTTTGTTTCTCATACACATGTTTCTCCATCTTGTATATCACTCAATTGCTATTCCCTAATTTTCTATTCCTCATCTCTATTTCTCAATCCAATTCCTCCGTCTCCATTTTCCATCCCCCAAACGTCATTCTTATAGTTTTAATTCCTCCATCCTCATCTTCCATCAGGCCATTAGCCTCATTCTTCTATCCTCATTATCGCAGCTTATTCTCTTACCTCCATATTTCCTCCATTTCTATCTCCCATCCCCATCAACATTTTGCTATCATCCTCATTTCTCTTATCCCTTTTTTCATACACATTCCTCCATCCCCATCCCCCATTCTCATTTTTCTACCCAATTCCCCCATCCCCATTCCCCATCCCTATTCCCCCACCTCCATCTCTCATCCCCATTCTTCCATTCCTGCTCTTCTATCCCCATTACCCTATCCCCATTACCCCATTTCTCCATCCCCATTTCCCAAACCATATATTTTTCATCTCCATTTCCCATTTTCATTCCCCTGACCCATTTCTCCATTTCCAGTCCCCCAAGTCTATTCTCGGAGCATTTCCAATCCTTTTCCCCGTACCTTTTTCCCCATTTCCCCATCCCCATTTCCCCATCCCCATTTCCCCATTCCCCATCCCCATTCCCCCATCCCCATTCCCCCATCCCCATTCCCCCATACCCGTTCCCCCATCCCCATTTCCTCATCCCCATTTCCTCATCCCCATTCCCCCATACTCGTTCCCCCATCCCCATTCCCGTTTCCATTCTCCATTGCCCTATCCCATTCCCCCATCCCAATTCCCAATACCTATTCCCCCATCAATATATTTCCCATCTCCATTCCCACATCTTCATTCTCCCAACCCATTTCCTCATTTCCATTCCCCAAGTCTTATTACCTTGATCCCTATTTTTCCATCCTTATTGTTTTATCCCCATCCCATTCTTTCAACCCCATATTTCTCCTTTTCATCTCCCATTCCTTCATTCTCATTTCGCCATACCCCATCATCATTTTCAAATTAAAATTAAATTACCCGAGGATTTACAACTCAACAAAGTTAATAAGACGGAGAGATGAGGGTGACTGGGAAGTGAGCTCGCGCTTTTCGAGTCTCCAGCTACCCGCATATGTGTCGAAGCAGGCGGCCTGCAGCCGTAATCGAACTCGGGTCGCACTATTGCTCACGCAATAATCAGCGCTCAGTTCCGCTTGGTCATGCTGCTAGCTTGCTGCGGCCATGCTTTTCCCTATCTCCACTCCCCCATCATCATTTTCCTATCCAAATTACCGTACCCATTTCATTCTCCCAACCACCTTCCCCCTTTCCATTCCCGATGCCTTCTTTCCCATTTGGTGATTAACGTATATTCAACTCCATTCCATTTTCTTGATAAGTCTTCTCCCAAGCTTCGCTTAATTTTTTTCAATTTCCAGCATCAAATTTTTATTTAACGCATTGTTACTGACTTTTATATGCTTAATTATATGCTTAATTATGCATACGTTTGTCATTACGCCAATTTTTCGTGTTTACAAGTCGGCCGATATCTCAGTGCAATGATGTATTTGAACGATTACAGGCTTAAATAAAATAAAAAACGCGTTGCAGTGACATAAAACGGAAAATTTTAAACACGTCTTTAAAAATTACATAAAATCTGTTACTTTAATATGTATACACCTATTTAAATGCATAAAACACGCGAATTTTAAAAACTTCATTAAGAGTGTACTTTTTGGAAAGTGATAAGTTTTGAAACAAAGTGGATAGCGTTTTTTAATGCAAAATCGCGCTGCTTTCTGCCTCGTTCGCGTTCTTCCGCAAAAGCAATGCGGTATGCTGACGAGACATACGTATTCCGAAACAGCGCGATATGGGTTACGCAATAACACGAACACTTCCAATAAATATCAATCCTGACTATACAAGCATTCCGACTCTCCGGGTTTTTTTTTGTCCTGTTTTGCAAAAAGACAACATGGCCAAAGTCTTGTTTCAATAAAATCAAGTTTTTATGCGCGACTATTGTATTACTCTGACGTAATAGATAACTTTTTCAATCATAGTTACTAAAATTACCTTTTTGATTGTAACTCATTTCCATTGTTACGTTAAACTATGATTCACTTTTCCTTTTTGCTGCAAACGTTTTTTCAACCCGGATATCTCGGAAACAATACAAACTAGATGGTTGAAATCTTTTAAAAATAGAGAAGCTAACGACCGTGGAAAAAATTTTCAAAAAATGCAAAAGTTTTGACGTTGCTTATTTTTAAATCAGGGTAGAATTACAACCAAGCATAGCATTTTTAAATACGTTTTTTAACACTTTATCTTTTTCAAATAAATTTTTGTGAAATTGTGCGCTTTCAAAAGGGGGAGGGAATGGTCCCCTAATATCTCCCCCCATGGCTGAGCCGGTGCTCTTGGGGATGCCCGATGTTCAATAAAGCTTTATCGAGAAACAAATTCAACGAAATTATGCAGATTTTACGATTTGACATCAAGAGCGACAGGAGGCATCAAGTTGTACTAGACAAGTTTTGTTTGGCTTCTTCATTGAGAAATTCCTTTATTGAAAATTGTAAGAAGGCTTATTTGCCGAATCCTTATATTACTATTGACGAACAATTACTCCCTTGTAAGACTAGATGGAGGTTTATTCAATACATGCCAAAGAAACTTGACAAATTTGGAATCAAGTTCTGGATGGTGGTTGATGCAGAGACTAAATACCTGTACAATCGCTTTCCTTACCTTGGGAAAGATGAGACCAGAGATACTTCTCTAAGCCTGGCAACTCATGTTATGATGAAGCTTATGCAACCGATTTTCAAGCGTGGCTATAATGTTACTTGTGACAACTTTTTCATAAGTCCTGATGTTGCTCTGCGTGTGACTAAACAAAAATGTAGCATCGTTGGCACAGTCCGGCAGAATCATAGGGAACTCCCTTCAAGGTGCAAAAAAAGCAGAAGCTACACGAAACTTCTCTTTTTACTCGTAACCAATCAGGTAGCACTGTTATTTTGACCTCCTATCTGTGCAAAAGGCAAAAATTGGTCGTACTAACGAGCGCGTTACACCCAGATGTAGAAATCCCTTCTCACAAGAATCCAAAGAAAAAGCCAGAGATTGTTTTATTTTGCAATAAAACGAAATCAGGGGTTGACGTCATTGATCAAAGGGTGCAGAAAATATTCTGTAAAGGTTGGAAGTAGGAGGTGGCTTGTACACGTATTTTACAATGTCATTGGTCTAGCGTTGATCAGTAACTGGATTCTCTTTAGAGATGTGTGGAAGTCGAACGTCAGTCACCGCAGGTTTATTGTCACGAATAATAATTTTGAATGCTTGAGATATAATTATTTGCTGTGTTTTAACGTGTACGTGACTGTTTTTTTGTTTTGCCGCCTTTTTGATTTGGAATTTTCAAGATGATTCCTTTCTAGTACATTATACTATCTTCTGCAGTTAGCGATTGTTTGGATTATTTACGAATTCTTAATTGCTATATTTAGACTTGAAGTTGTCATGTCATAATTAGGTCAAAATTTGTTATGGTAAGCTCGTGTATTTTTTTCTATTGTGACGTATCATGGATTTTTCTGGGATATTCAATAGCTTTTGCTGTAGTATAAATAGGCGGGTCGCATTGCATTCATTATTCTAATATTCTAAGAGTGGGTGATTTTAGGAATTAGTTTCGTTGGCAGTTAAGCCTAGTTTGTGTATCTGGTGCTGGCTCGTATAGCCGTTTAGTGAGAGGTGTTAGTGGAGCGATTTTGCTCAGTGAGAGGGGTTTTGTGTTTTAATCTTAAATAGAAATTTTACTTTAAGATTTATGTGCTACTTTATGAGATTCAAAAAGCTAAAGGAACTATTAACTGCCATTTTCGATTCGTCAATTAACATCTTAGTCCTTCTCTTTTTTCAGTCGACGTGGTCGATTCTAGAGATTAAAGGTTGTACTTTCGCCAAGTATCAACGATCGTGACATTTATACAACTCGTGGGTGAAGAAATTACTGGAACAAATTCTGGCAGTGACATTGGTACAAATGTAGCTGCACAAAGAAGTGCCATCGGAACTGATCAACCTCCTACGAAAAAGCGAAAAACATGTGCAACTTCAAAGTGCCGTAATAGAACCATGAAGACATGTGCAACTCCTGCCGGACCAAAGTATGTGGCAAATGAGCCATAAAACTTCGCTCAAACTGTGTTGATTGAGTGCAACCAACAAGCTGCATATTATCTTTTATGAACTTATTTAACTTTGAATTATACTTCTAGATACTAGATAAGCGATACAACGTACTTGCATAAATTTTCAATTAATTACTTTCACTGCTAAAACATTGTATCGAAAAGAACTTTTGGGAAATTTACAAGAAATAAAACTTGAAGGTAAGTGGAAGTGACGATATGCTTCGTATTTGTACAGTCCTTAAAACTATTTGTCAACATTTTGCAACAAAATAAAAGCATTTTAGCATCGTCATTGCGATGAAATCAATTAGTGGTGGTCTGTACATTTTCAATTTATCACCTCATTACAAGCAATTGAGATGATCAGTAACATTGTAATTGATTAGGTTGTTATTACGGGAATAGCAAGAATTATTTGTGCTTTATTTCAAAAGGATTAAATGATATCACAAATACCTTTATTACGCATTATCACTGTTACTTATTACTAATAAATTAACTAATTTTTATCTTGTATTTGACTATTTCATTCTTTTTTTTTCCAGAAACGTCAATATGGTGAATTCGCTAAAAATCCAAAGTGATGACAAAAACCAAGCTTTCCTCCAAACATACTTAGACGATCAACCTCTCTACACAGCGCAAAAATATTACGAAGGTGAATATCATTGTCAATTATTTCATTAGATTCGTTGCTTATAAGTTTTTGATTTGACAAATTCCTGTTTTTTTTGTTTTTTTTTTGTTTTTTGTCTTTCTTTTGCTAAACAAATAGAAGATTTGTGCAAGAACACTTGCACTAAAAACACATAATAAGTTACACAAAGAAAACATTAAAAGATCTTTTAAATATGATTTTTTTTTTGGTTTATCGTTATTTTGATGCATTTTCTCACATTCTATTTGCCTTATCACGCAGTTTCAATTTAAAATGTATCAGTTTATTTCACAATTAAGATAAAAGTACATTCCCACAATCTTCATGAGGATTTGTATATTCATTAATTACAAAAATGTTCTTTTTTTTTTGCAGATGAGGAACCTCGACCTGTCAGACCCGGAATGCTCCTGGTTCTCACCAGCGGCCTGTGCTTCTTTTTGGCTGGAGTTGGGCTCATGACCACCAGCACCAAGACCCCCCTTGATTATGACGTCGCTAAATACGCATTTGGTGTCACAATGCTCGTTATTGCTCTGCTGGCGTTTCTAGCCGTAGCCTATATGTGTGTGCGCCATTTTAACAAAGTACGTGAAAGAGAAGAAACCCTTACTGCAATAATTACACAAAACGCTTACGCAGATGAGAAGCTCCTAGAACTCTCAATTCAACACATTCAACATCAATTACGTCGAAACTCAAAATCAACCAACAAGCGTCGGTTTCTCCCCAGTATGGTTGACGTCATTTCTGAAGAACAAGAATCCCTAAATAAGAAGAAGAAGCATTTTTTTTCCAACTACAAGCAATTCATTAAAACACTGTCCTAAAATGAGACGCTGAAATCTTAGAAAAGAAGAAATCAAAGATTTTTTTAAAAAATTAAAAAAAATATTCTACAAGGTTTGTGGTGGAGAACAGGGTAACATTTTAAGAAAATTGACGAGGCGCTAAGAGGAAAGAGAGCGAACTTTGCATCCTTGATTAGATCAGACAGCTTCATGGTAGAGATATTTTGGTGATTGGAAATATTGAAGATTTGACTTCTTTTTCAATAGTTTGCTTCATTCTGTGCTACAATACTGATCGAAAATTTCTAATTTGCAAATCCATGCAGAGCTCAGAACTGATCAATTGGTTTTTATTTTGTGTATTTATACATTTTTTGTGTTTTGAAATTATATGCTGTAATACTTTATCGAAAACTGAAGCGCAAAATTTTGTTAAGGTGCAATATTTTTTGCTGTGCATTTTTTTTTTTGTGTAAGTCAAATGGCGCTATATACGAAATTTCATTGCTTTTGGTATTACCAAACTTTCTTAACAATTGTATACAAACTTGCAGAATAACTTGACAAAATGCGTTAACTTTTGAAAAATGTTTGTTATTTTGCTTCATTTGCAGAATCATGCAATCCGAATTCATAAAAACAAGTTTATAAAAACTCAACCTTTTTATTAATTTTTGAAAAGTTCCGGATTCGGGCAAGTTCACAAAAAGCTGAATGTAGTTAACTTATTAAATTGCCAGTGTAACGCCATTTGATTCCTGCTTGCGTTCTTTGCATATGGGTCACTACGGACGTAATGACGGCACAATTTAAGCACGTTCTAAAGTGCGATGTGATCAATCAATTTTTCAAACCCTTCAACATTAGTCTTATTAGTATTGTAAAATACCTCAGTGTGTAATTGATTTTATTCCAGTTCATCACTAATTTCGCGACCATTTTTTGCGACTCATTGTGACAAAATTATTGCATTTAACCCGTGCCTTTAAAGTTACAAGTTCCTCTTTGCTCTTTGAAAGATATTCCAACGTATTTCTTCTTTTATTTTTTTATTTCTATAATTTTATTTGTTTTTTCAAAAGACACTGACAGCTCTTGTTTTGAAATTATGCACTGTATTTCAGTTTACTTTATTGCGAAGCGCGATGTATCGCGATATAACAATTTTTTCGTTATGAACATTGATGCTGGCGTTGATGATGTTGTTTTTAAACGTGATTTAAATTAAATATTATAAAATTGAAAATAAATTATGAAGTGATGTTACTTTATTGTTTTTTAGCAGTCATTTTCCATAGGTTTTACAGTAAAAGATAAAATATAACAAGTAGATATTGAATTCAACTGATTCAAAAAGTACTTGATAGCGTTGGTCAGAGCTACGTTAATCATAACACGCAATACATTTCTCATGTAAAACTTAAAAGTTAAAAATTTGAAAATACAGTCTTGTTTCGCACGCACTCGGGATCATCTGGGTTGTTTTATTTTAATTTTAATTAGAAGTAAATGCAAATAAAACCTTATCGGTGAAGTGAAAAGATGAAATACTAGCAGAAACTTATTGCTTACTTTTAAGTTACAAAAAGAATATAAAAAGTGTTTGCACATTGTGCACCAGGTAAATTAGCTATATTTTAGATTGCGGCGGGTAAAACAAAACAGATCTAAACTGACACAAGATTCTTTTTGTTGTCGGGTGTATTATTGTTGTTACTTATAGCCTGTAGTTTGAAATACAGAAGACTGAAAAACGTATAGCGTAAAGTCTGCAGTTTAAGCTGTATTACGTGTTATTCAAAAGCCTTTGGGATGAGCAAATTATGATTTAGTTGACATACTTGGTTATTTGTTTTCGGGTTCAAAAATAGTTTGTGAATGAATTTACTTACGTAATGTACTCTGTCCTCCGATATCATTAGACTGCAAACTAATTTTGGGGGTTGTTGTTTTGTTGTAATCTTCGAGTTTGAATATATTTGCTGATTTAAAAAAGGAACTGTTTAAAGGTGCAGTACTTAAGTAATTTGTTAAATCTCAAAAAAATCCTGTCAGTTAAACTGAAGCTCTAAATTTTTTGATTTGAAGAGATGCAATAATAATTACGGAATCCACGTGAGCGCAGTCAGGCTTAAAATTTATTTATGCATTTTTTAAATTTCATTTCATTAAAGTTTAAAAAAAAGCAATATCACCAAAATATATTAACGAACAAAAAAAAAGTTTGTACATAATGAAGGATTTATTTTCTCAATGGTAAATAAAAATAACTCACTTGGACCAAGTCAAAATGCTGACAAGTACAAAATCATCTCTATTAACCCTATTTGTACCGTGGGGGGGCAAATTTGCCCCCCTCTTTGTTATTTTAATATAGTTCCTAAACTAAGAAAAATTTTTGCTTTGATGCACCCTGACTTTGAATCAAATTTAATAACAAACATTTTCAGAAACTTTGGGGTCAGCTGGACAACCGGAAGTGACGTCATTTTTGCCTTTGTTAGAGGCACCCAACAAGTTTTATACAATTACTTTAGGCATAATGCATGCTTATCAGACCTCGTATTCTATTCATTGTACTGCGTATTCATTATCAATGTTTATCTTTAGCTGGAATAAGTTATTTTATTTGCTGATAAATGCATTGCATCATCTTTACGTCATTGATGACGTCATAATTCAAAAATATTGCTTTCTCTGCTGTTTCTCGAAATAAATAGCGTTTGCAAAAAAAAATATTCATTTTCAATAGCTGTTGAATGATATAATGAAAATAATACTGCAATATTGTAAAATTTTGTGAATTATACAATATCTCAATTATAAAAAATTACAAATAATAATAAACACAATATATTAAAGATAACATCATCATGCATGATGACGTCATCATGCATGTGACGTCATCATCTGCTGTGACTTTATCAGAGATGTCTTCGAAATAACAAAAGTCGCTGCTGAAAATAATATTTTGCAACATTTAGACAAATTTGTACGCTGTTATAAGGATTTACTGGTTTTGATGACGTCATCATTGTTTGGGTGACGTCACAATCTCAAAACATTTATTTTCAAAAATTTAACAAAAAATATCTTCAACATGCCAAAAATCTTACTTCTATCATTTCCCAAACAGTTTTTAGGTAGGGGGCAAATTTGCCCCCCTCCCCGGTACAAATAGGGTGTAAAAATAGTCCGGTACATATAGGGTTAAGCCAGGACAAAAACCTAATGGTTATTTGGTCAAAATGCTTGCTTACTGATAATGAAGTTTTTTAAAAACAGCTATCGCAAAAACTAGTCATTACAAATAAACATAGGTGGGCAAGTTAATGCAAAACATTAGCTTCGTTAACCACTAGTCCGTTAACAAACTTCGCACCTCCGTAAACGTTAGTCCGTTATTTTCAGCTTCAATTAATGGAAGTTAATAAAGTCCGTTAATTTGTTAACATTTTGCGTGTAATTTACATTTCTTTTTATTCACTCACATCTAGAACACGTATTGACGCTGTTGAGCTCATTGTATTAAGGAAATATTTATTGCTATGGTAGTCTTTTTGTGTTTTGGAAGTTACATTTTACAGTCTAATCTAATTTCAGCATAAAAAACGTAAGTTCAAATAACGAAGCTGCGATCGGAAAATCTTTGGAAATTGCAAACAGGGGTAATTAAAAGATTTGTGAGGCTAAGCTTATTATTTGCCACAAAAAAGAGATCCTTTCTTTGCTCACTTCTATAAAACTTATTCTAATATGCAACAAGTGTTACTAGTAACGGAAGTTAACCAAACTTAGCGGAAGTTAATTTAGTCCGTTAAAAGGAAAAAACTTTTTAACGGATTAACGAGTTAATGAAAAAGTTAGCTTCGTTATTAACGGATTAATGATTAACGAACTTGTGCCCACCTATGCAAATAAAAAAATAGCTTGACTGCGCAATTGCGAATGCTTGACTGCAATTGCTCACACTCCCATTCAACCTATTTAATTTTTCTATCTCTTGATCTTCATTTCCACCATTTCCTATCTCCCATTTCTATTTATTCCTTTTTTTTGTCACAGTTAACAATGAAGTATCTTTCTGTTTTTCCATCCCCAATTTTTACCTCTATATATTTCCTGCCTGATTTTTCAGGTCTATTTTTTTAAATGCAATCTCCATTCCACCATTCTTACTTCTAATTTCTATTTCTCAATAATCCGATCCCGATTAATTTTGATTGTCCATTTCTTATCCACTTTGTTTCTCATACACATGTTTCTCCATCTTGTATATCACTCAATTGCTATTCCCTAATTTTCTATTCCTCATCTCTATTTCTCAATCCAATTCCTCCGTCTCCATTTTCCATCCCCCAAACGTCATTCTTATAGTTTTAATTCCTCCATCCTCATCTTCCATCAGGCCATTAGCCTCATTCTTCTATCCTCATTATCGCAGCTTATTCTCTTACCTCCATATTTCCTCCATTTCTATCTCCCATCCCCATCAACATTTTGCTATCATCCTCATTTCTCTTATCCCTTTTTTCATACACATTCCTCCATCCCCATCCCCCATTCTCATTTTTCTACCCAATTCCCCCATCCCCATTCCCCATCCCTATTCCCCCACCTCCATCTCTCATCCCCATTCTTCCATTCCTGCTCTTCTATCCCCATTACCCTATCCCCATTACCCCATTTCTCCATCCCCATTTCCCAAACCATATATTTTTCATCTCCATTTCCCATTTTCATTCCCCTGACCCATTTCTCCATTTCCAGTCCCCCAAGTCTATTCTCGGAGCATTTCCAATCCTTTTCCCCGTACCTTTTTCCCCATTTCCCCATCCCCATTTCCCCATCCCCATTTCCCCATTCCCCATCCCCATTCCCCCATCCCCATTCCCCCATCCCCATTCCCCCATACCCGTTCCCCCATCCCCATTTCCTCATCCCCATTTCCTCATCCCCATTCCCCCATACTCGTTCCCCCATCCCCATTCCCGTTTCCATTCTCCATTGCCCTATCCCATTCCCCCATCCCAATTCCCAATACCTATTCCCCCATCAATATATTTCCCATCTCCATTCCCACATCTTCATTCTCCCAACCCATTTCCTCATTTCCATTCCCCAAGTCTTATTACCTTGATCCCTATTTTTCCATCCTTATTGTTTTATCCCCATCCCATTCTTTCAACCCCATATTTCTCCTTTTCATCTCCCATTCCTTCATTCTCATTTCGCCATACCCCATCATCATTTTCAAATTAAAATTAAATTACCCGAGGATTTACAACTCAACAAAGTTAATAAGACGGAGAGATGAGGGTGACTGGGAAGTGAGCTCGCGCTTTTCGAGTCTCCAGCTACCCGCATATGTGTCGAAGCAGGCGGCCTGCAGCCGTAATCGAACTCGGGTCGCACTATTGCTCACGCAATAATCAGCGCTCAGTTCCGCTTGGTCATGCTGCTAGCTTGCTGCGGCCATGCTTTTCCCTATCTCCACTCCCCCATCATCATTTTCCTATCCAAATTACCGTACCCATTTCATTCTCCCAACCACCTTCCCCCTTTCCATTCCCGATGCCTTCTTTCCCATTTGGTGATTAACGTATATTCAACTCCATTCCATTTTCTTGATAAGTCTTCTCCCAAGCTTCGCTTAATTTTTTTCAATTTCCAGCATCAAATTTTTATTTAACGCATTGTTACTGACTTTTATATGCTTAATTATATGCTTAATTATGCATACGTTTGTCATTACGCCAATTTTTCGTGTTTACAAGTCGGCCGATATCTCAGTGCAATGATGTATTTGAACGATTACAGGCTTAAATAAAATAAAAAACGCGTTGCAGTGACATAAAACGGAAAATTTTAAACACGTCTTTAAAAATTACATAAAATCTGTTACTTTAATATGTATACACCTATTTAAATGCATAAAACACGCGAATTTTAAAAACTTCATTAAGAGTGTACTTTTTGGAAAGTGATAAGTTTTGAAACAAAGTGGATAGCGTTTTTTAATGCAAAATCGCGCTGCTTTCTGCCTCGTTCGCGTTCTTCCGCAAAAGCAATGCGGTATGCTGACGAGACATACGTATTCCGAAACAGCGCGATATGGGTTACGCAATAACACGAACACTTCCAATAAATATCAATCCTGACTATACAAGCATTCCGACTCTCCGGGTTTTTTTTTGTCCTGTTTTGCAAAAAGACAACATGGCCAAAGTCTTGTTTCAATAAAATCAAGTTTTTATGCGCGACTATTGTATTACTCTGACGTAATAGATAACTTTTTCAATCATAGTTACTAAAATTACCTTTTTGATTGTAACTCATTTCCATTGTTACGTTAAACTATGATTCACTTTTCCTTTTTGCTGCAAACGTTTTTTCAACCCGGATATCTCGGAAACAATACAAACTAGATGGTTGAAATCTTTTAAAAATAGAGAAGCTAACGACCGTGGAAAAAATTTTCAAAAAATGCAAAAGTTTTGACGTTGCTTATTTTTAAATCAGGGTAGAATTACAACCAAGCATAGCATTTTTAAATACGTTTTTTAACACTTTATCTTTTTCAAATAAATTTTTGTGAAATTGTGCGCTTTCAAAAGGGGGAGGGAATGGTCCCCTAATATCTCCCCCCATGGCTGAGCCGGTGCTCTTGGGGATGCCCGATGTTCAATAAAGCTTTATCGAGAAACAAATTCAACGAAATTATGCAGATTTTACGATTTGACATCAAGAGCGACAGGAGGCATCAAGTTGTACTAGACAAGTTTTGTTTGGCTTCTTCATTGAGAAATTCCTTTATTGAAAATTGTAAGAAGGCTTATTTGCCGAATCCTTATATTACTATTGACGAACAATTACTCCCTTGTAAGACTAGATGGAGGTTTATTCAATACATGCCAAAGAAACTTGACAAATTTGGAATCAAGTTCTGGATGGTGGTTGATGCAGAGACTAAATACCTGTACAATCGCTTTCCTTACCTTGGGAAAGATGAGACCAGAGATACTTCTCTAAGCCTGGCAACTCATGTTATGATGAAGCTTATGCAACCGATTTTCAAGCGTGGCTATAATGTTACTTGTGACAACTTTTTCATAAGTCCTGATGTTGCTCTGCGTGTGACTAAACAAAAATGTAGCATCGTTGGCACAGTCCGGCAGAATCATAGGGAACTCCCTTCAAGGTGCAAAAAAAGCAGAAGCTACACGAAACTTCTCTTTTTACTCGTAACCAATCAGGTAGCACTGTTATTTTGACCTCCTATCTGTGCAAAAGGCAAAAATTGGTCGTACTAACGAGCGCGTTACACCCAGATGTAGAAATCCCTTCTCACAAGAATCCAAAGAAAAAGCCAGAGATTGTTTTATTTTGCAATAAAACGAAATCAGGGGTTGACGTCATTGATCAAAGGGTGCAGAAAATATTCTGTAAAGGTTGGAAGTAGGAGGTGGCTTGTACACGTATTTTACAATGTCATTGGTCTAGCGTTGATCAGTAACTGGATTCTCTTTAGAGATGTGTGGAAGTCGAACGTCAGTCACCGCAGGTTTATTGTCACGAATAATAATTTTGAATGCTTGAGATATAATTATTTGCTGTGTTTTAACGTGTACGTGACTGTTTTTTTGTTTTGCCGCCTTTTTGATTTGGAATTTTCAAGATGATTCCTTTCTAGTACATTATACTATCTTCTGCAGTTAGCGATTGTTTGGATTATTTACGAATTCTTAATTGCTATATTTAGACTTGAAGTTGTCATGTCATAATTAGGTCAAAATTTGTTATGGTAAGCTCGTGTATTTTTTTCTATTGTGACGTATCATGGATTTTTCTGGGATATTCAATAGCTTTTGCTGTAGTATAAATAGGCGGGTCGCATTGCATTCATTATTCTAATATTCTAAGAGTGGGTGATTTTAGGAATTAGTTTCGTTGGCAGTTAAGCCTAGTTTGTGTATCTGGTGCTGGCTCGTATAGCCGTTTAGTGAGAGGTGTTAGTGGAGCGATTTTGCTCAGTGAGAGGGGTTTTGTGTTTTAATCTTAAATAGAAATTTTACTTTAAGATTTATGTGCTACTTTATGAGATTCAAAAAGCTAAAGGAACTATTAACTGCCATTTTCGATTCGTCAATTAACATCTTAGTCCTTCTCTTTTTTCAGTCGACGTGGTCGATTCTAGAGATTAAAGGTTGTACTTTCGCCAAGTATCAACGATCGTGACATTTATACAACTCGTGGGTGAAGAAATTACTGGAACAAATTCTGGCAGTGACATTGGTACAAATGTAGCTGCACAAAGAAGTGCCATCGGAACTGATCAACCTCCTACGAAAAAGCGAAAAACATGTGCAACTTCAAAGTGCCGTAATAGAACCATGGAGACATGTGCAACTCCTGCCGGACCAAAGTATGTGGCAAATGAGCCATAAAACTTCGCTCAAACTGTGTTGATTGAGTGCAACCAACAAGCTGCATATTATCTTTTATGAACTTGCGCCGTCGCTGTTTAACTGCAGCAACTTATTTACACCATACTTTTTCGCTTTCATGTGTTGCAAATGTACAAAATTGGCTTTGTTTACCCTTTGCTGATTGGTTTTTAATAGCTCATCAGTTATCATTTTTCTTTTTCGAAACAAAATATCGCATGGCGCTTTGCTCTTTCATTATTTTAGGGTGAACAACTAATGCGTAGTATTATTTGTAGTTCAGCATTGCTTTTCTGGCCAAATAAACTAACAAATAGAAGCATATACGAGTATATCTAATGCGTCAATTGACGTGCTTGATCGTTCTAGGTAGTTCCAAAGTCCAGTCGTTCTAGTGTTAATTATGTGTTTGTTGCGTCATGCTAGAAAATATGCTCAAGTGCCGAATTGTTTGTGTAGGAATTAAAGCGTTTACGCCATATTTTTCGTAACAATGGGTATCTAAATTACACCATGAAAAAGTTTGAAAAACGAAAAAACAACCCTCCAGATAAATTTGAGCCTGACTTTTTTTTCACTATTGGGATACAATATTTGGGAAAAGCCTCACGAGTGTTTGCGAAAAGACTAACTGCTATAGTTGTAACGAAATTTAATGTTGATTTAATGTTTATTACACATGTTTTAAAACTGGATTGCATTTTCAACTTAATTGTTTTACTCCGTTTCCTTTATTGTCTAATGTAGTGTACAAATTTTCTTGTTCGCGTGATGCAAATATTTCATACATCGATATGACTACGCGACTTCTTTGCACTAGGATTCAGAAACATCTGCACTACAAAACCACAAATACAGCAATCCGTGATCACATTGAAATATGCCAAAACTGCAAGCTAAACAATACAAATTTGGATGGTTTTAAAGCTTTACGCATTTGTAATTCAGAATATGCTACAAAAATACAAGAAGCTTTACTCATAAAAAAACACAACCCGCAACTCCATAGACAACTTTACGGTAATGATTCATCTTTTTCACTTAATGTTTATTAGGTTGCATGTAATACTCTGTTTTGTGTGTGTGTGTGTGTGTGTGTTTTTCTGAATGTATATGTAATATTATTTTCATGTAATTGCATGATTTGTTCAATTGTTACGTTAAAATTGCGTACTTGTTGCGTTGAAGTAAACCTTATTGCTTTTTTAAAAGTTGCTCATTTGCTAGTTGGTATTTAAACTACTAACATTTAACTATTTTGCTCTGAAGAGGACCAGTAGAATGGTTGAAAACGTTTAGCGTTTAATAAAAAAGGATATCTGTTTTAAAAATTTTGTCTGTTGCTGCAATATGACTGATAAAATAAAATCACCTAAAGTCATTTGCTTCAAGTTAAATTCAAAAATCTCTAAATAAAGAGAATAAAATAATGTTTATCTTTTTTTACTCTTTTTTTTTTTTGTTAAAGTTTTTCGCATTTTTCCGTTTTTCTATTTCAAAGTAGAAAAAGTAATTGAACATACTACAGTCAGTTCGATCAGAAAAATTAGAGCCAAAAATACATGAAACATATTTGAATTAGAAACGTTTCGGTTTATTCTAAAACCATAATCAATCTAAAAACATAGACAGATCACTCAAATAGCTACATGTTACGTAATCCTTAATACAAGCGTAAAAGTTAATCTCTATTATCAACCACACGAGGGAGCTGGGTAGTATACTTGGAACGGTACATATATAAAATGGAAAAGCTAAACCAACGGACAACTAAATGGTAAAACTTACCAAAAAACGTAGCACTCGAATAAGAAGGCTTACCACTGACATAACAGAGTAATGAAAACTAACTGAAACTGACTTAAATTCCACATTGACAGATAAAATTCACCAAAAATTAGAAGAAAATACTGGACCAGCTAATGCTGTTGCCTCAAACTTTCATTTAAAAAAAATTTTAATCAAAAACATAGGAATATGAAATGCTACTGTGATATCATAAGTTGAAAACAACTTAAATCAAAGATCACATTGAGTTTAGAATAGTATCAAGAAAATAGACATAAAAAAGGTTGTAAGTCAAAACTTAGCATATAATAAAATAACAAAATAACAAATAATAAAATAACAGGAAAAAATTTACCAAGAGAGAGAAAAACAAAAAATGCTTGTCTATCCATCAGTTTTGTGTACATTTTTAGCAGTTAAGCCAGGTCTACACTCAGCGTAAAATCGTGAGGGTACAAGTGTATTCTTTTTTTTTTAAACAGAAATTCATTACGCCCTACGTATCACCTTACTACAGCGTACATTGGCTTTAGTTTGTTAAAATAAAAGAAAGTATAAACTTACGATTTTAAGTCTAGTATAGGGTGGGTTTTAAGGTTAGGGTTTGAGTCGGGATTTGATTGAGAAATCCTTTAATTATTGACCTATTACGAGGAATAAGAAATACGGAAAAAAAATTCTTGCCAACTGTTTGTTCGATTCGACTCCCTGAAAATCCAACTCTAGACCCAACAATTTTTCTGCAGTGCGAAAAAAAAGTACCGGTATGCGAGATGCAGAACTCTAAAATAAATGATCTGCTTTTTTGCCAACATATTAAAGAGCTGCGGTTTCCGCATTTTTTTTAGTTATAAGAGTAGATGTGATCAAAAAAATAAATTTAGGGCTAAAACAGCAAGTTTTTTACTAGGAGGGAAAGATCTATGGTTTTTAATGACGAAAAACCCAATTTTGGAGGTCTTAACTACTATTTAGCTTTTCATTATGCGAAGATATAAAGATTTTGATCGATATTAATATTTGCATTTTGCAAGTTGCTTTTGCTAATTTGCTTAAAAATAGCTAAATATTAAAAATTAATGAAGCTCAAGTTTTATTCCACCATATGGAAAAAACTTAATTTCGCAAAATAAGTGCGATTAGAGAAAATAGTCGAATTAATGGAACACCACGCTTGCGAAATTGCTTTGAAATAATAATTATTGTTATTGATGAGTTTTGTACCGAGCAAAATTTGCAGCATCATTTTTTTTACAATCAAGTAATTATTCCAATCACAAACATGCCAAAGCCTACGTGCAGTACATTGAGGTGTTTTTGTTTTATTGGTGTACTTTGCTTCAAGATCTTGTGTGGCACGCGACTAACGCATTAAGTAAAGAAAGAATATTTTTTCCTTTGTTGGCCCAACTTCAGCGCTGGAGTATCGAGGAAGAACATTGGCTTGAGTGTGATTAATTGTGCCAATGAGTATGGATCATAAGACAAACTCGGATTCGTTCAATTTTTCTGGATGATTCTCAAGATGTGTTTTGAGATTTCAAGCATGTTTTTCTGATGTAAAATTGCCAAAAACAATGCAAGAGTCATTCTCTTAAAAGTAAGATTTAATTCAATAGGAAATTAGCAATCCAAATTATTTTCCGCCTTTTTGTTTCTCACTCGTTAGCCGCCAGAGCTTTTCATTTGTAAACTCTTGAAAACACCGCATAATTTATTTCTATGACGTCAGACAAGCTTATAAAAAGCATTGCGCAGAAGTGAAATCAGTCAGTTCTGTCTGTCTCTGCCCGCAATAGCAGCTAACGACGGAAACCAAACTTAGAAAAAAATTTCACTTTGAACCGCTATTCAATACATTTGGGTTCGCCCCTCGACTGTGGCGTCATCCAAAGCATATTTAAAAAACGCCACAAAATAGAAATTTAAAGGTGGCATTGTTCTGGAACTTGAAAGTTAGCTATTTCGATAATATGTTTCAAATGTTTGTGCAGCTATTGCCACAATTTGTAGCTTTGCGCTTGGCAATACCAAAAAATGTAGCACTAAACTTTAGACAATTTGGCTTTAAAGTGCACCCTATAAACCATCCAATATTTAACAGTCATTTTATCAAAAAAATACTATTTTTCGGCAACGGGCTATAAATAATCATTAGGCCGATAGTAACTTTTCATAGTTGCGAACTGAGCAGTAATCAGTTATAGCATCAGAAACAGTACAAATAAATTCAAGTAATAAATAGGTTGCATTTGCTGTCCAGTTTATATAGTAAAATTTTGTATTAAAAACTTTAATAAAAACTAAACTTAACTTTGCTTAAATTACATAGTTTTTTTGGAATATAAAATGTTATATCTTCAGTAGTTTGTTTGTTGATTAATTTATCTTTGCTATGTTTCTAGATACTATAGATAAGCGATATAACGTACTTCCATAAATTTTCAATTAATTAATTTCACCGTTGAAACATTGCATCGAAAAGAACTTTTGGGAAATTCACAGGAAATAAAACTTGAAAGTAAGTGGAAGTGACAATAATATGTTGCGTATTAGTACAGTCCTTAAAACTATTTGTCAACATTTTGCAACAGAATAAAAGCATTTTAGCATCGTCATGTCGATAAAATCAATTAGTGGTAGTAGGTACATTTTCAATTGTTACCTCATTACAAGCAATTGTGATGATTAGTAACATTGTAATTGAGTAGGTTGTTATAACGCGTACTGAGAATTATTTGTGCTTTATTTCAAAAGGATTAAAAGATATCACAAATACCCTCAGTATGCTTTATAACTGTGTTACTTACTACTAAAAAGTTAATTTAATTTTATTGTGTATTTAAATATTCCATTCATTTTTTTTTTCCAGAAACGTCATTATGGTGAATCCGCTAAAAATCCAAAGTGATGACAAAGAACAAGCTTTCCTCCAAACATACTTGGACGATCAAACTCTCTACACAGCGCAAAAATATTACGAAGGTGAATACCATTTTTGATTATTTCGATAGATTTGTTCCTTATAAGTTTTTGATTTTAAAAATGTCTGTTTTATTTTTTTGCTTAGCAAATAGAAGATTTGTGTAAGAATACTAGCACTAAAAACATATAATAAATTACAAAAAGAAAAGATCAAAGGATGTTTCAAGTTTCGTATTTTTATTTGTTGATTGTTATCTTGACGCATTTTCTTACATTCTATTTGCCTTATCGCGCAGTTTTAATTTAAACTGTAACAGTTTATTTCACAATTAAGATAAAAGTACATTCCCACAATCTTCATGAGGATTTGCATTTTTATTAATTACAAAAATGTTCTTTTTCTACAGATGAGGAACCTCAACCTGTCAGACCCGGAATGCTTCTGGTCCTCACCAGCGGCCTGTGCTTCTTTTTGGCTGGAGTTGGGCTCATGACCACCAGCACCAAGACCCCCCTTGATTATGATGTCGCTAAATACCCATTTGGTGTCACAATGCTCGTTATTGCTCTGCTGGCGTTTCTAGCCGTAGCCTATATGTGTGTGCGCCATTTTAACAAAGTACGTGAAAGAGAAGAAACCTTTACTGCGATAATTTCACAAAATGATTACGCAGATGAGAAGCTCCTAGAACTTTCAATTCAACACATTCAACAACAATTACGTCGAAACTCAAAATCAACCAACAAGCGTCGGTTTCTCCCCAGTATGGTTGACGTCATTTCTGAAGAACAAGAATCCCTAAATAAGAAGAAGAAGCATTTTTTTTCCAACTACAAGCAATTCATTAAAACCCTGTCCTAAGATGAGACGCTGAAATCTTAGAAAAGAAGAAATCAAAGATTTTTTGAAAGAATATAAAGAAATTTCAACGAGATTAGTGGAGGATAACAGGGTAGCATTCCAAGAGGATTGACGAGGCCCTAAGAAGAAAGAGAACAAACTTTGCATCCTTGATTAGAGCTGTCAGCTTCATGGTAGAGATATTCTGGTGGTGGGAAAGATTAAAGATTTAGCTCTTGTTTCAATGGTTTGCTTCATTCTGTGCTACAATATTGATCATGAGTTTCTAATCTGTAAGTTTATGCAGAACTCAGAACTGATCAATTAGTTGTTACCTTGTGTATATATTCATTTTTTGTTGAGGTGTAATATTTTTTGCGTGCAATTTTTTTTGAAGAAGTCAAATGGCGCTATATACAAAATCTCATTACTTTTGGTACTACCAAACTTTCATAACAGTTTTAACAAAAGTTTTAGTAAAACTTGTCAAAATGCGTTAACTTTTAAAAAATATTCGTCATTTCGTTTATTTAGCAGAATCATGCTCTCCAAATTCATAAAAGCAACTTTATAAAAACTCAGCTTTTTGATTAATTTTTGAAAAGTTTTGGATTTGGGTTACAGTAGTTAACGAAAAGCTGAATGTACTAACCTAATTAACTTGCCGATTAACGCAGGCTTCTGTTCTTTGTGTAATATGGGTCACTACTGACGCAATGACGTCACTATTTAAGGACGTGCTAAAGTGCCATGTGATCAATCAATTTTGTCAAACCCTTTAACATTTTTATTAATTTTGTAAATTACCTCAGGGTGTACGTGATTTTATTCCTGTTCATTAACTAATTTCGCGACCAATTTTGCAACTCATTCTGACAAAATTGTAGCATTTAACTCGTGCCTTTGAAGTTACAAGTTCCCGTTTGCTCTTTGAAAGACGTGCTAACGTCTTTCTTCTTTTACTTTTTTATTTCTATAATTTTATCTGTTGTTTCATATAACACTGAAAGCTTGTTTTGAAATTATGCACTGTATTTTAGATTATTTCACTGCAAAACGCGATTTATCGCGGTATAACAATTTATTTTCTTTATGAACATCGATGCTGGCGTTGATGTTGTTGCTTTAAAACGTGATTTAAATTAAATAATATAAAATTGAAAATTAATTATGAAGTAATGCTATTTTGTTGGTTGTTTAGCAGTCATTTTTTACATGTTGTACAGCAAAATATAATGAGTAGATTTTGAATTCAACTGATTCAAAAAGTTCTCGATAGCGTTGACCTGAGCTATGTTATTCATAGCACATAGTGCACGTCTCATGTAAAACTTAAAAGTTAAAAGATTTGAACATACAGTCTTGTTTCATGCGCAATCGGGATAATCAGGGTTGTTTTATTTTAATTCTAATTATAAATAGCTTATCAGTGAAGCGAAAAGATGAAATACAAGCTGAAACTTATCAAATAACTCTAATTCTTGCGTTCTTCCGGTGAAGTCATAGTCACAGCAAGCTTGATCTTAAAAGCTTTGTTTTTATTGACGTTTCGTTGGTCATGACGACCAACATCATCAGAATACGAGCAACGATAAAGAACTACGACTGAAGCTACGTAGCATCAATATGAATCGTAAGATTTTTATAGTTTTCAAAATCCGAAAGTTAATTATTACGTCACATCAATAAAAAACAAATTTGTAGAAAAGCGGAGTGTGTTAAAACTTTGTTCACAAAAAACTACTGTATAAACTAATATGATATCAAAGCATCAGGACATGAAAGCAAAGAGCGATAAACTATTGGAAAAGATTCACCATCTGAACGATTAATTACTTTTGGCCTAGAAAGAATAAACCAAGATTTGGCGGTTAATCTTTTAAAAAAATTACTTTCAGTTTTTAAAATTCGTGAGTTGGCCCAATCAATTACGTAATCAAATAATATTACATGTTCACACAAGGCGGAATTTTCTGGTTTTTGTTGCTTAATGGCTCTTTGGTGCTCTTTTAATCAGGAGTTTAGGTCTCGTTTGGTCTGGCCAACATAAACAAAGTCACAGTCTTTGCAAGGAACTTCATATACAACGCAGGTAATTTTATCAGTGGTGATAGGATTCTTAGGGGAAGGTAGATATTGGCCAATGGTCCAAATAGGTTTCATTGCAACTTTGACGCCAACTTCATTTAAAATTCTCCTAATCTTTTCTGTAGTTCGTTGAATGTATGGGAGTGATGTGAATTTGGTGAACGTAGGTAATTCACGTTGTGATCTGGGTTTTGGGGGGTAAGTGTACTTACAGGGATAACCATTTGTTCTGAGGGTCTGGCGTACTTCCCTTCTAGCTATCTGTCGCTCCGTCTGGTCTGTGATGTGGGAGGCTATCCTGTTGTGCAGGGAATGGGTTATAGCCAACTTCTGGTGTTTTGGTTGGTGCGAAGTAAAGGGAAGATAACGGTCGGTGTGAAACTTATCACTAACTTCTAATTACAGAAAGAATATAAACAGTGTTTGTGCAATATGCACATGGTAAATTAGCTATAATTTAGATTGTGGCGCGTAAAACAAAACAGACCTAAACTGACATATGAATGTTTTTGTTGTCAGAATTATTATTGTTGTTACTTATAGCCTGTAGTTTGAAACACAGAAGACTGGAAAACGCATAGTGTAAAATCTGTAGTTTAAGCTGTATTACTTGTTGCTGAAAAGCCTTTGGGATGAGCAAATTAATATTTGGTTGGCATACCTGGTTATTTGTTTTCGGGTTCAAAAATAGGTTGCGAAAGAACTTTCTTACATAATATACTCTGTCCTCCGATATGATTAAACCGCAAAGTAAATTTTTGGGGGTTGTTGTTTTGTTTTAATCTTCGAGTTTGAATATATTTGCTGATTCAAAATAGGAACTGTGTAAAGGTGCACTTAAGTAATTTATTAAATGTCGAAAAAGCATGCCAATCGCGAAAAGATGTTTTCGAGATTTTCAAAACGAACTTTTTATAGCCTAAATCATTGCAGTTAGGTTGTAAAAGTAAAGCTAAACATTTGGTTTCCTATTTTTTTCGATCTTCACCATTAAATTTATTAAGTTATGTTGATGAAGATAGAAAACTGATAATTTCATGATCAAAGGTAATTCGCGTAGGGGCATACTGCCCAAAAAAAGCGAAAATCAAATGTTTTACTTTGCTTTTACAACCTAACCACGGAATTTGCTCATTTAGAGAAGTACTTCATTAATTTGTCTATAATTATAGGCTAGCAAATTGTTCGGTATTTGGCCAATACTTTTCCCCGAAAGTTTTCTCAATTTGCTGATTACAGTTAATGAACGTTACTGGATACGACCCTTTATTTTACAATAAAATCAGCATGTTTCGCTTTTTTTGGATTGTTTTTTTTGAATTACTCAAAGATGCATTAATACTGGGAATCCAGCAGCTTAAGGGATTAAAGATCACACAATGCTGCAAAAATTACTCGATCATGAGTTAAGTATAAATACGGGGCGCCGTTTGGAAAAATATTATTCATTTTGTATCACCGCTTTTTTGAGCTTATTTACAATGTAATTTGTCCGATATATATGTATATATACGACAAAATACACTCTAAGTTGGAACAAAAAAGCCTGCAAATTATATCTTAAATTTTTAATATATATTGGAAGTTTCCAACATATATGTACGACATAATACACTCTAAGTTGCTGGAACAAAAAACGTCTACAAAATATGTCGGAAATTTTCAATATGGTTCATATGAGCCAAGTCGGAAATCTAGCAGAGGTATCACGTGACTTTTGTGACATAATCCCGTGAGCAAAACAAATGGCGCCAAAACCTGAAGTCTTGAACACGAAGGTAACGCGCAAGCATGTTAACGATGCCAAGTCTGCCAGAGGTTCCACAACAGATGAACATCGTTGACAGGCTTGCGGTTACCTTTGTGTTTGCTCACGGGAATATGTGGCAAAAGTCACGTGATACTTCTGCTAGATTTCCGGCTTGGCTTATATGAAACATATCGAAAATTTCCGACATATTTTGAGGGCGTTTTTTGTTGCAACTTAGAGTGTAAATTTCCCATATGTATCGGAAATTTCCGTTATATTTTGTAGGCGATTTTGTTCCACCTTACACTGAATTTTGTCGTACATATATATCGGAAACTTCCAATATATATCGGAAATTTAAGATACATTTTGCAGGCTTTTTTTGTTCCAACTTAGAGTTTACTTTGTCGTATATGTATGTATCGGACAAATTTCATTGTACATAAGCTCAAAAAAGCGGTGTTACAAAGTGAATAATATTTTTCCAAACGGCGCTCCATATATAAACAAATTGAAAGCAGTTTTGGCTAGATCATGCACGTTCTAAATGTACGGCACTAAATCTTTGCTTTGGCAATTTTGCTTGCGGTGACATAATATTTGCTTAATATACCTGTGCTTTTCATTTACAAAGATGTGCTGAAGTTTAGCACTTAACTTCAAGGGTCATATTTGCATAAATGGTTTTATAGGGTTATTATTATTATTATTATTATTACCAGCAATGAAATATTATTTTTAGGGCTGTTGTAGCATTTAAAGTACAGACTAAAAGTAATTAATTCTTGAAATGGTAAAAAATAATGAATCTTTGTTGAAAGAGAGAATTGCAACAATTTTCAAGCGAGGTAAAACGTCAAATTGCTTTAGCTTTAAAAGGTCTAATCAAGCCAAACAAACGGTAGATTCACATACACACAATCGATCAGAAAACATAGTTAAACAACTTGTGAAAAATGAAGATTGTGAAGCAGTTGAAATCGGCTGATGTAAAAGCATGGACTTTATCAACCACACAGGAATCGTATTGGAAATTAGCAAAAAAAATAAGTGGGCAATCAATTTTGATCTTCTAAAGAAGCACCAACAAGTTGATTTGTCAGCGATATCCGACAATGGATTAGTGACAATAAGAAAACACGATAAAGTAAATTCTTCTTTTCATTACATACTTTGATTACATTGAATAGAAACAACTTGACGGAATTTGTCGAATATTACATAAGCGACGAAGTGAGTCAGTCAAAAAAACAATATTGTTGGACTTTTTCTGCGTCAAGCTATCCAACTTTCGCGCAACAAGATTTCACAAGATGCAATGAGCTCCTTTTCAAAAAATTTAAGCAAAATTATTTATTTCAACCAGGAAGAGCACATACGGAAAATCAAGAAGAACTTCAGAGCGAAGCATGTAATTGGTCAGAAATTGGATTTTACCAACGCCATAATTTTGACTTTGGATTGGTGACTCAAATAAATGAAAACAACAAATTGGCGATCGATTACGTCACAGGTCAAGATCCCAATAAAATGTCGTCTTCTTGGGCGAACTACGCTAACAGCAGTCATAGATGGACAAGATCATTATTTTTTGGTGATCATGAAGATCAAGATCAGTTCATCCAATAAAATATGATCTTGCAGGTCAAGATCACTTCATTAAGGTAAATTAAGCTTGAAGTTTAAGATCACTTCACGTTCTTGATCTTCAAGACCACGATCAGATCTTGAAGATCAAGATCGTGCCTACGTCTGCCTAGGCTACTACTGGTACTGGCAATGCTACTGCTACCAGCACTTGTTTTTTCAGTACTAGTTTATGGAGTTTTTTTTTACTACCGATAATCTGTTAAAGGTGTGCACAAAAACAGTGTTATTGTCAATAGGATGCCCCAAGCCTGCAAACATTCAGTTGTTAACGAAGCTGATTTGTGACTAACTTTCGTTTCAAGTTAGCAGGTTAGGTGCTGCCGTATTGGTTCGTACCTGCCCTGTCTGTACCGCTGCAAATGCGGATTTCTTTCTCCAGTTTGGACTACATTCCTTGTCGGAACCATGAAATAGCTTCGGAATATCACATAACCTGGCCTCGGCGATGTTTACCTATACACGACATTTAGGAATGAAAGTGATCTTGATCTTCAAGATCACACAAAAAATGTGATATTTAACATCAAGAACAGATCTTTGAAATAAGATGATCTTGAAGGTCAAGATCGTGCACATGCCTGCCAGCGGTATTGAGTCGGTAGCTTATTCAGCAAAAATAACAAATTACAACAGCCCAAATTCTCGGTTTGTATCAACATTTACAAAACTGAACAAAACAGACCCAGTGCCTTTGCTATGGAGAGCTAGGAGTGCCGTGCTCCCCTAACGACAACTTGTACCCCCCCATTGTGGTTTACTCAAAATTATGTTTTTGGAACATCACGTAACGGCAAAGACAATAATGGAAAAAGAAATAATTACGTTCAAACATAAATCTTCTTTGACGTTTTCTCGATTCTTTGCAAAATTGCTGGCTACGAACTGCTGTAGATATCAGACGCAATATCCGTCTTATTAACATGCCTTTACGGATGTGTCGCAAAAGAGAGACGTAAGCCTGCAGAATCGTTATCGGTAGTTCGTTAGTGATTATGACCTGAAACAATACGTGAAAAGATTTTTTTCGAAAACAAGTTGTTTTAATTTTTGGAACACACTCAAGATTTTGAGGTCATAGTCAGCGGCGCAACCTGGGTGAATGCGCTTAAGCCCCATTAGCCAAGTCTCTTAGAAAATTCAACCTCAATAGGCTAGCGTTTAGACGCATTTTAGGCTTGACCTGAAGTAAAGGGGGAATGAAGGGGATAAGCAATTTAATTCTTTGAAATGACATTTGAATTTTAACAATTTAGTTATTCATATGGCTTGAAAAAGTACAAAATGTGAGTAAAATGACGTTTAAATTGTTATTTTTTGCTGCATAACCACAAAAATTGCCCTGCTGCTGGGGGCTACGCCTCTAGACCCCCGTTTACAGTCACTACATATTTCGTGACTATGCCCCGCCTGTGACACGCTTGAGTTGCATCAGTTTCTGTAGCATGGGCCTAAATCAGATATTCTTTGTGCACAAAAATTTACTTTTGGTTCACCCCTCTTAGCAAAATCCTGGCTGCATGTTTAATAGCACTCACTGCTGTAAATAGGTTTTCAGGTAATTATGGGAACAAAGGAAACAAGCCATTGCAAAGGAAACAAGCCATTAAAGAAACGCCGCCGGCCTTATAAGTCTCTTTTTTCTAGACATAAATACAGAATTATTTTTATATTGCGCGTAAATTGTGGCCGTACAAGAACTGAAAATCAGTTTTTATATGCAAAAGTTCAATTTATTTTAGTGCCCCCCACTTTCGGCCAAAGCCCCCTCACTTCGTTTGCTCTGGCGACGGCTTGAACAGATCTGATTTATTTTGTGGATTTTTGCATTTGTCGCAACCAATCTAAAAACTCTTGAAATTTTGTAAATAAATTCTTTCAGTTTTTGTGCGTCGAAAGCAAGATTACCAATTCTGAACTGAAACATTTTTCCAACCAGTTAGTTAAAACTAAAGCAACTGAACTCGAGTACATCAAAAAAATCAAAGCAGAAATGCTGAGAGAACACTGTGAGGAGGTTGAAAGTGGATGGTATAAGAGCAATGACGTCATAGGTTATACAAGAGTAGAGTTGTCATTGAATGGAAACAAGGTATTTGTGATTGATTTTGACGTCTTTGCCGATGATGCATACGAGAAACTATATCTTCCGTCACTGAAAAAGAAAAAGTGATAATGGGAAGTTAAATTTGCTCAAATGTTGAATTTGAGACCACTTTGGCAAAGCTAAATAAAAGCGACTTTATCAAGACAACCAAGAAAACCAGTAAAACTGTTGGACTTTTGTGCTTAACGCTTTCCAGTACTTAAACAGCGGAGAAAAAGTTATTCAAGAAAAGATGAAAACATTTATTTCTCTGTTACACAAAATCATTGCAATCAATAAAAAGATCTTCAAAAACAAGAAAAAGCAATTATGACTAAATGAAAATTGTGAGACTGTTGAAATAGGATTCTACCAAAAATTTGACTTCGAAATGGAGTTAATACTAAACATAGGTGAAAAAAATTTTTTTCTATGGATGTTTCCTCTTTTGAAGGTCATCATGTTGGTTTGATAGAATTAAAAAGTTTCATTGAGTTAAACGTTCGCCTGAGATCTACCGTTGCGTCATTGAAAAAACGAGTGTTGGTTGATATTTTAGAATTGACGTACGTATCTTATGAGGACAACTAGTATGAAAACTCTGACTCTGGAAATTTCGTAGGTGAAGTTCTCAAGCTTTTGCAACGCAAAAGCAAGATAGAGTAAGCGGACATAAAAAAGTTGTCAGACCAACCCAAAGGCATCAAAAAACTTAAAAAGGAAATGTTAAAGGAAAACTGTAAAGAAGGAGAAATTGGGTGGTTTTGCAAAAGTAATGTCAATGATCATGTTGGAATAGCAGTGCTGATGAATGGAATCTTAACAAAAGGAAACAGAAATCTTTGGAGGCTGCAATAAAAATGAGGAGTTACGATGGCTCAGAGGTTTGTTTCCAATCGTTTTTAGCAAATCTAAATAAAACAGAGTTGAAAGAACATATTGAAATATGCTTGAAAGGACGAGACGATAGCATCTTTGAAAAACAAAACTACTGGAAATTAGTAAGAAATACGATTGTGCTTGATCACAATTGGCGAAATGGGAAAGCATTTGTACGAATTAGACTACAAGACTTCAAATGTGCCTGGATACATTAAATACGTCAAAGATGAATTGTGCAAGAAAAATTGCAGAAGTGTCGAAGTTGGTTGGTTTTGCAAAGATGACATCACTGACCACACTGGAATAGTGCTACCGATAAATGGGAGAAAGAAATTGGCAGTAGATTATGTCAATAAAGAGGACCTACTAGCCCAGCGGTCCAAACCCAGCATTACAAAGGGTAAAGTAACAATTGGAAACTACAATGAGTCAGGGTCGTTCTGAAATCTATCATGGCCAAGTTGAATAAAAAAGATTTGTTTGAGTTTCTGGAATCTTGTACGTCTTATAAGGTCAATGATTTGAAGAGTGATGATTGTTGGAAGTTTGTCGAAAATGTTATTCAGTCGTTCGCACGCAAAGACAAAAAAGTTCCTGAAACAGCATGAAAAATTTAGCAGATCAGTTAGACAAAATTAGAAGGAGAAACGAAAAAGACTACATCAAAACAATCAAAAACAAACTGCAAAACAATTACATGTTGAATTTTATCAGAATTGTGACTTAGATGTAGGTTTTGTGTTAGCGATAACCAAAACAGTAAAATGGGCAATTGATTTTAATGCATTTGACAATCATCACGAAGCAGATACGAAAATCATTGCTTTTTAACGTTCGGTAAAACTACGAGAGTTTGATGAATCAATATCTCCTATCAAATGCTTTTTGACAAAACTGAACAAGGAGTTAATTGAACTTGTGGAAACATGCAAGTCGTACGAGGACCAAACACTGGAAAATTTGAGTTTATCGACATATGTAAGTAATACTATTGAATACTTGCACTACAAAACCAGGATTGTAGAAGGAGAAAAGAAAAAATATTTCAGAAACTTGGACAAGCTGAAAGATAACGTATTCGAAGACATTGAAAACATCAAAGAAGAGATGCATGATGAAAACTGCACGGAGGCAAGCACTGGTTGGTATCATAATCGACACACTGTATGTGTTGGGATTGCAATATTGATAGATTGAAACAAGAAATTTGTGATAAAGTGTGATATTCCTGATGAAGATCGTCTGCGTGCGGCACAAAAAGCTCCTCGTAGAGGTTTAGTGACGATACAGAACTGGAGTGATTCGAAATATTTTTACAAAAGGACTATAGCAACACTGTATTACAAAACCCTTATCGAGTTTTTTTCTTTCGCAAATCTTACAAGATTAAACACAAATACAACCAGACAACGCAAAACTGTCGGACTTTTGCGTGGGATTCTTTTCTGTTTTGTGCAGCAAAGGCAAAATCTCTTCCGAGAAAATGAAAGCATTTTGAAAACAAATTGGCAAAATAAAAATTAAACATACCAGCCAAGCAGCAGTGCCCCAGATTTTACAATAGATAGATGGTGTTCCGGACGCACCCTTTGGCTGTGTTTAAGTTCTTTAATTAATTGTTATTATTTTAATGCCTTACTGTGACGTAACAACTACACTTGACGCAGTATGTGTTTAGCAATAGCCGATAGGCAGTTGACGGGAGACTAGCGTCAAGTAGACCCAGGAACAAATAAGTTGTTCTTTGCTCGGAAATGCTTGAATAGGAAGGCTCAAAAAGGCCCAATAATACTTGAACTGTTGCTGAACATCAGTCGAGGATAACTCTGTTGCTCAAACGTAGTGAAACAATAATTTGTGTACATCTTGGTGGATTTTCAAGTTTAGCCTATATGAGTGTGGTGACGACAATTAGTGAAGGTTAACATCGTGTTTGGATTATCAATAGCGAAAGGATTTCCTTATAAATTTTCGAGTGAATCTAGACTATCGTTGTAGAAGTTTAGTAGGTCTGCTGCTTCGAAGCCAAAGACCCGGTCGAGAACTCAACATACGTTCGCCAGCATTCGCGACGGACCATAATTAGAAGAACAACTTAAAGTCCCGAACTAAAAAGACTGCTCCGACTTCTGTCGTAGCCTAATTGTCAGCTTGAACTATTTTCCGCGACAGTAGGCTAAAGTAACCGAGACGAATTTTTTCTGCGGACAATTATCAGACAGTTTTAGGTTTAGTTTTTTGTGAATTTAGTTTGTAAAAATTACAGTGTTTGTGTGCTAGGCCTACGTGCTACTTCCGGTATGCTAGAGAACTCTGAGGAAATGTGTGACGCCCGGACTCTTCGGTTTGAAAGGCGTGAGCTTCAAGCACGAGTAGATTGTTTTGTTACCTCCGTTTTCTCGACTGACAAGAGCGATAAAAATGAACCATCTCAGTCAGCATACGACACTTTAAAAAGCAATTTAATCACATTAGAGAATAATGCTTCACACGTTTTGCAAGAAGGAGATGAGCTTAAGGATTTTTGTGACAAATTAAAAAAGTTAGGTCAGTCACTTGATGATGCATATCGTTTCTGGTGCAACAATACTGTCACCTCCCCACCTACTGTAACTCTCAATCGTGAAAAATCACATGACATCGAACCACACGACTCTGTAAGCAATGTAGGCTCAGGTTTCAGCCACACTAGCTTAACTCCGTCCCAATTGGCTCACAAACAAATTGACCTAGACCTCGAACGCCAAAGGCTTGAAGCAGAATTTGAAGCCCAGCAGGCTCAAGCGCAAGCTCAAATGCAAGCGCAACAGGCTCGAGCCGAGGCTCAGCTAAAACTAAAGCTTAGCTTAGCGGAACTGCAAGCTAAGGAGAAACGTTTAGCACTTTCTAATTCTGGCTCAGTTGTGAGTAGACGCTCATTGCCAGTAAAGGTACTAGGTCAAAATCTGTCAGTTCCTCGCCACCCACAAAGCCATGCACGAATTTCGCAGACACAAATGGGTGAGCAAAAGGATGCGACATTCTCTCACTATTTAGACCATCATATGCCTTCTTCCAGTCATCAATTGACAAACACAAGTAGGGAAATTCTCACTATAGAACCATCACGCACGGCTATAGGTCACCTTGATACCAGCCATCGCCCACACCAACCCATCACAGCTCTTACTCAACATGCACAGATTGCACACACATTGCACGCACAGGAAAACGTTTCTGATGCACATTGCAATGAGAATGCAGTACGTCACACACCTCAGACACCATCTGGGGATCTTAGTCACAACGATGCTCATGCTGAGCCGAATCCACTTTTGACAAATCACACACAACACCACAGTTTGGCTCGTACACAACCACTCAGAACACAGGAGCTTGCTGTGGATCACAATAACGTGTACCGTGAATCACAATCCGCACATATGACTTTGCACTGCACCGCAGGAGAATTTACGCACAGAACAATCAGTCTGATGCGATTAAGAAGTCTGATGCACCCCATAATGATCACCGGTATACACCTTCATCTAACAACACTCAGACACATTTTCACGACAAAAACCCTCACGTCAGTCCTCAGGAGTACCAACTTTTGCTTGAAGAGGCTCGTGAAATCCGGTTTACCGGAAAAAAGTTGCCTTTCATTTTTTACTACAACCAAATCATTGAACTTTTGGATCGTTGCCCTGATCGAAATCGCAAGATGGACCTCTTGCGTGCCTCATGCCAAGAGGAGGCTCGAGAAGCTGTCGCAACCCTTGTACCCCCTGTACCAGGATGGGGTGTTGACAAGCAAATTCAGAGAGCATTAGAGGGGCTTCGACTGCGTTATGGTTGCAACGGCTTTCTGTCTGAACCGCTAGTAAAGCGAGTTCGCTCGGGTCCGAAACTTCACAAGATTGATCTTTCTGTGTTGAAAACCCTAATATCAGATCTGAACGATTGTGAATTGTATGCAAGAGCACATAAACAGATTGATTCACTAGACAGCTCTTTCATAATTGATATCGGTGAACGTCTTCCAAACTTCTTCAAAAATCGGTATGCCGACTATCTACAAGATCGATACCACAGTTTGGACAAGCCTACATTTGACTCTTTCAAGTCCTTTTTGAATCGTGAGCTGGAACGAATCAACTCAACATTCGCTCAACGGTTCTTAGGGCTAGCACAGGACCGTTCAGACAAGTCACATGCACCAGCTAAGCTCAGAGTGCATCAGGCAAGCCTTAATGTGAAATCAGAACCCTACAATTACAGACCATCACCAGTAACACAACACTCACAGTCTCATACTCGACAACCCCCTGTGTGTTTTATTTGCTCTACCCCGAGTAAAACGAACCGACATTTGCTTAATGAATGCAACACATAAAGGAACATGACATTGCAACAACGCTATGATAATATCAAAACGGCAGGTCACTGCATTAATTGCTTGCAACAACATGACTTGAAAGATTGCATACACAATTGTAAATGCAGACATTGTGGCAAACACTACCAACACAAACACACAACTTCTCTTCATGCTCTGTACACACCTGTATTTCCCCCAGAAAGTGCGGGTAGCCATGGGGCAGCCACATCTTTCCATCTTCCTGACGGGAGACCTCGTGGGGCCGCCAGCTTTTCAAATCATCAACCTGAAGAGTCGAGGGGCTGCTGGTCCGTCTTTCCTGGTGCAATCGGCCGATGCTCTGAGCCAAAATGATGCAAGGGATGTCCCAGTCAAAAAGCAGGTACTAGGCTTACATACCAGAAAGGCGGGTGTACTTACGCGCATTTCGGCTATAAGGGTCATAAATCCTCAGACAGGAAATAGCTTGAATGTGTATGCTCAACATGACTCGGGCTCCGAAGTAACAATTGTGTCTGACTCACTTGTGAATAAACTTGGTTTAAAAAGTAAAGGAAGCTCTCGGATAATTCTGCACACAGTGACTGAAAGAAAAGAATCCGACTTTCACTATGTTTCCTTTGATGTAGAAGCTCTACACAATGGCGACCATTTTAACATTCAACAAGCTTGGGTCATGAATAATTGGTCTGATGACAGTTACACATTACCGCATGACTATGATCTTTCCGAGTATTCTCAGTTTGATAATGTAGAATTTGAGGTGTTACCAGATCGAAAGTGTGTTGATATACTTCTTGGGCTTGATAATTCCCATGTTATGACAGCCCTAAAAGAACGCACAGGACGCCATGGAGAACCCCATGCTATCAAAACTCCAATTGGATGGGTGGCATCGGGAGGATCAGGCAAGACTTATTCTTATCATTCAATGCGAGTATCAGTCAACACGAACTGTGAATCGAACGAAGAGAAGATTCTTGAACTGCAGCAAGTAATTCGGGATATGACACTTGAAAATGACGAGACCCAGTTATCAAGAAGTGATCGAGAGGCTCAGCAAATTGTGGAAGGCTCCAACACTACGGTTGTAGATGGAAGATATCAAATGCCTGTCCCGTTTAAAGAGAACGTAAAAGACTTGCCCTACAACTTTCCCTTGGCAGCAAAACGGTTATCTTTTCTTCGACGCCGAATGCTGCTCCAACCGGAGTATGGGCAAGTGTTGACCGAGGCTATAACTGAGCTCAGGCAAAACGAGTTCATAAAACCTCCCGATAGAGAGTCCAGCAATCAAATAAATTATCTACCATACTTTCTGACCACTCAATCCAAACCCAGAGTTGTATATGATGGCTGTGCTACTTATGAAGGTCGCTCCATCAACAGTTACATTCACTCGGGACCAGACCTTCTCAATTCACTCGCAAATGTTTTGGCTAAGTTAAGAATGGGCCAATATGCTTTAATGGCAGATATAACAAAATGCTTTTTCCAGATATCACTCCCTCAACACCAACAGGATCTTTTCCGAATTCTCTGGTACAAAGATGACGACATAAGCAAAGGGGAATTACAGCCATATAAGTTTACGAGGCATGTGTGGGGAATCGTCAGTTCACCATACATAGCATGTGCAGCAATCCGCAAAACGGCCGAAGAGAACCCCACAAATGCGTCTTCTTATACCACCGACACGATACAAAATTGTATGTACATGAACGATTTGCTTTTTAGCACTGATACGCTGGATAAAGCCCGACTAGTGGCATCAGAATCTGTCAAACTGCTTGCCAGTAGAGGCTTCAAACTGGTTAAATGGACAGCCTGCCGAAAGGCTGTACCTATCATTACTGAAATGGAGGAGGCAGTTTTGGCACCCTCAATCAGGACCTTGGATTTAAAAACTGAGGAGCCACTTCCTGATCTTAAAGCGATGGGGTGCACATGGAATGCAGAAGAAGACACTCTGAAGATTCACTTCTCTGTTTCCAAGCCTCAACACTACACAAGACGTGGCTTGTTAAGTCAACTAGCCAGCAATTATGACCCTTTGGGTTATTGCGCTCCCTTATTTTTGAAAGGGTGTCTCATCTTACAGCAGTTGGCTATAGAGGGAAAATCATGGGATGAACCAATTACACAAACTCATGTTAAAGCGTGGAATCGTTGGCAAACCACTCTAGAAGAGTGGAAAGATCTTACCATACCTAGATGGTATTTTGCGACCTCATCTTTTTCTGATGAAGGCATTAACGCAGAATATGAACTTCATGCCTTTTCTGACGCTTCCAATGAAGCTTATGGATGTGTCGTTTACTTGCGGAAGCAAACACAAACTGAAGTCGGCACCTCATTCGTGTTTGGGAAGAGCCGTGTTGTTTTAAAACACCAGCAGAGTTGGCCAATCGCCAAAAAAGAATTGCTTGCTGCCGTCATATCTGTAGATCTGATGTCTCAAGCTCAGAAAGCACTTCAACTGCCCCATTGCCAGAAGTTTTTCTGGTGCGATTCAAAAGTTGTGATGCAGTGGATCTCGAACCCAGATCTTCGCCTAGACAAATTTACATCTCGACGAATTGATCGCATTCTACTATATTCCCAATCAGAGGAATGGCACTTTTGCCCAACGTTACAAAACCCAGCTGACGTGGCTACACGCCCAATTGCCCGATCTGCTTCTGGTCTAATTCAGCTATATTTGCATGGACCATCGTCTCTAAACCAGCCTGGCCAGTGTATGGCGATGCCTCATGTCGCTGTGCATCAGGTACACGTGTCTTCAGATAGGTCAGTAAGAGGGACACTTTTGGATGTCATTAAAGCTGCACCCAGTTGGTACATACTCAAAAAGAGAACAGCTTATTTAATGGCTTTTGCACAATACGTCAAGCAAAAGGCGGACAAACAGCCCATTCAAAAGCCAACAATTGACGCAAAGTGTCTGAGCACCGCCTTGCTTCAGTTAACTCAATATGTTCAAAACGAATGTTTTGGCCGTGTGTTTAAAAGCCTGTCAGAAAACTTTCCTGATTCTTTAGAAAAAATTATCAAGCAGCTGACTTCTCAGCGTGCTTTATCTGAAGCTGAACAAAAAAATCTTGCTGACTTGCGATCTTTGCGATGCCTCAGGCCATACGTTTTAGCCGACGGCATACTTCGCATTGAAGGAAGACTTGAAAAAGCCGCACTTCCTACTGACGAAAAATTTCCAATTGTTCTGCCATCTAGACATCCCTTTACTCGCTTACTTGTGTTTCATTGCCATGAAAGATGCGCTCATGGGGGCACCCAATACACGTTGATGCTCACAAGACGACAGTATTGGATCATCAAAGGAATATCTGCCGTGAGGCACTACACGAGCAAATGCAATGCCTGCATCATCAGCAGAGCACATCCCATACGGCAACTTATGGCAGATCTCCCTGCTTGCAGAATGGCTATCAACAAAAAACCATTTGCTCACACGGGATGTGACTGTTTTGGACCCATCTTTTACAAAGAAGCGAGAAGTGAAAGAAAAGCTTGGGGTCTACTTTTCACATGTTTAACTGTCCGGGCAATTCATCTAGAGATTGTGACGTCTCTGGATCTGAATAGCTTCATTTTGGCTTTCTCCCGCTTCATTGACCTCAGAGGCCCAGTTTCAAGCTTGTACTCGGACAATGGGACAACCTTCAAAGCTGCAGGAAATGTGTTGCCAGAACTTCTGCAATCTTCCGGACTTCAGTCTTTTTTCAGACATCAAGGTTTGACCTGGGAGTTCATACCTCCTTACAGTCCTTCCCAAGGCGGAGCCTGGGAATCACTCATTAAGGTGTTTAAACGAACGCTCACAAACACAGTTAACTTAATACATCGCAAACCCACACTTGTGGAGCTTCAGACGTACACTTCGAACGCTACACGTTTGGTAAACGATAGGCCTCTCACTGCACAAAGTGATGACCCACTTGACTACAACGCAATCTCACCGTCATCATTCCTCACACCATCGCTTGATCCAGTTTTGCCAATTGGTCAAGTGCACGATAGGGATCACTTACGCCGTGACTACAGATACAATTGCTCGCTGGCTCAACAGTTTTGGGAGCGTTGGGTTAAGTTCTATCTTCCACAGTTACGACGTCGTAAGAAGTGGTTCAAACTCACACCTACAGTAACCTTCGAGTCGGCCAAATGGTATTGGTTGGGGGACCCGCAGAAGTTAACAAACGAGGTAATTATCGCCTTGGACGTGTTGCTCGCGTACATCCGCAGTGGCGAAGAGGTAGAGCGATTGTACGCAGAGCTGTTATCACGGTTCCTGTTTTTGATGAGACAACCGGAAAGCACCAAGTTACTGAAATAGAGAGAGATCTTTCTAAGATCGTTCCTCTCGAATTTTGTGAATAATGTTTTGTGTTTACGTTTACATTTTTGCGTAAGTCACCACACTTGAATTGCTGATTTATTTTTTTTTTTGTTATGCTGTAAATAGTGCTCGTGCATTACTTGACACCGCTGTGCTTTTCACTCATACCCGCGCTCAAGCTGCGTCCTTTAAACTGTTGTGACATTATGAGCCGGAAGATACCCTCCTCCTCATAATGGGGGCCGCTTGTGTTCCGGACGCACCCTTTGGCTGTGTTTAAGTTCTTTAATTAATTGTTATTATTTCAATGCCTTACTGTGACGTAACAACTACACTTGACGCAGTATGTGTTTAGCAATAGCCGATAGGCAGTTGACGGGAGACTAGCGTCAAGTAGACCCAGGAACAAATAAGTTGTTCTTTGCTCGGAAATGCTTGAATAGGAAGGCTCAAAAAGGCCCAATAATACTTGAACTGTTGCTGAACATCAGTCGAGGATAACTCTGTTGCTCAAACGTAGTGAAACAATAATTTGTGTACATCTTGGTGGATTTTCAAGTTTAGCCTATATGAGTGTGGTGACGACAATTAGTGAAGGTTAACATCGTGTTTGGATTATCAATAGCGAAAGGATTTCCTTATAAATTTTCGAGTGAATCTAGACTATCGTTGTAGAAGTTTAGTAGGTCTGCTGCTTCGACGCCAAAGACCCGGTCGAGAACTCAACATACGTTCGCCAGCATTCGCGACGGACCAGATGGGTTGTGGGAAGAAAACAGTTACGAGTTAGAGAACATTATTTCTTTGAGACGTAACCATATACATTTGCAGGCCTAGCTTAACTTTCGAGCCTGATTTGGCTTCAAATAAGTTTTTGAGTTGGGGCTTGTACTAGTCGGCTTACAAAAAGTCGCCTAGTTACAAAAATTTGCCTAGCAGCTGAGGGCTTCGCCCCCAGACCCCATAGCCTTCATTGAATTGGGGCTCCTCCCCAAGACCCACGTCTATAATGTGTTTGGGTTACATTACTTTACTCAACACGTTTCCCTAAATGGACATTTGCACTTTTTAACTATTAGTTTAAGCCTTCTTCCTTTAGCAAAATCTTGATTAAGTGCTAAGCACAGCCACTGCTTCTGATCTTCCACTCTACGATATCTTTTCCCCATAAAAAGTTCCTCGTTTGAAAATTTTTGTTGATGTCATTGCATGTGATATGTGGTTTGCTCCCCCCCTCAATCATAAATCCTGGCAACGCTTATGAGGGCAATGCACTGCTTTAAGTTTCGATCTATATTACTGTATGCGCTAAAAAATCGTTAGCGTACGGGCGCATCCTTTGTTTATTTTAACCAACTGGCAACTTGTACGTTGGTAAGAGATTACGCCGGGCACCCCTCACGTTGATGTGACAACTGACATTTCATTTCCCGTCCACAAAAAATAACACAAGCAAAACAGCTTCCTCCCATTCAAAATTTTACAATTTAATACTGCATGCGGTAATCACGTACTTCCAAGGCCCTGGCTGCACTTTGCGTGAAATCATATGTAATTCTAAACCGGGCGTAACCCCATGCCAATGTAAAATTTGCCAGATGGTTAAAATAAACTAGGCGTACGCTCGTACGTTCACCAACTATGGATCGAAACTTAATAGCTATGCATTGCCTTATAACTGGAAACCGGTAATTGCTAGTATATTTATAATTTGTTTGTCTTCAACCAGAACAATAGCTCGCTGATATACTGATGCTGTACTTTTATCCTTCCCGACCAAATTTCGCTAAAAGTACGTTGTTGCATCAAACTAACTTACTTGATGCACCAGCAGAAAATCTTTATTAACGTTTTCAGCAACTTTTACAGCCTCGAGATACAGAAAAAAGCTTTACGCTAGGGATTAGGTTCAGCTACAGTTAAAACAAGTGCAAATTCGTGACTTAAAGCGGGGTTCACACAGAAGTAATCAACGTTACGTTGCCGTTCCGTCACCATTCTACCGTTATTTCGCGGTGACGGTAGCCCGCTACGTAAAGGTTCACAGCGCTACCTCACCGTTACGTATAACCTGTAACTGGTTGTAATGCTCACGTAATATACCATATAGGCATATCAAGTTTCGGCTGTGTAATCACCACACCATTAAACTATGCTCAAATTTAGAGCTACTGATAAATTTACAGGCTTCGTTTTATCCTGTCGTGTAAACTTACTAGTTTTGAAATGTTTGCCCAGATCATTTATCAAGTAATCATCTATGAAGTATCGGTGGTTATTGTGAAAACAAGTGATGAGTTTTAACTTTTGTTTCACTTAGTTACTTATCTGCTGCAATGTAGAACGCATTGGTAGCCTATGTCTTGGTGGTGTAGCATTCAACCTGCTAGGTGGTACTTTTTTATGATTATTCAGTGTCATCACTGAGTATCGATACCTTGAATCAGGGCAAAGTCTGAAGTAATCACAGATTTAAAGGATACTTTAAAAAAATCAAATTGACTAGAATTTATACCATAGCCAAGTTGTATATTTAAAACCACTTTATTAAAGTTCATTTAGCAATGATTCTATCTTGGCTGCTTTACAAAGTTCATCTGAATCACTCAGCCAAATAGATCTTTTAAAAAGCAGCTGAGATTTTTTGTTAAATTACAGTTTACATATTTGTGAATTTCTATGAAATAAGTAAATTTTATTAACAGTCAAGTACTGATATGGTCACAGATCCTGAGTCTATTCTGCAAAAGTAAAAAAATGTTGAGTTATTAATTGCATTTGTATCATTGGATAATGATAATGTATCATTGGATATTGTATCATTGGATAATGATAATTTGGATAATGAGAACTTGGATAATGATAATATTAAAAATTTTAGACCTGTAAGCAATTTGCCTTTTCTTGGCAAATTAATAGAAAAATGTGTTTTTCTCCAAATTAATACATATCTGTGTTAAAATTCATTGCATGGCTATTCGCAATCAGCTTTCAGATCTAGCTATAGCTGTGAGACTGCCCTTGTAAAAATACACAATGATATTTTGTCAATTTTAGATGCCAAGTCAAATGCAGTACTTCTTTTGTTTGATTTGTCAGCTGCTTTTGATACGGTTAAGCATGATCTCCTGCTTAGTAAATTGTCCGCTGAATTTGGTTTTTCTGATGTAGCTTTAGAATGGTTTTCAACCTATTTAAATAATAGGAGCTACTTTGTTAAAGGTGCTGGCTATACTTCTCATACAGTTGATGTTAAGTCTGGTGTACCCCAGGGTTCAATTTTAGGGCCAGTGCTATTTAACTTGTATTTTAAAAGTGCTGAATTAATTGCTAATTCACATGGTCTTTTTGTGCATTCATATGCTGATGATATGCAGTGTTATCTTTCTTTTGATAAAGACTTTTCTGTAGACATGATTAAAAACAAAATTCGAGCCTTTTTGCAAGATTTGAAGCATTGGATGACTAGTAATTTTCTAAAATTGAATGAAAGTAAGACCAAAGTCATCGAAATTTTATCGAATCGTAACATTGAATCCAGAATATTTTTTAACATACAAATTGATGATTGCTGTTCTTTGCCTATGCCTCATGCTTTTGTCAAAATTCTTGGTGTAATATTTAATGACAGACTAAACCTTGAGAAGCATATCAATAGAGTAGTTAGTGCTTGTTATGGCAATTTACGTAATTTAGGCAGAATTGCATCTTAGCTTACTAAACCTCAAAAAATTCAGCTAGTTCATTCTTTGATATTGTCCCATATTGATTATTGCAATGCCTTGTTTTATAACTTACCAGAATATTTATTGCACAAGTTGACAAAAGTTTTGTATTCTACATTGAGATTTAGTTTTGGACTTCGTGGTTCTGCTTTGCGTAAGCATATGCTACCATATTTGAAAAGCCTTCATTTTTTTCCAGTTAAATTTCGTATTGAATTCAAAATTGCTTTGCTCACACACAAGTGCCTGCATGGTTATGCTTCTACATATTTGAAAAATTTAATCAACTCTAGTTCTGTTTCAGAAAGATATAGCTTGCGTGTTAATGATGATAATTGGCTGCTTCAAACGGTAACTAGCTTAAACTTTGCTAGATCCCAATCTATGTTTTCGTGTGCATCACCCAAAGTATGGAATTCGTCGGCACTATCTCTGCGTGAAATTGAAACTTTGTCCCTTTTTAAGAAACGTCTCAAAGCATTTTATTTTAATTTAGCCTTTGAGGATATTACCACTGTTTGATACCAGTATTTTGCTGCTTATTGCTGTAGAATTAGTACCTCTGTTAAGTATTAATTTTATTTCTGTAAAGCTATTTGAATGTTACTTTGGCCCCTTAGTCAGATGCATTGACACTTGTTGGTGTTATCTCAAGGGGGATATAAATTGCAATTATTATTATTATTATTTACATTTGCTGGAACAATTTTAGGGTGGTGTAGAACTCGAAGATAAATTTAAGCAATATGATAAGAATTCTAATAGTCTAATCACTAGATTTTGTTTTTCAGAAATAATCAGTAAGTAAGATCAGCGATATAAAGTAGTTACGTAATGGAATCAAAAATTTATATATTCAGTTCATCAAAGTAGACCTACTGTACATTGTACATTTAACATGGAACTATAGAAATTAACTTTTTTGATGGATGTAGTAGGCAAAAACAGTGAATTTGCATTTGACAAATTTGCTTGGTTAATCAGTACTGCAGTAGTAAATAATGTAAGAAAAAGACTTCCAAAAGTACAACTAGAAGTTACTTCAAAATACCTGGTAGAAGCTGCAGAACTAAAAATTATCATCCTCAAAATAGCGGTAAATCAGTGTTTTCAATACGTTACCTTCAATACGGTAGGAATATGCATCAGGCTTTGATTTTAAATGTCCAATGTTAGGAAGATTAAGTAATCAATCAAATCAATTCTTTCATTATACTCCCTGTACTACGTCGAAACGTTTTATGACTTTGCTGGGCCCATCTCTGCGTCATTACACCTGCGGGCAACTCAGCTAGTTCCTTTCAAAAAATGTTGCAGCGATATCAAGCCGTTGGCAACACCTCTTTTTCCTATTTGACTGGTACGAGATTTGAACTTCTCACGTCTCGCTTCAGAGACGAATGCGTTACCGCTCGACCAACTGATGAGCAGTGCCGAATAAGTAAGAATGTAGGAAGTTACCCCATGATAAAATTTTAGAAACCTAGTGTGTTTCTGCTGAAAACTTTTTCAGTGAAGTTGACTTCTTATAGCTTCTTTTCTTTTGCACAAGTAATTGCGGTATGATACCATGATTTAGCTTAAACCATAATGTTGTAATTGTAATTGTAATTGTAATTACATTTTATTCACCAAGTTGCCTTGGCCAGGAGACAGCGAAAGGACCTTTCGGTCTTCGAGTCAAGCTGCCACCTGCCCATCTGTCTACCACACACGATGGAGGCTTCACACTGTCCCCTTAATTGCTGAACGTCAAGCAGGGAAGCTGTGAACACCAATTTTTATAGTCTTTGGTTTGACTCGACCGGAAATCGAACCCGTGTCTACCGCTTCAGTAGCAGACGCTCTATCCACTCGAACACTGATCGACCACTGTTGTTGCTGGAGCCGATATGGATTCAATAACATACTTGACAATTGCTTACAAACAAAATTATGTATTGCAAAATTAAAGTTAAACAAAGACTGATGGAAAAACAAGAATAAAGAGAAATTGGGCTTTGATAGGTCTGGTATAGAAATACCAAACAAATCCACAGTGTTGACATAAGCAAAATTCTAGGCTTCGTATGTAAGTAAATTGGTTGCAATGTTTTGACAATCTTTTTATTGTAATTGTAATCGAAATTGTAATTGAATTACAATTACTTGAACTTGAATAATCGTAATTGTAATTGAAAGTTTTAGGTTGTAATTGTATTTGCTCTTGTAATTAAAACAAAAACAAGTAATTTTTCCAACTCTAGTCTTACGTCATTATCACGGCTTTAAATTCAAAAGCGTAAGCAATACACTGAAAATAATTTAATGCAATATACGCTGAGCCATCGCGACGCGTTTCGACCTTGCTATAGGGTCTCATCAAGCAACAATAACACAATATATATATTTCTTAAACAAAATATACGCATTGTGCAATAGAGTTAAAATTCAGGTAGAAAATTATTGCTGTATATGCTCCTGTTCAGTCTATATACAATGCATATTACTGCAATAATTTTCCACATGAATTTTAACTCAATCGCACAATGTGTATATTTTGTCTAAGTAATGTATATACTGTGTTATTGTCTCCTGATGAGACCCCTGAGCAAGGTCGAAACGCGTTGGTGCACACAACCCAAAATAGTAGAAAATGAAATGTTTAGCTTTACTTTTACAACCTAACTACAACAATTTAGACTTGAAATAGTTAATTCCAAAAATCCAAAAAAAAATCTTTTCGCGATTGGCATAGTTTTTTGACATTTAATAAATTACTTAAGAGCACTTTGAAATAGTTTCTTCCTTAAATTAGCAAACATATTCAAACTCGAAGATTAGAAGAAAACAACAATCCTCAAAAATTCAGTTAATGGTTTAATTATATCGGAGGAAAAAGTATATTATGTAAGAAAGTTTTTCGCAGCCTATTTTGAACCCGAAAACAAATAACCTGGTTTGTCAACCAAAAAAATATTAATTTGCTTATCCCAAAGGCTTTTTAGTAACACGTAATACAGCTTAAACTACAAGATTTTACACTATATATTTTTCAATCTTCCGTGTTTCTAACTACAGGCTATAAGTAACAACAATAATACACCTGACAACAAACCGAATCAGGTGTCAGCTTAGGTCTGTTTTTTTTGTTTTTTTACCGTTCCAGAGAACTTGCTGTTGTTGTGCTACGCGCCACAATCTAAAGTATAATAAATTTACCAGGTGCACATTGCACAACCTTTTTTTATGGAATAAACAATTTTTCACTTGTGGTAGTTTATAAAACAAGTGAAAAATTTCTGGGCTCTTGTAGTAAGGACAGCCATAAACTATCCTTACTACAAGGGCTCCCCTCTGCGTTGTTCTGACTTCCCAGGAGTCGACCACAAAAGACATCAAGCTTGTACAGTTTTGATTTCCGTGGTCACGCAGAGGGTAGCCCTTGTTGTAAGGAAAACATATGTTGTCTTTACTACAAGAGCCCAACAATTTTTTACTTGTTTTGTAAAGTACCACAAAAGAAAAATTGTTTATTCCCTAAAAACCTTCTGCTACAGTGCATACCTTAAGGTTTGTCCAGTTTGGCTAAGAGATTTATCCAGGTGGGGAATCTAAGGACACAACCAAGATCAAGCTCTCAAGAGCTAAAATCAAGTGATCATTCTTTTCAGGATTAAAGGTTTGGATCCGCTGTTATCGCGGTTCTCTAGTATTAATTCCTGAAAAGCTTCGTAGGAGAGATAGTTCGGCTACCTGCAGTAGTTTGAGCTTCCCTCACCACGATATATTTACCAGCGCTACTGCCAATGGCTAGTAGGTGTTTGCAGAGCCTAACAATCACTGGCGCTCAGAGCAGTTTTGAGTTAGCTTGTAAACAATCATTACTCCGAGCCGCTGTGGATGCTTGAAAAGGTGTCTGTAGCGCTGAATACTACTCCCATTACAATCTCACAATTTCCAAACATCACACATATCCAAAAACCTATAAAAATCCACAAAAAAAAAGAAGGGGAATACCTTCGGTTAGTTATTCTGAGGGCTACTGATGAGAACTAAAAGCTCGAAATAGCGCTGTCTAGCTTTGTGCACCATTTTTTATATTCTTTCTGTAACTTAGATGTAAGCAATAGGTTTCTTGCTCGTATTTCATCTTTTCACTTCACCTATAACGTATTATTTATATTTACTTCTATTTACAATTAAAATAAGATACCCCTGATGACCTCGATTGCGCGTGAAACAAAATTGTAGGTTCAAATTTTTAAGTTATACATAAGATGTGTACTGTATGTGTTATAAATAACATAGCTCTGGTCAAAGCTATCGAGTCTTTTTTGAATCATTGGAATTCAAAATCTACTCATTATATTTTATCTTTTACTGTAAAACCTAAGGAAAATAAACGCTAAAAAACCAACAAAATAACATTACTTCATATCAGTTTTATTATATTTGATTTAAATTACGTTTAAAAACAACAACATCAACGCCAGCATTGATGTACATAATAAAAATTTCTTATATCGCCTTAAATCGCACTTCGCAGTGAAATAAACCAAAATACAGTGCATAATTTCAAAACAACAGCTGTCAGTGTCTCTTAAAACAACTAATAAAATTATAGAAATAAAAAACTTTAAGAAGACGTATGTTAGAACATCTTTCAACGAGCAAACGGGAACTTGCAACTTTAAAGACACGAGTTAAATGCAACAATTCTGTCAGAATGAGTCGCGAAAAAAGGACGCAAAATTAGTTAATGAACAGGAATAAAATCACGCACACACTGAGGTACTTTACAATATTAATATGGTTAATGTTGAAGGGTTTGACAAACTGATTGATCACATCGCACTTTAGAACGTGCTTAAATTATAACGTCATTGTGTCAGTAGTGACCCATATTGCGCAAAGAAGGCAAACCGGCGTCAACTGGCGTTAAACCGGCATGTTAATTACTTAAATACATTGAGCTTTTCGTTAACTAGCCCAAATCCGAAGCTTTTCAACCATAATTACAAAGGCTGAGTTTTCATAAAGTTGCTTTTATGAATTCGGAGAGCATGATTCTGCAAAATAAGCTTAATAACAACCATTTTTTAAAACTTAACGCATTGTGTAAAGTTATACTACTTTGATACAACTGTTAAGAAAGTTTGGTAATACCAAAAGTAATGAAATTTCGGTATATAGCGTCATTTGACTCATTCGGAAAAAATTGCACAGTTAAAAATATGGCACCTTAACAAAATTTTGCGCTTCAGTTTTTAATAAAGCATTACAGCATATAATTTCAAAACAAAAATTATGCATAATTACAAAAGATCAAAATTAATTGATCAGTTCTGAGCTCTGCATAGATTTGCAGATTAGAAATTCTTGATCAATATCGTTGCACAGAATGAAGCAAACCATTAAAATAGAAGTCAAATCTTCAATATTTCCGATCACCAAAATATCTCTACCATGAAGATGTCTGTTCTAATCAAGGATGCAGAGTTCGTTCTCTTTCCTCTTAGCACCTCGTCAATCTTCCTAGAATGCCATCCTCTTCTCCACCACTAATCTTGTTGAAATTTCTTCGTATTCTTTCAAAAAACCTTTGATTTTTTCTCAAAAAATTACAGCGTCTCATCTTAGGACAGGGTTTTAATGAATTGCTTGTAGTTGGAAAAAAAATGCTTCTTCTTCTTATTTAGGGATTCTTGTTCTTCAGAAATGACGTCAACCATACTGGGGAGAAACCGACGCTTGTTGGTTGATTTTGAGTTTCGACGTAATTGCTGTTGAATGTGTTGAATTGAGAGTTCTAGAAGCTTGTCATCTGCGTAAGCGTTTTGTGTAATTATCGCAACAAGGGTCTCTTCTCTTTCACGTACTTTGTTAAAATGGCGCACACACATATAGGCTACGGCTAGAAACGCCAGCAGGGCAATAACGAGCATTGTGACACCAAATGCGTATTTAGCGACGTCATAATCAAGGGTGGTCTTGGTGCTGGTGGTCATGAGCCCAACTCCAGCCAAAAAGAAGCACAGGCCGCTGGTGAGAACCAGGAGCATTCCAGGTCTGACAGGTCGAGGTTCCTCATCTGTAAAAAAAGAACATTTTTGTAATTAATGAATATACAAATCCTCATGAAGATTGTGGGAATGTACTTTTATCTTAATTGTGAAATAAACTGTTGCATTTTAAATTGAAGCTGCACGAAAAGGCAAATAGAATGTGAAAAAATGGGTCAAGATCACAATAAACGTATAAAAATACCAAATTTCAAACATCCTTTTACTCTTTTCTTTTTGTAATTTATTATATGATTTTAGTGCAAGTATTCTTCACAAATCTTCTGTTTGTTAAGCAAAAAAAAAACTAGAAAAAACAGAAATTTGTAAAATCAAAAACTTGCAAGCAACAAATTTATCGAAATGATTAACAATGATATTTACCTTCGTAATATTTTTGGGCAGTGTAGAAAGGTTGATCGTCCAAGTATGTTTGGAGGAAAGCTTGGTCTTTGTCTTCAACTTGGATTTTTAGCGGATTCACCATATTGTTGGTTCTGAAAAAAATGAATGGAATAGGTAAATACATATAAAAATTTAATTAACTTATTAGTAGTAATTAAGTAACTCAGTGGTAATGCATAATTAAGATATTTACGTTATCATGATAATTTTTTTGAAATAAAGCAAAAATAATGCTCCGTATGCATAATAGCAACCTAATCAATTACAGTGTTACTGATCATCACAATTGCTTGTAACGAGGTAATAATTGAAAAGATATTGACTACCACTAATCGACTTCATTGCAATGACGACGCAAAAATGCTTTTATTTTGTTGCAAAATATTGATAAATAATTTTAAGGACAGTACAAATACGTAGAATATTGTCACTTCCACTTACTTTCAAGTTTTGCTTTCTGTGATTTTCCCAAAAGTTTTTTTCGATGCAATGTTTCAACAGTGAAAGTAATTAATCAACATTTATGCAAGTATGTTATATCGCTTATCTAGTATCTAGAAACATAATACAAACTTAAACAAATGCTTTCATCAAATAGAATTAATAGACAAACAAACTATCAGAGATATAACATTTTATATTTCAAAAAACTAGAAAATTTAAGCAAAGTTAAATTAGTTTTCATTAAATTTTTAGTGCATATTTTTGCTATGTAAACTCAACAACAATACAACCTAGTTAAAACTTGATTTTATTCTAAAATTTTCCGATGCTATTACTGATTACTGCTCAGCTCGGAACTTTGAAAAATTACTTTGGCCTTAAGATTATTTATTGTCTGTTGCCGAAAAATAGTGTTTTTTGATAAAATGATTGTTAAATTTTTTGTTCCAGAACAACGCCACCTTTTAATTTCTATTGCGTGAAAACTTTCCAAGTATATTTTGGATGACACCACAGTCGAGGGTCTAACCCAAATGTACTGAGTTGCGGTTCAAAGTGAAATTTTTTTCTAAGTTTGGTTTCCGTCGTTAGCTGCTATTGTGGGCAATGGCAGAACTGAGTGATTTCACTTCTGCGCAATGCTTTTTATAAGCTTGTCTGACGTCATAGAAGTAAATTATGCGGTGTTTTCAAAAGTTTACAAATGAAAAGCTCTCGCGGCTAACGCGTGAAAAACAAAAAGGCGGAAAATAATTTGGATTGCTAATTTCCAATTGGATTAAATCTTACTTTTAGAGAAAGACTCTTTTGTTGTTTTTGGCAATTTTACATCAGAAAAAAAAGCTTGAAATCTCAAAACACATCTTGAGAATCATCCAGAAAAATTGAACGAATCCGAGTTTGTCTTATGATCCATACTCATTAGCGCAATTAATCACACTCAAGCCAATGTTTTTCCTCAATACTTTAGCGTTGAAGTCGGGCCAACAAAGAAGGAAATATTCTTTCTTTACTTAATGCTTCAGTCGCGTGCCGCATGAGATCTTGAAGCAAAGAACACCACTAAAACACAAACACCTCAACGTACCGCACGTAGGCTTTGGCTTGTTTCTGATTGGAATGCTTACTTGATTGTAAAAGAAATGATGCTGCAAATTTTCTCTGTGCAGACTTATGAATAACAATGATTATTATTTCAAAGCAATTTCGCAAGCGCTGTGTTCCATTAATTCGACTATATCCTCCAATTGCACGTACCGTGTAAAATTAATTTTTTTCCCTATGGTGAAAAAAAACTTTTGATCTTCATTAATTTTTAATTTTTAAGCAAATTAGCAAAAGCAACTTGCAAATGCAAATATAATTTTTAAGCAAAATTTTTGCATCTTCGTATAATTTAAAGCTAAGTAGTAATTTAGACCTCAGAAAATGGCTCAAAATTTTTTGCTATTAAAAACCATAGATCTTTCCCACCTACTAAATAATTTACGGTTTTAGCTCTAGAATTATTTTTTTAATCACATCTACTCCTAAAAGTAAAAAAAAGGCGGAAAACGTAGCTCTTATACTGAAAAATTGGCAGATCATTCATTTCAGTGTTCGGTATTTCGCATACCGGCACTCATTTCTTTGCAGTACAGCAGTGCTCCGCAATCTTTTTTAACCTGCAGCACACTTACAAAACTAGCTAAACTCAACGGCACACCGCAAATGACAATGTCAGTGACAACAGGTGATCTCAAAAAAAAAAAAAGAAGGTCTTCAAGCCGGAAACCACCGGTAGCTTATCTCAAATTGCAGGAATAGACAATCCTTCAGATTTGCGAAAAGATGAAAAGCATTTTTGTTAGTGTGCTTAAAAAGTTACAAATACTCTGCGGCACACCTAATATGGTCTCGCGACACACCGGTTGCGGAGCACTGCACTACAAAAAACATGTTGGTGCAAATACTGGCGGAAGTTCAGTGATCGATTACCAGGGAGTCCAATCGAACAAACAGTTAACAAGAATTTTTCTCCACAATTCTTTTTCCTTGGAATAGATCAATAATTAAAGTATCACTCAATCAAGTCCCAACTCCAACCCTAACCTTCAAACCCAGTTTATACTAGGCTTCAAATCAAAGGCTTATTCTTCTTTTTTGTTTTAACCAACTAAGGCCAATGTATGCTGACAAGGTGATACCTCGGGCGTAACAAATTTCTGTTCAAAATAAACAAGGATTTTTACACCCAGCGTAGACCAGGTTTAACTCTTAAAAATTTTTGTAAAAACTGATTGATAGATGAATACTTTTCGTTTTTCTATCTTTTGTTAAATGTCATGTTTTCCTTTAAAATAGTCTGATCATTTATTTTTTTACTTTGGAACAGAAGAACAAAAAGTACGAAAAACTTTGACTTCTTCTTTTCTTTGTTTTTCATTGCCCGCTTTTCCATAAGAATTGAGAACAAAAAACTTTGACAAAAAAAAAAAAAAACAAAACAAAAAAACAACAAGAATCCAAAAAAAAGACAATCATTCATTGTATATAGTTGCAGGTTTTCGAATTTAACTTAAACTCAACTGACTTTAGGTGATTTTTATGCTATTTTGATGTGATTAAAAATTAATGGCTTAAGCTAAGATCAAAAAGACTCATGCTTAATAGGGCAAAAATGTTTCATTTTTTCTTGGCTGGGCATCTTTTTTTTTTCAGAGTTAGTTTTGTAATTTAAATGCAATTTGGAAAATTTTATTTTTTGCATTGTATCGGAATGCCTTTATTTATATCAGCTGACATAACAATTAAACATTGTGCTGTGAAAATCATCTTGTTCATCAACTAATCAAAACACGTAGTTGGAAATAAAAACATTTGAATCGAGGCTGTTACCAGTAGCACAAGTGATTGCAAATGGATATAAAATAAACATCATGCCATTAATACGTAGCATCGAAAAATAATTACGGTTCATCAAAAAGCTGCAACAATTGCCAAAGCTGGACCTGCAGACGACACGTCGAGTAAGAATCGTACTTTGAAATTCAAGATAATTTTTCTATGCAATTCAATAACAAGCAAAACAGGTGGATGAATACTTTTCGAATATTTTTGATTATTACCTTTTGTTTTTCTCTCTCTTGTTAAATGTTTTCCAGATCAATTATCTGATCATTTATTTTTTCTACAGTGGAACAGAAGAACGAAAAAATACGAAAAACTTTGACAAGAAAAAAAATCTTTGCAGCCTCCCAGTTTCCATTTGTGTTCACAATCCGTATTCGAATTTTTTTGACCCTTTTTTGTTCATTTTGTGGGTATTTTGATGTAATCGTAGGCAAAATAAACTCCCGCTTTTTTAATAATCGTGTCGTTTTTTTAATAATCTTGTGGGTGAAAGGTACCATACTACTGTTATTGTTATATAACAGTATGGTACCTTTTACCCACAAGATCATCAGTATTAGTGGCAGGATTTTCTCATTGAAGCAAAATTTGACATGCGCTGATTACGGCGTAGACGTAGCGACTTGCAAGCTGTGTTCAGAACAATACGTTGGACAAACTGCTAACAAATTTTCAAAAAGGTGGACTACCCACCGTAGCCAACGGAAAGCCAATACTCAACAAAAAAACGATAACGCTGCTCTCCGTCTTCATTCTCCTAACTTTCATCAGGGCCAAATTAACCCTCAGCTTTCAGAGTGCAACGAAATTACCAGGTATTTAAACCCTATGACCCTAGTAATTTAGATATTTATGAAAGTTAGGGGATCCATAAACTCAAAGCGAAAATTAACATAAACAAAATCATATTTTCTGTGGTGTAATTTCCTTGTTGTACTCTACACCGTTACACCTTTTGGTCTTTTTACTGTTTAGTCTTTACTACTGCTCTTTTCTGGTGCATTGTACTGCGCGTTTGTTTATACTTGCCTTTTCTACGCAGTGACGTCTTTTTTATACACCACATTTTTTGTAGAAGCTGTTGCAGTCTTTTCGCCTGGTTTTTGTATTTCTAAATTTTTGCTTTTTTCAGATACTGATGATGGTCCTTTGAGACTGAAATCGATTTTAGCATTTCAGTTTTAGTTTTTAATATATTGACTTTAAACGAATTGGCTGATTTTGTGTTAGTTTAGATTGTTTCTACCGTCTATGAAATTTATCCACAAAATCGTCAATTGGTACTTTTTTGTTCTGGGTTTGATTCTCAGTGTCCTCTGATCGATACGTATGTTTAACGGATTAACGAGTTAATGAAAAAGATAACTTCGTTATTAGGGATTAACGATTAATGGACTTGTGCCCACCTATAGTAAGTACCATAGGCTTTCCGCCAGTAAACCCGTCTACCTATGAAGCACCGCATTGATAATTTTTTAATTCGTTTCTTCATGCGAATGAACCAACTACTCTACATCTGTTAAATCACACCGAAGCAGAGTACCCTTTTAGGAATTCTGTTGGAAGTATTTCGTCTGGCTGGATCATCACACATGGTAGACTACTTTGTGCTTATCCGCACTACAAAATTTGCTTAAAGTGTCTTTCTCAAGGACTCATTGACGCATTGTTGATTCAGAATTGATTCGATTCTCAATAAACTTTCGGTCACAAATCCGACGCTAGGTGACGGCGCTACCAAATGAAGATTTTCAATACACCAGCAAAAGCAAGAACGTGAAACTTTAGCGAGACAAGAACAAAAGCAGAACTGAATGAGTGGGGCTTCACTGACCCATCCACAAGCGTAACCTGTAAGTTTGGAGTAAAAGAAGACACAGTACAACATCTGTTAACCGTTAACATGTTCTCTACTTGACGACCTGGCTTCATCGCTGATCGCTGCAAAATGTAATGAGAGAGCCAGACAGAGCGTGGAACTATGGCAAGCATTAATTTGATTCTGGAAGAATCATATATACTGTACTTAGAAGAGGTTTTGTCTCAACAAAACCAAAAGAGTGCTTAGTCGGAGCAGACTACACAATAATATCACTAAAACCTTAAAACCACAACCGCGCCGGTTTCGCCGAAAAACATCTCTTAGGGTGGAAAAGTCCTTATTCAAAAAAAAAAAAGTTGTTTTCAAGTTAAACTAAAGTTGTGTCGTTTCTCTCCTCAAAGGTTAATGAATTTCTATTCATTTCATTTAATCTAGGGAATAATGCAAAAATTCTAATCAAGAATATTTTTTCTCGCTACAGGTCGCTTCGCGGCAGGTTCTTCAGATGCTTATCGCATATTTGAATCATTATTTAAATAAATTTCTCAGTATGCGTCGCGCGCATAAGATAATAGGTTATATAATCCAAAGCGTCTTTTTGGGGCCTAGAACACTTCAACAAATTAATGCATTCTCTTCCGTTTTGGAGTTATGCACTTTTCTTGCTGGCACAAAAATGCTTAAGTACTGTTACGTAACAAAGATGTTGTTTTTATACTTGATGCCGCATTGTGTACTCTTTTCATTTGCGTCAAAAGTTTTGTAACAGGTTATATCATCGGCCGGTATCAGCGTACTTATGTAATCTTTACTTCGAATAAGCATATTACAATAATTAAAACTTAACAAAAAGACATTAGGTTGTCGGAAAATTTGGCAAAAATCTTTTTGGTAGGGCATTTTATAACGGGATACTGTCTCGAATTTATATACTACAGAACAAAGCATTTATTGTATAATACTCTTTAGTAACTGAACGCTTTTGTAGGCTTCAGGGATCATACTGTAGCTCTAATGTAAGACAAAAGTTAGAGAAAAAATATTTTACTTAGGTTTATATGAACCCAAATGGTCTTTATTAGCCTAGCTATACGTCTATGAAACTTGAAAAAATGTTTGATGAGTAGCCTAAAATATTGATTAAAGGAGGACAGCAGGCAAAATTAATGGGGTCTCTAAAGTTAGTGCAGTACCATTAGTTACATTTACGTAACTCCTTAAATCCTTTTTGATCAAACTTTCTTGAGATATTTACTTCAATATTACGTTGTCGTGTGTCCCTATTGGTACTTTAGCGCAGCATTAACGATTTTAGTTGGAACACTGACGGTAATTATTGTTTTTGCCTTTACAACGCATCACTGATTACTGTCACAATAGTTTCACAGATGGTAGTTAATCAGCGATGCGTGACGTTTGGGCAGAGCGTAATTGACGCGTCAGAGTTGCCTACTACATTCGTCGATGAGATGGTAAAGTCGAAAGACACCAAAATTGGTGGAGTATCACTTACCAGGGTACGAGTTGCCATTTGGTTAATACAAACTAAAGATACCCACACCAAAAACTTTACGACCAATGCCGGCCAGGGACTTGTAGTAGCAGTGCATTGCCGTCCGACAACTACATAGCATCAGGTAGTGGAAACTTGTAAGTACCTAATTTGTTTGGGCTCAGCTTGTACAATAGGTCGCTGATATTCTGTACTTTTGTCCTTCCAGATCAAATGCTACTCGAAACATGCAGTTCGATCAAAATAACTTACTTGTTGCACCAGCAGAAAATCTTCGTCAACGTTTTCATCACCTTTCACAGCCTAAGGATACAGGAAAAGCTTTGCGCTGGGGATTGGATTTTATAACAATTGAAAAAAGTGCAAATTCGTGATCTAAATCACGAATATGACAGGAACATGCAACAGGTTTTGATTTTAAACACCAAATTATGTTTCGTCGATGAAGTAATCAATCAAATCAAATCTTTCATTATACTTCTGTCTACGCCGAACGCATAACGAGTTTGTGGAACACATTTTGAAGTCATTGCCCCTGCTGGCAACGCAGCTTCTTACAAAGAAATGTCGCAACGGTGGTGAGGCAACACTGTGTCCAATTTGACCTGCCCAAGATTTGAACTTCGGACCTACTGCTTCAGAGAAGAACGCGTTACCGCTCGACCAACTTGACGGTGCCGAGTAAGTAAGGATTTTGAAAATCACCTGACAATAAAATTTTAAAAAACTATTGTGTCTTTGATTAAAACTTTTGCACAAAAATTGTCTTCTTAAAAGTTACTCTTGTAGTACCACTTTAAATTTAACTTGAGTTGGTTATTAACAAGCAATGCAAAAAATTAGGGTGCATAAAGCACTCGTTATAAAACAACAATTTGCAATTAAATTAAAACTAACTTTTCAATTCGTATTACTGAGTATCATCACTTAAATCAAGGTCTAAACACCAAAGTGCTGATATTTTATTATCAAAGCCATTTACGAACATAATTCGTCTCAACAAAATGGAGATATTTTTGCAGTTGAATAGCACGACTGAAGAAATTTGTTTTTTTCTTTTCAATTAAAAAGTCTTTCATTTTGTAAATAGCAATTACGCTTTACGGAGACAGGAAAATATACTCTACCTTAAAATATACAAGTTCGCTTTAAAAAGGGTTAATAAAATATATGAGTCTTACCCCCAAGACTAACCTTACTATACCGGTAGCAGATGAGAGTATTTTTCATTTTTTTGAGCAAAAAAAAGATTAATTAAGCTATTTATTAAGGCCTGAATCAAGATTTTGGTAATTACAAGCATTTGTTGAAGAGAGTAGAAATACAATGGGCAATACAGTAGAAAGACATTTGTTGAAGAGAGCAGAAATACATAAAACCTCTCTTACAATTATCTAAAAGATTGAAAATATTTTAATATCTTGATGAAATTCCCTCCAATTTTTAAAGGAAACACGGAAATTTATTTGAAGAAACTTGAGCTAAAATGCTGAAAGACAAATTTTATTGAAGACTGGTTTTATATATCGGGATGGATTTGCAATATAGGCCTCCTGAAAAAGGCCAGGGTTCCTGTACCAAAATATCCAACAAGCAGACTAGTTCAGGCCCGAACCCGAAAACTAATTTGAAACCCAAATTATTTCCAAAAAAAAACAAAAGTCAAGTTCGGTCTGAAAATTTTTACAATGTTGCCAAGTCATTTTGATTATATTTTTGCACACCTACAGTAAGACAAAAAGCAAGCATTAGGCCCGAATTAAGCTCAAATTTTTGTCAATTTGAGGCCCAAACCCAGCCCGAACCCGGCCCGAACCCGACCCATAAACTCCGGCCCGACTCACAACTCTGCCTTGTGCACAGTGAGCAGGAAGTCAAGATCTTTTTTGGAAGACCTTTTTCACAAAAATTTTTTTGTTTATTAGAGGCTGTTTTTTTTTCAGCAAAGTACGCAAAAGAGCTAAAGACTTAAGGTATTTGAATCAATTGTAAGTATTACTGCTAGTAAGCATGGTAGTTATGAATGCCAATACTTGGTCTTACAACCTAGACTTTGTCTTAAAAGCTTGCATCATTAAGTCTCATCTAGATTTGTTAGATATTTTTTTGATTTCAGCATTCAAATTTTAATCGGAATGACGTCAAAATCGGAAACTATTAATGATTAAATAGTAAATAACTAGTTTCACGCTTTCATCTGCCAATGCGTTACTTGGTTGCAAAATAATTTCATCGCATTTGAATTTTTGTCAAGTCCTTCTAGTTTATGGGCAAATTAAAGACACGTTTAAGTGGTCAATTTCCGATCCAAATATCACCGCTCGAAGGTTAAAATACTTTTAAAGACTTTAGAGACTAATATCACTTCAAATTCGCAGATGAGTATAAAAAACACCCACTCTGAATTGAAGTTGCAGCTGATTCAAAAATCCACAGTCTTGGCAAAACGAAGCCAGAACAGGAAGATAAAATTACCTGAACTCATCAAGTAGAGCTGATCTGTTCAGTGTTCATTAATTGTCTTAGATTTTTAAGCTGGGTAGGTTTTTGGAGATTTTTACAATTCAAGAGCAAAATTATTAGCGTCGATTCTATTTTGCATTGTAACGCAACAGAAACCTACAATACCTTAAGGTGCGACTACGTAAAAAATAAATTAACTGCCCTACGGGTTGCATTTTAAGTGTCTGCTAAGATGCGTTTACGCAGGACGCGAAGTTCTCAGCAACAGTTAAGCAACTGCTAGCGAAGTTTGCGACCGTTTGAAACCTTTCTCAAGTTGTCGATAACGTCAAATTTTGGTTATCAAACTTTGTTACTTTTGCAGTGGATTAGCACGACTTAATAAATTGTTTTGTTTTCAAATGGAAAGTTTTCCATTCGCACAACAATATTTATTAATACAAGAGTAATTAATAAAATAATGTTAAATTGACGACCAGGAGGCTCGGGCCCTTTCATTCAAACTTTTGCCAACCAATTTAAATGTATAACACGGTAGAAGTTCAAGGTTTTGTCCAAAAGTTGGAACCTTAGGCCCTTATCTAATTGTAATTGTAATTACATTTTATTCACCAAGTTGCCTTGGCCAGGAGAACAGCGAAAGGACCTTTCGGTCTTCGAGTCAAGCTGCCACCTGCCCACCTGTCTACCACACACGGTGGAGGCTTCACACTCTCCCTTTAATTGCTGAACGTCAAGCAAGGAAGCTGTGAACACCAATTTTTATAGTCTTTGTTTTGACCCAACCAGGAATTGAACACGAGTCTATCGCTTCAGTAGCAGACGCTCTATCCACTCGACCACTTATCGGTTAAATGATGCTCTATCCACTCGACTACTTATCTAACCTTTATATGAAGAACGTAATGCGCAAGCATGATTAGTAACCATTTATTGTCCCAATTTTAAAACAATCCACCGCCACCTTGCCAAAACACTCAAAAAACAAAAAAAAAAGTTAACTAGGAGAAATGCTCAGTGAACAGTTCAGTGAATTTGAATTTTTTTAAGAGGCAGCCCCCTGGTCGTACATGAACTCCTGAAAATGGTTATTTTCATGACAAAACAAAAATTGCATGGCAAATCTTCGAGTAAATTATTATTTGCTGTTAAAAGTATTGTAGGAAGCAATGTACCTTTCATCTCACAACATGGGCCAAGTCACTTCCAAATTTAACCCAAAAATGCAAAGTTTTAAGCGTGCTTTGGACTTGACCTTGAAGTATAGGGAGGACTTAACAATCTACTTTTTTCAAATGATTTTCAAATCTTAAAAACTTGGTTCTTTCAAATGACTCTAAAAACGAGCAAAATATAATATGAATAGCACTAAAATAGCTATTTTTTCAAAAAAATTGCCCTGCGGCTTGGGGTTTCGCCCTCAGACCCCTGCCGTCTGTGATACGTTTGACTTAAAATACTTTGCTCGCCACTTTTTTCAATTTGGACATTTTCGGGAAAGTTTTTAACTTATGTTCCAAGTGCTCTCCCGTTGGCAAAATCCTGTTTACGTATCAAATCAGGCCATGGCTTCTGATTTTCCATTTCGCGGTATTTTCGTACCACAAAAAGTCATTCTTAGAAAATTTCTGATGACGTCATTGCATGTGATTTGCGGTTTTGGTACCCCCAATCAAAAATCCAGGCTAGGCCTTAAGACAATTTTTGCAAGTTTCGCCTGCCTCCACTAGCTGGCCGCATTGCTCGGCCAAGGGCCAGGGGTGAAATCCCATCATATATGAGATGATTTAGCTGGAAACTAATCCATAATTGTAATCATTGTACTTGATATCCAATTCAATTGTTTATTTTGACGTAAAGTTTAATAGTTTTGCAATTTCCGCCTCTGAATTGCTTATAGTTCACCTTAAAAACTTCCAAAACGGATGTAATGGTTCCGAGTTTTTGCTTGGATGCAAGGTTACACGTAAGTTATCATGGTTTCACAAATACATATTAGGCAATCGTATGCACTTAAGAATAACTTAATTATGTTTGCGTTATGTTTATATTCATTTACTTTAGCAGTTTGGGCTTTCTGCCAGCTTATAATTGCTTCCATTGCCCCTCCCTTTCCTTATGAGGCCCTGTAATCAGTAGTTTGATTGTAGAAGAGCAGCATTCCACGTCGAGAATTAACGTCCACCCATCGAAATCCAGAGTCCCCTAGAAAGAAAAGGTCCCGGTCGCAATTTTACCTCGCTCTTATAACCCCAAAGTTTCCAAAGTTGAGATGCTTCTTGATAATATGCACAATACATTATCACACAAAGCTGTGATAAAAAGATTAAGTACAGCGAATAGTACAGACAATGTTGGTTGTAGCAAAGCTCCCATAGAAGTTTTAGCGTTTTTGGCAAAAATGACTCAATTTTAAGACCTTTTTCGGCTAATTTTTGGTTTGAAAGACCTGTTTTGAGCAGCGCAAAACGTGCACAAAATAAGCACAAAAAAAACTGGAGGACACAAGTTGAATAATTAAACGTTCTTTCGAATGATATTATGCGTAAGATTAAAGAAAGACCAAAACACACCCAAAATTTTATAGCTAATGGTGACAGATTATTTGCAATTTGCCGAGCAGCAAACACTAAACTGTTATGACATTGGCTAAAAAATATTCAAAATATAATGCGCCTTAGCAAGTTGTAGAAATGCTGCTACTTCAGAGCAAGCCATGGCTAGTTTGATATAAAAAAATAAGAGCTATGTCTTTCTTGCCCAGTGTAAAGTGCGGTAAATTTAAGTTGGAAAAAGCTTTTCAAAGCGGCAAGATTTTAGCATGTACTAAAAAATCTAAAATCTGCACCACTTCTACTCTCAAGCTGATTAAAATGATGCTAAAATGCCAGGTAGCGCAAACCTGTTCCACATGCATGCTTTATTATAATCTGATAACGCGATTTTAACATATATTTTGCACTTTTTTGCTTTGTGCCGTGGCCCAAAAGAGGGGAGGCATTGCACAATGCCCCCTACCCTAAATACACCCCTGGATGTGCATGTCATAACGGTCACAGCATATTAGTATCAGCTTGAAACCATTCAACAAGTATTTTCAAAAGGTGTGGTTTGTTAATACTGTTTTTTTATAATAAGTTTTATTTGTGGTAAAATAAATAAGTATATTTCGGTTGGTGCTTAGCTGTCTTTTAGTTGCAAGAAAGGAGAATTAGACCGGTGTTTCAACCGGCTTGACCAGCCGGTCGAAGAATCTCGACCCGAGCGGCAATCCGACCGGTCGGTCGACCCGACCGGTTTCCATCTCTGCAGTACATACAATGCTTGATCAATACCTAACAGTGTGGTTAGTAATCTCTCAGTAAATTTTTTTAAACTGCTTTTTGAAAGAATTGAAGGGTTTATTTTTTTTAATTTTCACTAATTTCTTTCCATAGTTAGCACCTCTAAATTCGATTTTTTTCTGTCCTGCAAATTTAGAGACTCGTGGTAAAAAATACTTAGATCTTCTTGGTTTTCTACTTGCATAATCATGAGTTTTGTCAATTGCTGTAAAGTTATAATTACATAATTTTGGTAGCTTGTTCTTAAAAAGGTTATGCATAAATTTAGCAAGCACCATGACTTGAAACATTTTTGTTTCAAGTCATGGTACGCATGATGTTGTTTAATTTGACTTCAATCTCACGAAGTTGGTTTTGGGCGGCTGTGTCTCAAGCAGTAATGCCATAAGTTAAACGGCTACAAACAAAACTATGATAAAGAATGACTAAAGCATGTGGTCGAGTGGATAGAGCGTCTGCTACTGAAGCGGTAGACACGGGTTCGATTCCCGGTCGGGTCAAACCAAAGACTATAAAAATTGGTGTTCACAGCTTTCCTGCTTGACGTTCAGCAATCGAAGGGACTGTGTGAAGCCTCCGCCGTGTGTGGTAGACAGGTGGGCAGGTGGCAGCTTGACTCGAAGACCGAAAGGTCCTTTCGCTGTTCTCCTGGCCAAGGCAACTTGGTGAATAAAATGTAATTACAATTACAATTACATGGGCATTTACAAAGTTATGACACAACATATTGCAACACCTTGCCAATTGAAGCGAAAGTTGTTGAATATAAGCGGACCAATTCAATTTATCATCAAACCACACACTCAAATATTTCACAGATTCGCTTCTAGAAATTTTTTTTTTTTTGATTTATATGTAACGAAAACTTGAGCTAATCGGTCGGTGCGGCTGTTCATTGAAAAGTAAGTTCGTTGTTTTAAAATGATTTAATAAGTGTTTTTTTTTTTCTTTTTGAGTTGCTTTCCTATTGGGGGCAAACTGATTTACTATTCCTGCAAACGTAACCAAAGAGTTCGAAAAGTTCGTTTACTGGAATGAGAGGGGTTTTAAATAGGAAACTGAGTTTGCTGTCTAGACGCTCAAAGATTTATCCAAGTCGAATTGAGTAATATCCGAAATTTTATAATCTAAACCCTGTCAATTTTTGTGACATGCCCTTTTAGATACCCTGACGAATATGCTGCAGTGATAACGAATATGCTGTAGTGATGACGAGTATGCTGTAGAAACGACGATTATGCTGTAGTGATGACGAATATGCTGCAGAAATGACGAATATGCTGTAGTGATAACGAATATGCTGTAGTGATGACGAATATGCTGTAGTGATGACGAATATGCTGTAGTGCCTCCAACTAGTGCCCTTACCAGGGGGATAAAGCTTTCCTCTCAGCTAAGTCACTTAGTAATTTCAAATCCTAAGCGACATGCTCTTAAACGCGTTTTGAACTTGACCAGATAGTAAGCCTGGGGACCACAGTGGATAAGCAATTTAAAGTCTTTGTATTCAGACCTTTCACTTGACTCTACAGTACAAACGTGCAAAATTTCATCCAACCGGGTTAAAATGGCTATTTTCAGTACTTTTGAAATTCTTTTTTGTGCCACTGAGTCAACTTACACGAATAAGTTGATTTGAGTCATAAGTTAGGCTTGCAAGCTTTTCCAGAAGGGTTCGGGCTTAAGATTGACAAAATATCAGATTTCAAGGGGGCGAAGCATCCAGCCATTTTCGGTAGTTTACAACAGCTAAAATAGAAATATAATTTTTGAAATTTTTTGTTCTGGTATTGGAGCTGCGGTTGTAAAGATATTTAACAAATACAAAGGGATACTCGCGTAAAAAATTTTTGGAAACCCAAGTTAAACCTGAATTTTAAGAACAAGCGGGAGTTATCAAAATTGGATTGGATACGTGATGTCACTGGAAAACCAAATATTATTCAGTCTCTCTTTTTCCCTCCACGTTGAAGCTGGGAGAACAGATTCAGGGTTTTCAAAAACTTTTAAGGGGGGATATCTTATTGTATTTGTTGAATTACTTTGCAACCGCAACCCCGAAATGAGAACAAAAAACTTCAAAAATTATGTTTCATTTATAGCTATTGTAAACCACTTTAGTTGGCTGGTTGTAATACTCAGCAGGCTTGGTATAGTATTTGTCGTTTGCTGCAGCTTTTTAGGTGCTATAAAAGCGTGATTAAACTGAATTTGCAAAATTACTTGACGATTTTGTTTAAGAGTCAATACAATTATTAATACACAATTATTATTGTTGCGTCGCAATTTACCAGGTGTAGTTTTATTTTAACCGCATCCGAACAATAACCGTACACATTTTTAGATCAAAATTAACTTTCGAGTCTGATTTGGCTTCAAATAACTTTTAGGTTTGGGCCTGCACTAGACGGCTCGTTAGCAACTTTGACGTCGATCGCTGGCGAGGAATTTAGGGACTCACGTACGTACTTCTACTGAGATTTGGGCTTGAAGGATAAAAGTATGGTATATCAGTAAACTACAAATTGTCCTAGTTGAGACCAAACAAATTATAAGCATACTTGCAATTACCGGTTTCTAGCTATAGGCAACGCACTGCTTTAAGTTTGTTCTACACTATGAGCAAAAAAATCGTGAGCGTGCGAGCGTATTCTTAGTTTATTTTAGACAACTGGCAACTTGTACGTTGTAGCAAGGGAGTAAGTACGCCGGGCCCCGCAGACGTTGATACGACATTTTATTTCCCGTCTCCAAAAAATAACACAAGCAAAACAGCGTTTCCCCATCCAAAATTTTACAATTTAAGTTCTGCCTGCGGTAATCACATTCTTCCAAGGGCTGGTTTGCATTGTGCATAAAATCGTGAGCGTATGATCGTAATTTTAGGCCGGACGTACCCCCATGCCAATGTAAAGTTGACAGTTGGTTAAAATAAACTAAGGATAGGCTCGTACGCTTACTTGGATTAAATCAAAACTTAATGGTAGTGCATTGCCCTATAGCTAGAAACCAATAATTGCAAGTATATTTATAATTTGTTTGGCCTAAACAGGGACAAAAGTTCACAGATATACTGAACTTTTATTCCTCCAAACCAAATTTCACTGCAAGTACGTGAATAAAATCAAGCAAAATAACTGACTTGGTGCACCAGCAGAAAATCTTTATCAACGGTTTTCATCAGCTTTCACACCCTCGCAATGCAGGGAAATACTTTAGGCTCGGGATTCGATTCCGTAACAATCGAAATCAGTGCAAAATCGAGACTTAAACCTTCAACATGTTAGGAACATGCATCAGGTTTTGATTTCAAATGCCAAATTATGTTAGGCCGACTAAGTGATCTATGAAAGCAAATCTTTTATTATACTCGCTATACTACTAGTTCGGTAGAAATAGCTTTTACCCGAAAAATTTATAAAAGCTGAAATTTGGCACGATGACTCAGGACCATGTCCTGAGCCACCAAAAAAACCCCCATGTTTTGCACATGGGACTTCCCTCTTTTTCGGCTTTTAAAGTCTGCCATTGAGTGTCAAACAGCTGTTGTCATCCAACAGCTAATTCAAAAGTTGTAAGAGTGCCAAGGTTTGCAAAGAAGTTGGTTTTCAAGTTGAGGTTTAAAAAAACTTACTTTGAAGTTGATGAAGTCATTGCTGGTGACGTCATTGCCAAAGTTTTGAAAAAATGACGTATTGATGGCTCAAATTGTAAATGAGAGTTAGGTTTTTGGTTTCAAACCAAAAATTGCTAAATCAAAGTGATGACGTCGCAAACGTTTTGAATGACGTCATCTGTCAGGAGTTTTAATGGTAAATTTGAAAGAGTGTTTGACCAAACGAAACATAGCAAAACTTCTTCTTTTTTATTAGCTTTAAACTTGGGAGAATTATGTAGTGAATTCAGTCGACTGAAAGTCAAAAACTGTGTTGTCAGTAAAACTCTGGCGTATTAGGCACCGGTGAAGCCATGGGGGGTTTAGGGGTACCAGTCTCCCCCTTTGTAAAAGAGCACAATTTCACAAAAATTATTTAAACGACAAAATGTCAAAAAACTACAGTAATTTAATAACGCTTAACTCAAGAGTAATTCTACGCTGAATTGCAAATAAGCAACGTCAAAACTTTTGAAGAAGGAATGCGTGTATAGTTAGTCTTGATATTTAATGAAAATCTAAGATCACTGCGTAGCCCGTATTGCGCTGTCGTGGAACGATAATATCTTGTCAGCTTATCCCACTGCTTTTGCGGTAGAACGCGAACAAAACAGAAAGCAGAGCGATTTCGCACCAGAAAACGCAATCCATTCGTTTCAAAACCCATCATTTTCCAAAATGGAAGAAGTAGAATCAAATACCGCCAAGATCTCAGGCGTATCAGTACACGAATTAAATGTCACCATAGTCGAATCGTATTTCGACCTAAATAAATTTCGAGAATATTTTATTTAAAAGCATTTGGAAAAAAACACTAATTGCAGAGCAAAAGCAAATCTTTTTCACGAGAATGACTTTAAGTTTACTTTGAACGTCGAAATTGATTTTTTATTCTACTGTTTTAGGTCCGTTTTACCGATTACGCGTTATTTATGCGTATAAATATACGCATGTCATTTGATTGAATGCATTTCGCCTGCTTTTCTTTTTTTTTACGTTTACATGGAATAAGATATCAGACGTAATTGGTCTAAACCGCTTTATGTAAGCCTACATTTAGACCAACCATCTAGTGAGCTCATTTATCTGAAAACCGACGGAATTAAAATAATGTTGCTCAAAAAGTTTTTATTAATTATCAAAAGCAAAACTACGATGTCAGCTTGACCCTTTAATTCTATTTTCAGCTGGAGTTGGGGAACGGCGATCGGCTGGTTTGAATTAATCTAACAATTTCAATCTGCGTAATGCTACATGTTAAATACAGTAAATAGTATGCTAATTTGTTTTCAGGAAATCTTTATCGATCAATTTCTATGTCCGCATGTTACATCGTATAGCTGAGTTCCCTAAATGGACAGCTTATAAACCGCATATTACACCGTATAGATGTGTTCCCGAAACCGCTAAGTGGACCCCCAAAAAATCAATTATTTGATGGCTTAAGCAAGGGTACTATTTTTTTGATATCAGGAGATAAGAAAGAGACAAGTACTTTGACATAGTTTGGGGGTACCCACCCTCCATGGGACATCCCCAAATGGACACCCCAAACATCAATTTTTTGAATACCACTTCGGGTGCCAGTTTTTTTGATATCAGTACATATTTAGGAGAAAAATATTTTTACGTGGTTTAGGGGTACCACCTCCTCCGGGGACCCCCCAAAATTGAATCCCCAAAAATCAATTTTTTGAACGGCTTCATTTTAGGTACCAGTGTTTTTGATATCAGGAGATATTTAGAGGCAAATATTTTGAAAGAGTTTAGGGGTACCACACTCCTGGGGATTCCTCAAATTTACCCCACTCCCAAAAAAAAAACAATTTTTTGAATGGCTCAAGCTCGTGTGCCTGTGTTTTTTTGCTATCAGTGGATATTTTACAGACAAATATTTTGGCGTGGTTTGAAGGTACCACCCCCTTGGGGATCCCCCAAAAACAGTTTTTTAAATGAGTTAATTTACGGTGCCAGTGTTTTTTGATATCAGTAGATAATCAAGAGACAAATTTTTTGACATAGTTTGGGAGTGTCACCCCCAAGACCCCCCAAAAAAACCAAAATCAATTATTTGATTGGCTCAAGCTAGGGCACTAGTTTTTTATTAGATATCAGCACACATCTAAGAGACGAATGTTATGACATCGTTTGGAGGTGCCACCCCCGGGGACCCCGAAAATGTACCCCCCAAAAATTAGTTTTTTGATTGGTTCAAACAAGGGTTTCCGTTTTTTTTGATATCAACAGATACTTAACAGAGAAATATTTTGACATAGTTTAAGGGTGCCACCTCCCCTCAGGGACCCCTCCAAAGTGGACCCCCAAAACTCAATTCTTTGAACGACCAACTTTACAATAATTGTGTTTTTGATATCCGTAGATATTTCAGAGGCAAACATTTTGCCCGCCAAACGGTCCCCTCAAACATTAACTTTTTGAATGGGTCAAGCTAGAGTTCTAGTTTTTTTGTTATTACAAAATACTGAAGGCACAAATACTTGGACATACTTTGACGGTGCCACCACCCGGAAATCCCCAAATAAACCCACAAAAATCAATTTTTGAAAGATTCAATCTAAGGCTTCAGTCTTTTTGATATTCGTAGGTATTTAAGTGACCAAAATGTTGACATAGTTTGGGGGTAGGCTACCACCCCTCCGGAACCTTCCCAAATGGACCCACAAAATTCAATTATTTCAACGGCTTGAACTAGAATGCTAGTTTTTTTCGATATCAGTAGATATTTCAGAAACTAACTTTTTTACACAGTGTGGAGGTATCAAACATCTATCCAAAACATCACTTTTGAAAAGCTAAATTTAACAAAAACTCCGACACCACCAAAGCTAGAGATTTAAAATTTGGAGATATGATAAGTCTATATATGAAGTTGTGCACCTGCGTTTTTGCAGTTGCTACGTCACGTGGTTTGTGGCAGACGCGCCAAAAACGATAACAAAGTTTAATACATGATTTTATTTATTGATTTTCGTCATGTATACACATGTGCTGCTGTGGCCTAGTGGTTAAAGGCGCCAATATAAGAAACTATTGTGATTGAATAAATCTGGGTTCAATCATTTACTTGGCCATCGGTTTTCTAAATCCAAAATCATATTGAATCCAGCACATTTTTTTGATTAGGACTAAATTGTTTTTAAATTGTTTATTTTGACATTAGATGGTATCCGATTCCATTCTTTGTAAAAATCCCCCCAAAATCAATTTTTTTAACGGCTTAAGTTAGGGTGCTGGTTTTTTGATATCAGTCGATATTTAACTGACAAATACTTGGACATAGTTTGGAGGTACCCTACCCCCAAACTCCCCCAAACGCCATTGTGTTGAACGGCTTAAGCTAGGGCTCCAGTTTTCTTGGACATAAAATGGGGGTACCACACCCCCGGAAATTCTCATGTGAACTCCACAAATATCAATTTGTTGAACTTAAGCTAAGGCTCCAGTTTTTTTTTTTTACATCAACAGATATTTAAGAGACCAAATGTTTGACATAGTTTTGGGTACTCCCCTCGGAAATCTTCCCTAATGGACCCCCAAAATCAATTATTTTGAACGGCTTGAGCTAGGGCACTAGTTTTTTTGGATATCAGTGGATATTTAACCGACAATTTTTTACGTAGTTTGGGGTACCAATCCCCAAATGAACCTCCCCAAAAATCACTTTTTGAAAGCTAAACTTAACAGTTGATTTTAGTCATGTGGGTTCATAAGCTGAGCTGGCATCCAGGGTTTGAAATTGTCTTGGTTCAACTGAACTGGATTCAAATACTTAGTCGAACATCCGTTTTACCCAAGCCACAAATGATTTAAAATCAACACTGGTTTTTTCAAAAGACAAAATCACTTTGTTTGCTTTGCATTTAAAATCAACACTGGTTTTTTCATAAGACAAAATCACTTTGTTTGCGTTGCATAGGATTGAGTTTTACAGAAATATCGGTAACCTTCAAAGTACAAAGGGGAAAATGATGGTGACATGGAACTGGCGGAAGTACGGATTATTTTTCTCCGGAAAAAATGAACATCTAGTTTTTGTAATAATTTTAGTTTAGCGGTTCTTTTACTATTTTACATAATGAAGCACTGTAGGTTTGTGATTTTTTTAGCACTTTCTGGGTTTTTTGTTTGTATTTTAGATTAGGGCATTTTAGTGCATTGACAAACAAACTGGCTCTTTTCTGTCAATTGGTATGGATATAATTCGACTCAACAGATGTTAGGTATTGCCATAAGATGGTTCGAGTCATAGTAATGTATACAATTTGCATACATTAACATTTTAAACTTGCCAAAGTAAAAAAACAAAGTATAGAATTGTTACGATTTAAAACGTAATAGAGAGTAAAAAATTAAAAAGTCAAAATTTGAGATCGACGTGAAAACGCTCTATTATTACAAAACCTCCAATCTTTGTCAGGGCTATATTTAAAAGTATTCTAATAAGTATCAAAAAAGCTGACTAAATTTCTTTTCAAAAGTGTAACGTGTCAAACACCATGTAAAGTAAATCGTAATTATCATTGATTGATGTTTTATTTCTTGATTTGCTGACAAGTTTATTTATTTTTTCAGTAACCGGCCATTTGGTTGAGCAGTAACGCGTTTGCCTCTGGACTAGGAGGTCTGATGTGCGAAACTCGGCCGATCAAATCGGACTCAGTGTTGCCAACGTCTCGCCACCACTGCGACATTTCATCGAAAGAAGTTGTGTTGCTTGCAGGCGCAATGACGCAGAGATGCTGGGCCCCTCAAATTTCTTGCACACTTAGTTGGGCGTAGTACAGCGAGTTTAATGAAAAAATTAATTTGATATTGTTTCACTACCGATGCTCAGGGCCAAAATAATTGAGTGCCAGTAATGTTCCAGCATTGGCTCATTTCTGGAACAAATCCAAGAAGAAAATATACAAGTTCTTTATTAAGTTGTTTTATGGTCTCCACCTTAATTACCATAAAAATTAAACACGCCCAACTTGAGTGAAAACTTCATCATTATTTGAACTTCAGCTTAATTTCGAGAGTAAAACAGGCCCACCAGCACAGCAGAATCAAGCCCATCAGTATCTTATTCCGGCTCTCCGATGTTTTAGTTTTCTTTTTTATGCTCAAAAAGGAAGGATTTTTCTCTTTACTAATTCTGGAATAATTAGACATTTAAAGCACTGTGAGTTTGAGTTGACCACTTCAACAGAATAAGATTTTGTTAACCATTTCTATGATGTATTAATGCAAATTATTGTCTCAGATATCGGGAAAAAATTCTTAAATTTAAAACAAACCTCTTAAAGCTGCGATGCCGTGTGCAGATAATGCAAAAAAACAACAAAACAAAACTGGTAAATGACCAATTAAATAGATACCATACAGCCAATCAATTTAGTCGACTAAGAAATTATTGATTTTGGTACGAAAGCAAAATCTTCTTTTCCAACTGCTGTAAATTGCATTGCACATTCTGAAAACTTGTAATTAGCCGAACTTCAAAGGCTTTGACTTAAATTTTGTATTTTGTAGGCAAGTTTTTAAGAGAATTCCTAAAATTTAGTTTGAATTGAAAAAAATGACGACAAAAAATTTAACGTTTTGATAAAAAACTCTATTTGGAAACATTTGATGATTTTGCGTTACAAACCACGTCTGTCCAATCTGACTAAGGTTTACAAAGCACAGCTAATCGCAGAGTATAAAATACACCATATATATCAAGGCTACAAATCGAGTCTAAAAATTTGCAATAAACAAAACAATAATGCTGATTACTGGCCGTACAGCAGAGCTTAGTGATCATCTAGTACTTTGTCTGCAAGGACTATAGACCAGACGACCGCCCATAAACCTGTAAACACCCATTGCTCATAAAAAAAAGGTGCAGCTCACAACCTCAAGGTAATGGTAATATAGTACTTCAAGTGTTTGAAACCCAACAGCCTATCTTACCTACTGTAGAAATTATCAATGGCTCTTTCAGGAGTACCAGGGGTTTGTGATAACACTGGAACTATTGATCGTCAACAGACCAACCAGCTGATTCCTACAACAAACAGTTTATTCTTCGAGGATCTTAAATTCATAATTTTTAGTCTTAAGGTGCATTTAGATTGGACGTGAAGCAACGCGAAGCGACGTGAAGCAACCAAAATTTGACGTCATCGACAGCTCGCGAAAGGTTGCAACCGGTTGCAACCTCGCGAGCAGTTGCGCAACATCGCTTGCTTGCAGGCTGTAGTAGGATAACCTACTAAATCACTGATCGGATTTTTACGATCGCTGTTTGCTACGAAATAATGTAAATAGTATATTTGTATGGTTTAGCGCCTATTTATCAGTCCAAAGAGTAGGTTGTTGGCAAAGTTAGGTTCGGGATAGCCCTAGGGCGTCCAAGTTAATTTCGCCAATTACTATGATATTTAGACAGCTAAGGCTGTAAATCCTAGAGTGATTTTTTATAGCTATGCCTGATCTCAGAGCTTCATTATAATGAATTCATCTAAGCAGTAGGCCTAGCCCCACAACATCTAGCTTTCAAAACAAAAGTTTTTATTCTGCACAACATAGCAGAAGCTACTGCATCAGTCCAGTGGTTCTTTTGGTTGAGCAACTTTTGCTTTTTTGTCTTATACTAACCTGGTGTTGTTTTTTTTTATAGAATATAAAAAAATATAAAAAAAACCACCAACAGAATATAAAAAAAACCACCAACAGGCTAGTTTTGAATGTGTTGATAGTGTTTTTACCCATTGTTTGTTAGCTTGTTGTTTTAAAAGTAACCACAATTGTACAATTGCTCGAATACTGGAAAATTCATGAAAGGTTTTTTGCTGTCTACTTGGTCAAGACAACTTTGGGAATAAAACTGGATTTAGAGTTGGTTTCAAGCTACATATAAGAGCTAGATAGATACAAAAAATCGAAAACTTTCTATGAACTTTTGGATTGGCCTAATTAGTAGTTTCTTCTTTGAATAGCAACAAACATGGACTTTTTTCTTCTGAATGTCCTCTTAAAAGTCTTCTTGTTTCTAATGGTTTATGACTTATGATCAAGTTGATGTCAAGTTGATATCAAGTCAAGTTGATCAAGATGGTTTATGATCAAGTTGAACTGGAAGCAATGGTTTCGGACTCCCCCAAGTTTTATAATCATGAATATTGTAGTCTGGTAATGATTTTTCACTCCTGTCCTATGTGATGAAAATAGAAGTGTCAAGTGTGTTATATTCATTTACTGTGTCTTCGTGTAATATCTGAATTAAGTTGTTTGTGAATTTCAAAACATTTTTAGTGTCTCTTAAAATTTTAACTGCGCTACATGGTGAATAAAGTGACAAATTAAACAATTTTAAGTCTGAAGTTCAATCATTACAATTACAGTCAGTATAATCAGATAGAACTAGAACGCCAATATATATCAGTATATCTAACGAGTAGAAAGTGACAGTTCTATTTTTTGCTGAGTTTAGTGTTATTGGTAGAGAAGCAGCTGTCAAGCAAGTCCATTAATATTGTTTCATTCTCATTAGTCACCTCTAAACAAAAATTTTGATACAGCATTTATAATAATAATAATTGGACTTGGGAAGGAAGCATCAGTTACATGAAAATGTGAAAACTAACAACACTTTTATTCAGGCTGATGCTTGAGTAACAATTTTCACATGAAAAAATCTAAATGTTTTTTTTTATCAGGGGCATTATTTCTTTTTTTATTGCTAAGAAGAGGGGGCTTGACCTTGCAGCTATAAATTTGTCTGTATCTTTTAAAACGGTGGTTTGGAGAGAAGCCCTTTGAGGTAAACGCGACCGTCGCAACGCACTGGTACCGCAAAAAATGCAAACTAATAAAATGCTCTCGAAAGCATTTAACCGGACTAAACATCGATAAGCTCTCCGTAGGCGAATAAAAACCAAACGTAGTTTTAGAGGCTGACTTTTCCTTAAAGCAACTGCTGGTATTACTGAGCTAAATTCTTGTCCTTCGATGATAGTGTCAAATCATGCAAAAACTGCAATGTTTTTTTTGCTTTCTCCAGCAAACCAACACAGCAATCCATTGCACAATAAGCAAAAAATTTACTACATAGGCCTAACTGATGACAAATTCAGCTTTCAGATACACTCACAGCGTTAGCATTGGGAGTCTTCATAAACAGCACTAAATAGCTAACACAAACAACTGTTTAAGCTTACTACAGGTATCAAAACATGCTTTCCTGAAAAAGAAAAATCACATCAAAAAAACAACATAGTTTACGCTTTAAATGTACATGTAGACTAGCCTTTTGGTCTACACTCTTCCAGATAGATCTACCAGTAGGCCTACCATAATGAGACATGGATGGTGAAGGCGTTTTTTTTTCAAGATTGTTTTGTTACCTAGGCTATTACTGTAGTTTAGACTCTTCTTCACGGTTATTGCTTCATAACATAATGCAAACTCAATCTTCGTTTTTATTCCAGCGCGCTATGACGAAACAGAATCTGTAATTACTATAATAGCGCTTCAATAGTAAAGTACCCAACGCTTTCTGCTCATTGAATACATTTTGAAAGTAAGTTATCAAAAGCAGCCAATGAAGCGACCTGTCGCGAAGATTAGCTACTACTTGCGAAGGTTGGCGAAGGTCGCCAACCTTCGCTGCTTCGCGTTGCTTCGCATCCAGTCTAAACGAACCTTTGGGTTAAGTTACGTTGTGTTTTTCTTAATTCTGTATACGCTCAAGTTACTTCCCCCTCCTCCCTTTTCAAACTTGCAGAAAGCTAAGCTATTACCACATTTCCGGTGCTGAACATAAATGATAAATTCATCTTCATTCTAAGTGATTGTGATTTGTGACGATTTTTTGTTATTATTTGTTCACAAAGGCGTGTTCTACGAACAATGTCTACGTAACATATTTTTGGTTTTTAGATATTTAAGAAATTTTAGCAATTTTCGATTTGTAGCAATTAGCTTAATTATTCATTATCTTGTGAGAGTTTGCCAAATTCTTGAAAGCTAATGCCAAACTATTGCAAATAGCTTAGAAAAGGATTATTTAAAAGAACACTCTCTTTGGTGATATTTATGCCTTGAATATAAATTAGGTTTCGATAGCAACTTCAAGTATGATGCCATTTTTCATACTGCAGCTTTGAATTAAGTTTTTGACTTAGTGGATGCTTAAGAGCAACTTAGGCTTTAAATATTCTATTAGTTATTGACCAGTATTTTGTTTTATTTCAAAAGTTACATAGCAGATTTTCAACATATGTTTTTCACAACTGTGAAGTAGCACTTTACTCCCACAAAGGAAAGCAAATGTGTGAGTGAAGCGCTACCTCACGGCTGTGAAAAAAAAAATTGATTTGCTAAATAAAATTTATAGAGAATGGTCAGTCAGTCGAACGTTAATGCGTTCGTCTCTCGAGCATGGGATCTGAGGTTTAAATTTTGGCCCAGTAAAATCGGAGAATGTGTAGCCAACGGCAGGCCACTGCATTTCTTCGAAAGGAGCTATGTAGTTAGGGTACAATGACGCGGAGATGGATCCCGCAAACTTGTAACACGCTTCGGCGTAATATGGCGAGTACAATGAAAGATTTGATTTAAAAATTTTTGAAGTAATGCAAGCTATTTGACAAATGCCTGATAGAAGAGCTATTGGTATTGCCCAAAACGTTCGTAGTATCAAGCAAATAAAGTCAATGCAGCAAAATCACCCAACCAATGCAGGCAAAATTCGCCAAGTGTTAAAATTGCTTTATATTTTGTCACAGTTTCTTATGAAAGGTCAACAATGATCAAAATGGTATTATGTTGTTCAAATTCTTCTTATTTTTTTGCATACGCCAAATTGCAAACTTGTATACTGAGGGCTATAAAAAGGAGTTTTATTTTGTCATTCTTGTTTGTTTAGGATGCGACGTAGAAGATAGGAGTCATTACGAAGCAAAAGGTTAGCAACAATTAAACAAACAAACAAACAAAAAACAAATACACACGTAACTTGGCATGAAAAAGTTGTTAGCAACACAATTTGATCACAAATTCCAGCGTCAACAAAATATTTAAAAATAAATTTGTTACTAATGTTTTAAGGCTATGTGAGTTACAGTATTTGCCAATAGTTTATCAGGAAATACAGTACGTTCTAATTATAAAGCATATGTACCCAAAACTTGATTAACTAGATATTGATCACTTCAAGAATAACAACTACAATCAAATACAACCGGAAAAATTTTGGTCAAAATCAAACTAAAACCTTTCTTACACCCGCTAAATGACGACGAAGCGTGTAACGATACGGTGGGCCCAAACTCCGTGTCATGCCGCCAGTACAACACAGCCTCTATTCATGAAATGTCGCAACGGTGACGAGTCATTGGCAATGCTATGTTCGATTTGAGCAGCCTGAGAATTAAAGCACAAACACGAACTCATCTCCTTTTGATCATGGTTTGACCAACTGGTCGGGATAAAGTTACTGTTATCAATTAGATTTTAGATTCATTAATTTTTTGATCTCTTTTCAAAAATTTCCCTCACCAATTGACAAAGTTCATCGCCTTTTATCTTGAAGAAAATATTTAAGGTTGTTTAGGGTGACCATTTTGGCATCTGCATTATTTTATTGCTGCATTAAGTCGCTAACTACTAATTATTATTATTAAAATGGCAAAGCTACTGGCAAAATATAGCAAACAATATTGCTACTTCACTTGCACAATATTTCTTAATTTATTATGCTACAGTGCTGTTCATAATTCAGGAGCCACCCTGCAAAATTGCCCATTTTGTAAGTTCCAAGTCGAATTTATGATATGTGCTTTAATTGTATATGGGCAAGTTATATATTTTTGTAAAGGGTTTGCTACGAGAATTTTACTGAAAAAAATTTTTTTTTTGAAATAATTATTTGGGGCCAAAATACACCCCTTAAGCATGACGTCACTTTGATGGGCCATTTTTATAATGGTAACATGGTTGCAATGATCGAATTAGCAAAATGAAATCGAAAAATTATGTTTGTAATTATTGTGTATTCTGATGACCTGAGGTCACATCTTGGGTCACATCATGATCACACCACGATTTGCTCCCTATGACGTCATAATGGGAGCAATTTCAGGACTTTCTGGATGTTCAACCTTTTTATTCAGTTTCAGTCATCATGGGCTTCAAACCGATTAGTGCAGAACAGAGAGGAGTGATTATTTATCTTTACAATGAAGGAAAATCGCAGAGATTTATTGCAAAAAAGACTGGTACATCTCGTAAAGGAGTGCAAGGAGTGTTAAAGAGGTGGATCGAGACAGGAGATGCGAAATGTCAGCCTCGATCTGGAAGGAAGCGGAAATCAACAAAGAGGTCTGATAGAACTTTGGTCAGGATTTCTTTAGGAAACAGGAGACTGAATTCAAAAGAGTTGGCCAGAGAGTTAAAGGAAAGTAGTGGCGTTGAATTGTCTGCTCCAACAGTGAGGAGAAGGTTGCTGGAGAATGGTCTTCGAGGATGTAAAGCTCGAAAAAAACCACTCTTGACGGAAAAACAAAGAAAACGCCGATTAGATTGGGCACGCTCTCATGTTAAGTGGCCAATAGAGAAGTGGAGGAAAGTTCTTTTCAGTGATGAGTCGACTTTTACTGTAAACAACCATGCTGGAAATAATTTTGTGAGAAGAAAACCAGAGGAAGAGTACCGGCCTTATTGTATTTCACCGACCATCAAGCATCCCCAGTCAATTATGGTATGGGGTTGCATGGCTGCAAATGGTATTGGTAGGCTCAAAGTGGTGTCTGGGATGATGAACGGGACAAAGTATATTGATGTGCTGGAAAATAAAATGTTACCCAGTGCACGTTCTTTGTTTTCCGACGATGATTGGATTTTTCAAGACGATAATGCTCCATGCCACCGTGCTAAAAAAGTCCAACAGTGGTACAGGACCCATAAAATTGAACGAATGGATTGGCCAGCCCAATCTCCTGATTTAAACCCGATTGAAAATTTGTGGTACCGAGTTAGTTGCATAATTGGGAAGAATAAACCAAAGACGAAAAGAGAGCTTATCGAACAGGTGATTGCTGCTTGGTTTCGAGTGATTTCACCCGAAGAACTCAACAAACTTGTTGAATCACTTCCTCGACGATGCAAAATGGTGATCGAAAACCATGGATGGCCAACAAAATACTAAATCAGCCCTTGCCAAATCAAACGGCTCTTTTCAGAGCCACTATTCTGTAAAAAGAGTGTTAATAATTTTGACAATTTTGTAATCTTTCCTAATTTTATTACAGGTACGATATCAACTTGACATTTTAGCAAAAAAATGTCATGCTGCTTTTAGGCTTTAAATAAAACCAAGAAAATATCATAAATTATGACGTCATAATGAGTGACGCGCGATGAAATCATGAAGTAAATATGACATGACCTAAACTTGTTACAATACCCGATAAACTATCCTTATTCCTTTAATTGCTTTTGACACCAATACTGTAATGCATATTTGCTGTTAGTAAGGAAATGAGTTTTTTGGCATGACGTCACGTAATGGGGGGCAGTTTGGCTTTAAAATTATTTTCAAAAAAAAAAAAAAATTATGCCGAAACATTACCAGCAACAAACCCTTCACAAAAATATATAACATGTAGATATATAATTATAGCAAATAGTATAAATTAAACCTGGAACCCAAAAAACGAGTGTTTTTGCAAGGTGGCTCCTGAATTATGAACAGCACTGTATTTGACCTAAAAGTCAATAGCCGTTTATGACGCAAAATAACTTTGCAGAATCAGCACAATCATAATTATTTACGTTTGATGCAGCAATTTCAATCGCATTATTTCTGCTTATTGCTGCACACTACCTATTAACTATTCCCATTAGGCCAGTGTTTCATCAGCATCTGAATTCACACATAGCCTATCCTGGCATCCCACCCGAACCTTCAAACCACACACGAGGGCAATTTCTACACTTGCCATCGTACCCTCTTCTCAGATTACTTTGATCTAAGTCTGACAACAAGGTCACCAGAAAGAGGATTCTCGACCAGTATCACACTGGCACTTCACTTAGCTCAACCGCATTGCGCTAGCATCACTAAGCATGGACACCATATATGACATCACATTAGCAATTTACCACAATAGTACGCTATATGCATATTTCAAACTTGTTTGTTATCATCAGGCGTACATAACTGTGTAAATGCTTATATGTATATTCATAAATGCCTATATGCATATGCATAAATGCATAACTGTGTATATGCCTATATAGGCATTTACACAGTTATGTACGCCTGATGATAACAAACAAGTTTGAAATATGCATATAGCGTACTATTGTGGTAAATTGCTAATGTGATGTCATATATGGTGTCCATGCTTAGTGATGCTAGCGCAATGCGGTTGAGCTAAGTGAAGTGCCAGTGTGATACTGGTCGAGAATCCTCTTTCTGGTGACCTTGTTGTCAGACTTAGATCAAAGTAATCTGAGAAGAGGGTACGATGGCAAGTGTAGAAATTGCCCTCGTGTGTGGTTTGAAGGTTCGGGTGGTATGCCAGGATAGGCTATGTGTGAATTCAGATGCTGATGAAACACTGGTCTACTGGGAAAGCAGCAATGTGAGGTAAGTGCTACCTCACAGCCGTGAAAAAAAAACTTTATTTTTCAAGTCTGCTATGTAACCTATTAACTAGCTTGCGAAATTAAGTAAAACTTGTGACAATATAGCTAAAATCGCCTAACGTTGAAAATAGCCAAAAGGGGTACTTTTTAATTAAATATCTGCCCCTTTAATCCAGTTCTAACTAAATACTGTAGTTTTGAATATCATGTGACTTTAATAAAAATTATGAAAAATCTTAATTATAGAGCAATAAGAAATTTCGCAAATCAATGGCGACCCGTGCCGATAAACGATTAGGTAAAATTTTTTTATTGTATGCACTCCACAATAGTACTAATTAAATTCATAACGGTTGCTGAAATGATTGCAGCGGAATAATGGTATATTTTAATACACAATTAACTCGGCATAATCGGGGAATTTCGATAATGATTACGTTGGAATACAAACTTCAAAGTTCACGTGATGGTCAACTGTTAAAAGAGCAACATCAGACCTGGAGAACGCTAATTGCAATCGGTGTTACGCCGTCTGCAAATGGGGAGTATTATGTTGAACCCCGGCTAGATTTGCTGAGGCACGCGTAAATGACACCAAGAACCTGGCTGCATCCCTTCAGAATCAAATTATGACTCTTCGATTCTCTTCATAAATCTGTTTAACCATTCTGGCAAGCAGTCATTTTGCAAGACGATGGCAGCTTCTAAAGTGTTTTTCAAAACTGTTTGATTTATGGAAGCATTCCAATTAACCAAGTCCATTAAGTGAAACACCTAACTAGCACTTCGCTTTAAATGCGATTTGGAAAACATTTTTCTGCTTCACAAGAATTTTTTAATTTGTTTTCGTATTCCTAATTGAGATTTTGACAGCCATAATTATCAATTGCAAAAGAGTACATTATATTTACTTCAGAAAAGAGTAATTGACATTGTTTTATGGCATATGAGGTCGATTTCTGTGAAGAGGTACGTCCTATTTTTTTTGCATTAAAATCTGAATTACTTCGGACTCGAATGGCCTATTATGTATTTATACATGGTGCTGGCAAAATGACGTCAGCCGCAAGGCAATGCAACAAGCGAAACTTGGAGTCGCTCGAAGAGGCTTTTTTAAATGCTCACTTTTTTGGTTCTTTTCCCCAATTTTTAAGTTTTTTGATGTTCTTAATCGGCTACTTATAGTTGTTTTAAACAAGAAACAAAATGCAACTGAAAAGTGAATATAAAGAGCTACAAAATGGGACCGAAAAGACCTTTTTGCAACGTATTTTGCTTCCATGTCTAATTTCCAGCTTTGAAATATAATAGCAATTGCGCGTTTGAAAATACTATGCAGGAGTGTTTAAAATTGATTCTACAGGTATTTCCTCATTATTCATCATGTTGTCTTGGTCAGGAGACCGCGAAGCGAATTTTCGGTCTTTCAAGTCAAGCTGCCACCTGCACATCTTTCTACTAAGTTACACACGGTGGAGGCTTTACACTACTCCGTTTGATGCTGAAGGTCAAGCAGGGAAGCAGTGAATACCAATTTTGAATTAACCCAACTGAAAATCGAACCCAAGTTTATGGTTTTGAGAGTAGATGCTCTATCCACTCGATCACTCACTGATCGGTAAACGTGATAGCCTTGGCGCAACTTTCTATGTTGAGTGCTGTAACATAAACTTTTGTTGTTGTTTTTTTATAACAATTACAGGCATTTTGTATACAGTTAAAGTTTAGTGCTGATAATTTATCGTACACTTGTATACAAAAAAACAACAACAAAAATAGCTGACAGGCAGTTTCGTCGTTTTGAGAAAGTTTCTCATGAAGTAATTAATTTGAAGATATAAACAGCAATTTTTGTGGTTATTGCTGCTAAAAAAACGCTGAATAAAGGTGTTGGCATGCTTGCAAAATGCTGTTAATTTTATTGCCATTATAAAAATGAATGTTAATAGACATCAATGACGTTAAGCAAATTTTCCAAATCGCTGCAATGAGTAGTTGCGCAAAGGAAACGGTTGTTAGCATTTCATTCTGCTTCGTGAAACTGTAACAAATAATACTGAAGAATGACTGCGCTGTTTTTCAAAATTTCTCAAAATTTTGCATATCAATTGCATCAAATTTTTTGCTAAACTCTGCATCACTGCAAACACAAAGAAGACACGTTGCCACACATAATACAGCGCTAACTCTCCCTTAACAGACCCTCTATGGTTAAATGCCAAATAAGGTAGCAAACAATGCTGCCATTGAGGATAGGCTCGATCTGCCAACTTTGTTTTGACAGCGTAGGCTTTAATTCATTACTAATTCTCGTTGGCTCCCACCTTCAATTAAAGAAAAAACAAGCGAAAATTTGTTGAAGATTTTTTTTCCCTTTTTGGTCTTTCACCTCCAGCGAACTTTTGGTCAAAACTTTTATTTGTTTGATCTTCACTTGATACTGGCAGAAAAACGGAACGACATTTTGGTGAAAATTTTTTTAGCCTTCAATTGAAAATGGCAGAAAATACAACAAGAATCTTTTAGAGCCCACTCTTTTATTTCTTTAGGACAGCAGCACTGGCAGTAAATCGTTACAGCACAGTACAAAATAACTTGCTCGAAGTATTTTTTATGAGTGAGAATTATAATTACAATCACGTTATACTTTGAACTTAAAAAAAAGCTTTGATGGTTGGGAGCAGGTTCGATAAAGCCGGTATGTTAAAGTATTAAAATTATATCATAAAGCTGACTTAATATGGCATTAACGATTTTTTTGCAGAGTTTATGAAAATCTCACGGCTTATATAAATCTCGATTTTAAATGTTGTAGCTAAAAACAGCACAAATTTTATTGAATACACTAAATTCACAACAATCCGTAATTTAATTTTTATTCTCTTTCTTCAATTTTTTTGTCTGCTTATTTAGATCAGCTTTGGCTGTAAGATAAGTTAGTTCTCAAGCCATCCACAATCAGAAAAATTTATTCCGTAATTTTAGATTTTTTTTCTTTGATTGTGTTTTACGTTTGGTCATATTTTCTTTTTAAAAACGAACGAAAAAGTTTCAAAAAAAGAGATACTGTAAGTTGAAAGGAAATAACGTTGTGATGAATAATGTAAAATCATTTTTGATCGTTTACCCAAATCACTTTTCAACAGTTCCTTCAAACTACTTGCGACGAAAAGCAAAACATATCGTTTCTTTTGAATAAGATTGATAATGACTTTAGTTTAAGTCGAAACGTCTCGAAATAGAATGATTTATTTTATCCTGGCTCTGTTTTTTTTGTCTAAGCTCTTCACATCGTCCCGTTATTTTGCTCCGAAAAGCATATCAGTCTAATGAAATCTTGTTTGCAATCGACAATCATCGTTTTTGGCAAATTACTTTAAGCAGCGTATTCATCTTGTAGTGGCCGGGTATTTTGGGAAATCAAATTTAGAGTAGACAAAGTTTTTAAGGTTAGCCTTAAAATTTGAAAACTGAATTCGATACTAAAAGCAATTTGGTCACATGTACCGCTATACAAAACTGTGAAAACTAAATGCAATTACCTGCAGTATACACGTTTTACATTCGGAATTCTATAAACACAATTTTCACGCATGAAAACATGCACAACTGAACTACAATAAAGCACTGCAACACAAGCAACATTGTAGAGAGACCAGACAATATATCACTACGAAAGCATAACGCTAACTAAGTCATTACAATTTGTGAAAATTTTCGTATTAATACTGCATAGCTCAGCCTACAGCTGTAAGGCACATTCAATCAAGTCAAGTTCTTCACTATTGTTCAAATTTGAACTTTCTACATCTTGCCGTTTTCAAGATATTACAGTTTAAAGTTAGCAATTTTTCTCTTACTTCAGTGTAGCTATTTTGCCAGTATTTTGACGAAAGATTAACTTTTAGAAAGTTGGCTTGAGTTTACTTGAAAAGCACCTAATTTACAATTCTGTCTCTTTACTTTGTTTTAACCGCAACACTGCCGAAAACACATTGAAAGTTATAAAAACACACAGCGACTTTTTTAAATTTTGTTTGTAGTTGGCAACCCTGGAAAAATTCCTAAAGAAAAAAAAGCATTTCTAACGGGAAATCTAAACTGTCATATCTTGGAAACAAAGCTCGTAGAAACCTTAAATTTGGCAAAGTTATAGTCTTTAGATCTGTCAAAATTTTTTGAGAAAAAACTGAGAAAAAATTTTCTATCTGAATGCTCTTTAAAGAGAGACAGCATTGCAAATTGCTAAAAGAACATAGATCAAATTAGATTTCTCTGCTTTACAACATTATAAATTTGTCAAAAATTTATGTGCCTTGAGAAACTGTTTTTCTAAAAAACTAAGAAAGGTGGCAAAATATCTAGCCTAAGAGAAAGTAATTAAGCAAAAAATAAACAAAACTTGTGACCGTAAAGCCAGAAGCGCCTAACCTGGGGAATAGCCAGAAGGGGTTTCATTTGTCTTATCATTTAATAGTTCGACTCTTTGATCGAGTTTCTAACTAAATGGTTTTGATTATTACACGTTGTTGTAGAGAAATTATGAAAAATCTTAATAATCAGAGCAATACAACTGCAAAATTACAGTAAAAGGTTAAAAGCACAACTGTCTGTTTCGTCCTAAGGACTCACCAGGCGCTGAACTCATCAGCAACTGATCAGTCCTTAGGACGAAACAGACTATTGTGTTTTTAAACTAGTGCTGTGATTTTATGGTTAAAAGTTGCTTTAATTTCACTGCTGCAAATCATCAAGCACTATGTCAGAAGATCGATTGTCAAAAATTTTCTAATCAGAGAAATAAAATTTAGCAACACAATGGCGACACTTGCTGGTGGATGATTATGTAAAAGTTTTTGATTTGGAGCCCTTCTGTTTCCACTGTACAATATTACTAATTAAATTCATTCAATAGCTAAAATTTGTTGCAGAATAACAAATCAAAAAAGTATCCCCAGAAAATAGCCAACAAGAGAAATATTTTGAATTAGCTATCTTCTTGGCGGTTGGTTGTCGCAAAAATAACTTTGATAAACATCTTCGTATTGTTGGTTACGTCTCAAAGAAATAATGTTCTCTAACTCGTAACTGTTTTGTTACCACAACCCATCTATTTATTGTAACATCTTGGGCACTAATGTTTGGCTGGTATATTTAATTTTTATTTTGCCAATTTGTTTTCAAAATGCTTTTATTTTCTCGGAAGAGATTTTGCCTTTGCTGCACAAAACAGAAAAGAATTCCGCACAAAAGTCTGACAGTTTTGCATTGTCTGGTTGTAATTGTGTTTAACCTCGTAAGATTTGCAAAAGAAAAAAAACTCGATAAGGGTTTTGTAATACAGTGTTGCTATAGTCCCTTTGTAAAAATATTTCGAAGCACTCCAGTTCTGTATCGTTACTAAACCTCTACGAGGAGCTTTATGTGCCGCACGCAGACGATCTTCATCAAGAATACCACACTTTATTACAAATTTTTTGTTTCAATTCATCAATATTGCGATCGCAACACATACAGTGTGTCGATTATGATACCAACCAGTGCTTGCCTCCGCGCAATTTTCATCATGCATCTCTTCTTTGATTTTTTCAGTGTCCTCGAATACGTTATCTTTCTTTTTGTCAAATTTCTGAAATATTTTTTCTTTTCTCCTTCTACAATCCTACTTTTGTAGTGCAAGTACTCAATGGTATTACTCTAATATGTCGAATAAATCATATTTTTCAGTGTTTGGTCCTCGTACGACTTGCATGTTTCCACAAGTTCAATTAACTCCTTGTTAAGTTTTGTCAAACAATTTTTGATAGGAGATATTGATTCTTCGAACTCTTGTAGTTTTACGAAACGTCAAAAAGCAATGATTTTCAAATCTGCTTCGCGATGATTGTCAAATGCATTAAAATCAATTGCCCATTTTACTGTTTCGGTTATCGCTAGCACAAAACCTACATGTAAGTCATAGTTCTGATAGAATCCAAGACCCACCGTTTTACAGTCATTGTTAAGCAGCAGTTCGTTTTTGATTGTTTTGATGTAGTCTTTATCGTTTCTTCTTCTAATTTCATCTAACTAATCTGCTAAATTTTTCATGCTGTTTTAGGAACTTTGTCTTTGCGTGCTAAGGACTGAATAACATCTTCGACAAACTTCCAACAATCATGGCTCTTCAAATCATTGACCTTATAAGACATACAAAATTTCACAAAGTCAAACAATTCTTTTCTATTTAACTTTGCCATGATGGATTTCAAGAACAACCCTGACGCATTGTAGTTTCCAAATGTTACTTTACCCTTTGTAATGCTGGGTTTGGACCGCTGGGCTAGTTGGTCCTCTTTATTTACATAATCTACTGCCAGTATCTTTCTCCCATTTATCAGTAGCACTATTCCTGTGTGGTCGGTCAGTGATGTCATCTTTACAAAACGAACCAACTTCGACACTTCTGCAATTTTCCTTGCACAATTCATCTTTGACGGATTTAATGTATCCAGACACATTTGAGGTAATGTTGTCCAATTCGCCCAAATGTTTTCCCATTTCGTCGATTGTGATCTTGCCTTGATGGTGTGAAAGTACAGTCGCGTTTCTTACTAAATTCCAGTAGTTTTGTTTTTTAGAGATGCTATCGTCTCGTCCTTTCAAGCATATTTCAACAAGATCTATCAACTGTGTTTTATTTAGATTTGCTAAAAACGATTGGAAACGAACCTCTAAGCCATCGTAACTCCTCATTTTTATTGCAGCTTCCAAATACTTCTGATTCCTTTTGTTAAGTGAGCGAAACTCAAGAAATACTTTGTTTTTTCCGTCAAATTTATCGGTAATCTAACGTCAAAATCATGTTTTTGATAAAATCCAACTTCAGCAATTTCGCAGTTTTCATTCTGGATTTCTGGGTTGATTTTTCTGACGTATTTTTCCGCTTTTGGGTTGGTGACTTTGTCCAACTCGCTCAACGAATCCTTCATCACATCATCACAGACTCTGTCTAATTCGCTGTGCAAAAAACAAATCGATTCACGCACAAAAGTTCAACTATCTGTGAAGATTTTTTCTTCAGAGGACTTGCAAAAATTGATAAACGCAATCAAATCTTTTACATTGAGCTCGGTCAAGTTGGATATCAATGGAAAAGTTGGTCCTATGCAGCTTCCAAATATCACAGAACCGTGTTTGGTGGTATAGGCGACAAATGTTCTTATTCCTCCGCGTATCCGATTTCAATTGCGAAGTTTATTTTTCAATTCATCAGCACTGCTATTCCAACATGATCATTGACATTACTTTTGCTAAACCATCCAATTTCTTAAAAACAATATACTGAGAAAATTAATAATAAGCTATAGACAGTATACAGAGTCTTATAAGCACAATCAAACCTTCGATTAACAGTCTAAGTCATACTGTTTCGGAATCGACATTCGTTTTTAATTCCTCGTCAGTATAACTAGGACTACAGGTATTAACATGAGCGTAGAAAGGCAAATAATTGCAAAATAACCAGATCATAATACAATTTTTTTTTTGCCCAAAAATATAAAGTAATCACAATATTACAAGAGATAATTCTAATAGTTCAATGCAAAATAATTTCCAATTGCATGCCTTAGACAGCTGTTTCGCCCAATCTCAGGGCTCATCAGTAAGACTAGCAAGGCCAAAAAGACAAATATCACCAGTGATAAAAATTTTCAAAACAAGCATCTTTACCAATTTATCAATCAATGAATAAATCTTTACCGATTACGTTTATAATGCACAAATCTTTACCCATCATTCAGTCAATTTTAGCCAAAATAAGTAAATCTTAGCTGAAAAATCCTTACCTAATAAAACTAGAGCTATTAATCAAATCTTTACCGAATGAAACTATTGCTATTACCGACTGAAGTACAAATCTTACCTTACATATCAAAGAAGAACAATAGCCTAGCTATTGGAAATTAATTTGCAATGAACTATTAGAATTATCTCTTGTAATATTGTGATTACTTTATATTTTTGGGCAAAAAAAAAAAAAATTGTATCATGATCTGGTTAATTTGCAATTATTTGCCTTTCTACGCTCATGTTCATACCTGTAGTCCTAGCTATACTGACGAGGAATTAAAGACGAATGTCGATTCCGAAACAGTAAGTCTTAGGCTGTTAATCAAAGGTTTGATTGTGCTTATAAGACTCTGTATACTGTCTATAACTTATTATTAACATCCAATTTCTGCTTCTTTACATTTTTCCTTTAACAATTCTTCTTTATGTTGTTTGATGTCCTTTGGTTGGTCTGACAACTTTTCCATGTCTGCTTGCTCTCTTTTGCTTTTGCATTGCAAAAGCTTGAGAACTTCACCTACGAAATTCGCAGAGTCAGAGTTTTCATAGTAGTTGTCTTCATAAGATATGTACTTCAATTCTAAAATATCAACCAACACTCGTTTTTTCAATGATGTAGCGGTAGATCTCAGGCGAACGATTAACTCAATGAAACTTTTCAATTCTATCAAACCAACATGATGACCTTCAAAAGAGAAAGCATCTATCGAAAATTCTTTTTCACTTACGTTTAAAATCAACTCCAGTTAGTAGTCTAATTTTTGGTAGAATCCTATTTCAACAGTCTCACAATTTTCATTCCGTCGTAATTGCTTTTTCTTGTTTTTGAAGATCTTCTTTTTATTGATTGCAATGATTTTGTGTAACAGAGAAATAAAAGTTTTTATCTTTTCTCAATAACCTTTCCTTGGCTGTGTAAGCACTGGAAAGCATCAAGCATAAAAGTCCAACAGTTTTGCTGGTTTTCTTGATTGTCTTTACCATAAGGCAAGCAAAACTCGAGTACAAAATTGACAAAGCCGCTTTTATTTAGCATTGCAAAGTGGTCTCAAATTCAACATTTGAGCAAATATAACTTCCCATTGTCACTTTTTCTTTTTCAGTGACGGAATATAGTTCCTCCTATGCATCATCGGCAAAGACGTCAAAATCAATCACAAATACCTTGTTTCCATTCAATGACAACTCTACTCTTGCATGACCCATGACGTCATTGCTCTTATACCATCCAATTTCAACCTCCTCACAGTGTTCTCTCAGCATTTCTGCTTTGATTTGTTTGATGTACTCGTGTTCAGTTGTTTTAGTTTTAACTAACTGGTTGGAAAAATGTTTCAGTTCAGAATTGGTAATCTTGCATTCGACGCACAAAAACTAAAGGATTTATTCACAAAATTCCAAGAGTTTTTAGATTGGGTACGACAAATGCGATAATTCACAAAACAAATCAGATCTGTTCAAGCCGTCGCCAGAGCAAACGAAGTGAGTGGGCTCTGGCCAAAAGTGGGGGGGCACTAAAATAAACTGAATTTTTGCATATAAAAACTGATTTTCAGTTCTTGTACGGCTACAAATATGCGCATTTTAAAAAATTTTGTATTTATGTCTTGAAAAAAGAGACCTATAAAACCGGCAGCGTTTCTTTCATAGTCTAAATTAGATATTTTTTGTGCACAAAATATAGTATATAGCTTGCTTTCTCTGGAGCCCATAATTGCTTGAAAACCTATTCACAGCAGTGAATGGTACTGAACGCGCAGCCGGGATTTTGCTAAGAAGAGTGAACCAAAAGTAAATTTTTGTGCACACAAAATATCTAATTTAGGCTACGTGCTGCAGAAACTGATGCAACTCAAACGTGTCACAGACGGGGCATAGTCACGAAATATGTAGTGACTGTAAACGGGGGTTTAGGGGAGGAGCCCCCAGCTGCAGGGCAATTTTTGTGGTTTTGCAGCACAAAATAGCAATTTAAACGCCTTTTTACTCACATTTCGCACTTTTTGAAGCCGTGTGAATAACTAAATTGTTAAAATTCAAATGTCATTTCAAAGAATTAAATTGCTCAGCCCCTTCATTCCCCCCTTTACTTCAGGTCAAGTCTAAAATACGTTTAAACGCTAGTCTGTTGAGGTTGAATTTTCTAAGAGACTTGGCTAATGGGGCTTAAGCCCATTCACCCAGGTTGCGCCGCCAGCCTGACTATGACCTCAAAATCTTGAGTGAGCTTCAAAAATTAAAACAACTTGTGTTTGAAAAAAATCTTTTCACGTATTGTTTCAGGTCATAATCACTAACGAACTACCGGTGATTCTGCAGACTTACGTCTCTCTTCCGCGACACATCTGTAAAGGCATATTAATAAGACGGATTTTGCGTCAGTTGTTTACAGCAGTTCGTAGCCAGCAATTTTGCAAAGAATCGAGAAAACGTCAAAGAAGATTTACTGTATGTTTAAATGTAATTTTTTCTTTTTCCATTATTGTCTTTGCCGTTACGTGATGGTCCAAAAACAGTATTTTGAGTAAACTAAAATGGGGGGGGACACAATTTGTCGTTAGGGGAGCACGGTACCCCTAGCCCCCCATAGCGACGCCAGTGGATCTGCTCTGCTCAGTTTTGTAAATGTTGATGCAAACCGAAAATTTGGGCTGTTGTAACTTGTTATTTTTGCTGATTAAGCTACCGATTCAATAACGCTGGCAGGCATGTGCACGATCTTGATTTTCAAGATCATATTATTTCAAAAATCTGTTCTTGATTTTGAATATCACATTTTTCGTGTGATCTTGAAGATCAAGATCACTTTCATTCCTAAATGTCGTTTAGGGTAAGCATCGCCGAGGCCAGGTTATGTGATATTCCGAAGTTATTTCACAGCTCCGACATGGAATAGAGTCTAAACTGGAGAAAGAAATCCGCATTTGCAGCGGTACAGACAGGACAGGTACGAACCAACACGGCAGCACCTAACCTGCTAATTTGAAAAGATAGTTAATCACAAATCAGCTTCGTTAACAACTGAATGTTTGCAAACTTGAGGCATCCTATCGACAATAAGACTGTTTTTTTGTACACCGTTAACAGATTATCGGTAGTAAGAAAAACCTCCAGAAACTAGCATTAAAAAAACAAGTGTTGGTAGCAGTAGCATTGCCAGTACCAGTAGTAGCCTAGGCAGACGTAGGCACGATTTTGATCTTAAAGATCAAATCGAGGTCTTGAAGATCAAGAACGTGATCTTGGAGATCAAGAACGTGATCTGATCTTAAACTTCAAAATCAGTTTACCTTAACGATCTGATCGTGACCTTCAAAATCACATGTTTTGGATGAAGTGATCTTGATCTTCATGATCACGAAAAGGTGGTGATCTTGCCCATTTACTGTATGACCGCTGTAGGCGTAGTTCGCCGAAGAAAACGACACTTTATTGGGGTCTTGATCTATGACGTAATCGATCGCCAATTTGTTGTTTTCATTTATTTGAGTCACCAATCCAAAGTCAAAATTATGACGTTGGTAAAATCCAATTTCTGTCCAATTACACGCTTCCCTCTGAAGTTGTTTTTGGTTTCCGTATGTGCTCTTGCTGCTAGAATTTACTAGTTTCGCTTAACTTTTTCGAAAAGGAGCTCATTATATCTTGTTAAATCTTGTTGCGCGAAAGTTGGATAGCTTGATGTAGGAAAGTCCAACAATATTGTTTTTTTGACTGACTCACTTCGTCGCTTATGCAATATTCAACGAATTCCGTCAAGTCGTTTCTATTCAATGTAATTAAAGTATATAATGAAAAGAAGAATTTACTTTATCGTATCTTCTTATTGTCACTAATCCAATGTCGGATATCGCTGACAAATCAACTTGTTGGTGCTTCTTTAGAAGATCAAAATCAATTGCCCACTTATTTTTTTTGCTAATTTCCAATACGATTCCTGTGTGGTCGATAAAGTCCAAGCTTTTACATCAGCCGATTTCAACTGCTTCACAATCTCGATTTTTCATAAGCTGTTTAACTATGTTTTCTGATCGATTGTGTGAATGTTAATCTACCGTTTGTTTGGCTTGATTAGACCTTTTAAAGCCAGAGCTATTTGACGGTTTACCTCGCTTGAAAAATGTTGCAATCCTCTCCTTCAACGAAGATTTATCATTCTTTACCATTTCAAGAATTAATTACTTTTAATCTGTACTTTAAGTGCTACAACAACCCTAAAAATAATATTCCATTGCTGGTAATAATAATATTAATAATATAAAACCATTTATACAAATATGACCCTTGAAGTTAAGTGCTGAACTTCAGAACAACTTCAGAAATGAAAAGCACTGGTATATAAAGCAAATATTATGTCCCCGTATGCAAAATTGCCAAAGCAAAGATTTAGTGCCGTACATTTAGAACGTGCATGATCTAGCCAAAACTGTTTTCAATTAGTTTGTTTATACTTTACTCATGATCCGGTAATTTTTGCAGCATTGTATGAGCTTTAATCGCTTAAGCTGCTGGATTCTTTCCCAGTATTAATGCATCTATGAGTAATTCAAAAAAGCAATCCAAAAAAAGCGAAACATTTGAATACTAAGTATTATATACGTGGTAGAATTAATTGTAAAGTGAATGAAAACCACTAAATTTATTCTAAAATAAAGGGTCGTATCCAGTAATGTTAATTAACTTTAAACCGCGGATTGAGAAAACTTTCGGGGAAAAGTATTGGCCAAATACCGAACATTTTGCTAGCCTATAATTATAGACTAATTAATGGAGTACTTCTCTGAATGTGCAAATTTAGTGGTTAGTTTGCAAAAGCAAAGTTAAACATTTGATTTTCGTTTTTTTTTGGGTAGTATGCCCCTACGCGAATTACCTTTGATCATGGGATTATCAGTTTTTTATCTTCATCAACATAACTTAATAAATTTAATGGTGAAGATCGAAAAAATAGAAAATCAAATGTTTAGCTTTAATTTTACTACCTAACTACAATAACTTAGAGTTTTAGACAATAAAGAGTTGATTCTGAAAATCTCAAAAACATCTTTTCGCGATTGGCATGCTTTTTCGACATATAATAAATTACTTAAGTGCACCTTTAAACAGTTCCTATTTTGAATCAGCGAATTCAAACTCGAAGATTACAACAAAATAACAAACCCCAAAAATTTACTTTGCGGTTTAATCATGTCGGAGGACAGAGTACATTATGTAAGAAAGTTCTTTTGCAACCTATTTTTGAACCCAAAAACAAATAACCTGGTATGCAAACCAAATATTAATTTGCTCATCCCAAAGGCTTTTGCGCAACAAGTAGTACAGCTTAAACTACAGATTTTACACTATACGTTTTCCAGTCTTCTGTGTTTCCAACTACAGGCTATAAGTAACAAAAATAATACACCTGACCACAAAAATAATTATGAGTCAGTTTAGGTCTGTTTTGTTTTACGCGCCAGAATCTAAATTATAGCTAATTTACCAGCTTCATATTGCACAAACACTGTTTAAATTCTTTTTGCAACATAGAAGTAAGTGATAGGTTTCTGCTCGTGTTGCACCTTTTCACTTCACCGATAACGTATTGTTTGCATTTACTTCTATTTACAATTAAAATAAAACACCCCTGATGATCCTGATTGTGCATGAAACAAGACTGTATGTTCTAACTTTTAAGTTTTACATGAGATGTGTACCGTGTGTTATCAATAACATAGCTCAGGTCAACGCTATCGAGTACTTTTTGAATCAGTTGAATTCAAAATCTACTCTTTATATTTTATCTTTTACTGTAAAACCTTTGAAAAATGAGTGCTAAAAAACCAACAAAATAACATTATTTCATAATTAATTTCAACTTTATATTATTTAATTTAAATCACGTTTAGAAACAACAATATCAACGCCAGCATCGATGTTCATAAAGAAAATAAATCGTTACATCGCGATAAATCGCGTTTCGCAGTTAAAAAAAACAAAATACAGTGCATAATTTCAAAACAAGAGCTGTCAGTGTCATTTGCAACAACAGATAAAACTACAGAAATAAAAAAGTAAAAAAAGAAATACGTTAGAACATCTTTCAAAGAGCAAACGGGAACTTGTAACTTTAAAGGCACGAGTTAAATGCAACAATTTTGTCAGAATGAGTTGCAAAATTGGTCGCGAAATCAGATAGTGAACAGGAATAAAATCACGTACACTCTGAGGTAATTAGCAAAATTAACAAAGTTAATGTTGAAGGGTTTGACAAATTTGATTGATCACATGGCACTTTAGCACGTGCTTAAATAGTGACGTCATTGCGTCAGTAGTGACCCATATTACGCAAAGAACTCAAGCCGGCGTTAATCAGCAAGTTAATTAGCTAACTACATTCAGCTTTTCGTTAACTACTGTAGCCAAAATCGAAACTTTTCAAAAATTAATAAAAAAGATGAGTTTTTATAAAGTTGTTTTTATGAATTTGGAGATCATGACTCTGCAAAATAAGCGAAACGACAAACATTTTTTAAAAGTTAACGCATTTTGTCAAGTTTTACTACAAGTTTTGATAAAACTGTTAAGAAAGTTTGGTAATACTAAAAGTAATGAAATTTCGACACATAGCGCCATTTGACTTATTCAAAAAAAAATTGCTCAGCTAAAAATATGGCACCTCAACAAAACATGTGTAAATACACAAAATAATTAATTGATCAGTTCTGAGCTCTGCATAAACTTACAGATTTGAAACTCATGACCAATACTGTAGCACAGAATGAAGCAAACCATTGAAATAAGAGCTAAATCTTTAATCTTTCCCACCATCACAATAGCTCTACCATGAAGCTGTCTGCTCTAATAAAGGATGCAAAGTTCGCTCTCTTTCCTCTTAGCGCATTGTCAATCCTCTTAGAACGCCACCTTGTTATCCTCCACTAATCTTGTTGAAATTTCTTTATATTCCTTCAAAAAACCTTTGTTTTCTTCTCAAAAGATTTCAGCGTCTCATCTTAGGACAGGGTTTTAATGAATTGCTTGTAGTTGGAAAAAAAATGCTTCTTCTTCTTATTTAGGGATTCTTGTTCTTCAGAAATGACGTAAACCATACTGGGGAGAAACCGACGCTTGTTGGTTGATTTTGAGTTTCGACGTAATTGTTGTTGAATGTGTTGAATTGAGAGTTCTAGAAGCTTGTCATCTGCGTAAGCGTTTTGTGTAATTATTGCAGTAAGGGTCTCTTCTCTTTCACGTACTTTGTTAAAATGGCGCACACACATATAGGCTACGGCTAGAAACGCCAGCAGGGCAATAACCAGCATTGTGACACCAAATGCGTATTTAGCGACGTCATAATCAAGGGGGGTCTTGGTGCTGGTGGTCATGAGCCCAACTCCAGCCAAAAAAAAGCACAGGCCGCTGGTGAGAACCAGGAGCATTCCAGGTCTGACAGGTCGAGGTTCCTCGTCTGCAAAAAAAGAACATTTTTGTAATTAATGAATATACAAATCCTCATGAAGATTGTGGGAATGTACTTCTATCTTAATTGTGAAATACACTGTTACATTTTAAATTGAAGCTGCACGAAAAGGCAAATAGAATGTGAAAAAAAGGGTCAAGATCACAATAAACGTATAAAAATACCAAATTTGAAACATCTTTTAATCTTTTCTCCTTCTATTTTATTATATGATTTTAGTGCTAGTATTCTTCACAAATCTTCTATTTGTTAAGTAAAAAAAACAACAAAAAACAGAAATTTGTCAAATTAAAAATTTGTCAATTTGTCCAATCAAAAACTTGTAAGCAACAAATCTAATGAAATAATTAACAATGATATTTACCTGCGTAATATTTTTGGGCCGTGTAGAGAGGTTGATCGTCCAAGTATGTTTGGAGGAAAGCTTGGTCTTTGTTTTCAATTTGGATTTTTAGCGGATTCACCATATTGTTGTTTCTGAAAAAAAAATGAATGAAATATTTAAATACACAAAAAAATTAAATTAAATTATTAATAGTAATTAAGTAACTCATGATAATGCATAATTAAGACATCTACGATATCATTTGTAAAGGCGTCGGCAGCGTGGCCGAATGGGTAAAGGCGTCGTTTTCATGACGACTCTGATCGCAGGATCATGAGTTCAACCCGCACCCTGGTCACGTTGTTGCGTCCTTGGATAAGACGCTTTACGATAATTATCTCTGCTTGGTGGCTTCGAACAAGCAGCAAATTTACTTGGGAAGATGTCAAAACGTCAACAGGAAAGCTTGGAAAATGGTCAACTCCTAAGCGGGTGCGGATTCGTCCAAAATATAGCGCACCGTCGCTTTCTCGTGATAGGAGGATAAAGATGCACCAATCAATCAATCAATCAATCATTAAAATTTTTTTAAAATAAAACACAAATAATGCTCGGTATGCATAATAACAACCTAATCAATTACAGTGTTACTGATCATCACAATTGCTTGTAATGAGGTAATAATTGAAAATGTACAGACTACAACTAATTGATTTTATCGCATTGACGATGCTAAAATGCTTTTTTTTTTTTGTTGCAAAATGTTGACCAATAATTTTAAGGACAGTACAAATACGTAGCATATTGTCACTTCCACTTACTTTCAAGTTTTAGTTCCTGTAAATTTCCCAAAAGTTTTTTTCGATGCAATGTTTTAACAGTGAAAGTAATTAATCGACAATTTATGCAAATATGTTATATCGCTTATCTAGTATCTAGAAACATAATACAAAGTTAAATAAATGCTTCCATCAAATAGAATTAATTAACAAACAAACCATCGATCTATTACATTTTATATTTGAAAACAACTAAAAAATTTAAGCAAAGTTAAATTAGTTTTCACTAAATTTTTAGTGCTAATTTTTGGTATATAAACTCAACAACAATACAATCTATTTAAAACTCGATTTTTAAATTTTCTGATGCTATTTCTGATTACTACTCTGCTTGCAACTTTGAAAAATTACTGTCGGCCCAATGAGTATTTATCGTCTGTTGTTGAAAAATAGTATTTTTTGAATAAATGATTGTTAGATTGTGGAGGTTTTATACGGTGCACTTTAAAGTAAAATTATCTAAAATTTAATGCTACATTTTTTTGCGTGCCAAGTGCAAAGCTACAAATTGCGGCAATAGCTACACAAACATTAGAAATATGATTTCGAGATGGCTAACTTTCAAGTTCCAGAACAACGCCACCTTTAAATTTCTATTGTGTGAGATTTTCCAAATATATTTTGGATGATGGCTCTATAATCGAAAAACAAACCCAAATGTACTGGGTTGCGGTTCAAAGTGAAAATTTCTTAAATAAGTTTGTTTTCCGTCGTTAGCTCTTATTGCGGGCAGTGACAGAACTGACTGATTACACTTTTGCGCAGTGCTTTTTATAGCCTTGTCAGACGTCATAGAAATAAATTACGCGGTCTTTTTAAGAGTTTACAAATGAAAAGCTCTCGTGGCTAACGCGTAAGAAAGAAAAAGGCGGAAAACATTTGGATTGCTAATTTCCTATTGGATTAAATCTTGTTTTTAAGAGAATGACTCTTGCGTTGTTTTTGGCAATTTTACATCAGAAAAGCATGCTTGAAATCTCAAAACACATCTTGAGAATCATCTAGAAAAATTGAATGAATCCGAGTTTGTCTTATGATCCATACTCATTGGCATAATTAATCACACTGAAGCCAATGTTTTTCCTCAATACTTTAGCATTGAAGTCGGGCCAACAAAGAAAGAAGTATTTTTCCTACCTTAATGCTTCAGTCGCGTGCCACATACTGTAAGATCTTGAATCAAAGTACACCACTAAAACAAAAACACCTCAATGTACCGCACGTAGGCTTTGGTTTGTTTCTAATCGGAATAATTACTTGATTGTAAAAGAAATAATACTGCAAATTTTGCTCTGTACAGAACTCATCAACAACAATAACTTTAAGAACAAAAACGATTGCCAATATAGAACTAAGCATAACAATTTATTGGACGCGTTTCGCTTTAACTTAAAGCATTATCAGTAGAATGAATTTGCGAAGTAAGAAGCACGAATTTATATACAATAGCCACCCATTAATACAGGTAGCCACGGCATGGCTTAAGATTTGTCATAATTGAATAAAAGAGCGACAGGTTATAGGTTTAAACACACTAGAAAACACAGCCGAATAGCGACGTCATTTTTAAACAACAATTTAAAACAAGCATTGAAAAGATACAGGGGCAAAGATTGATTGTCGACATTCAGTTGCTGTTCTGTTTTGGAAATATGTAAGGTTTCTTTGATGCGTAATTTAGTCACGTGATTACTTCTGTCCAAAATTTTGGGTGAGTCAAAATTAATTTCGTGGTTGGGATTATTGAGCAAATGTTTGCAAACTTCAGAGTCTTCACACGTGCGATGTTCATTGAGGCGAGTAATTAGGTTCCGTTTGGTTTGGCCAATATAATTTTGACCACAACTGCAAGTTAATTGATACACAACACCTGACGAATGTAATAACGACTGACGATCTTTATACGGAAATAGTTTGCCAATAGTAAAACTACGATGAAACATTATCAATTTGATATCATACGGGCATAAAAATTCACGAATTTCTTTTTCAATTTGCATAGAAATACGATCAATAAACTGCAATTTAAAAAAGACACAATGCTTCGTAGACTGTCGCTGGTTGGGGTGGAGTTTGGCATCCGGTTTTTGATTTCTATTTATGGCTTTGCGAATAACATTCCGAATAGTTTTAGTAGGATACACATTTTGTTGCGACATTTTGGTAATTTTCTCACACTCAAGGAACTATAATTGTCGATTGTTGCAAACTTTAATAGCTCTATTGACTAATGGTCTAATCAAATTTATTTTGTATTTAGTGGGAGCCAAACTACTCCACTTATTACATAGCCCAGTGTGTGTTGGTTTTCTATAAATGGATAACTTTAATTTTTCTTTTGAATTGTCAACATTGACGTCCAGGAAGGGCAGTTGTTTATTGTTTTCAAGTTCGTAGGTAAATTTAACATAACTGTGAATTTGGTTTAATTTTCTATAAAACAACATAGCACTTTCAAAATCTGGAAACACTGCAAAACAATCATCCACATATCGAAAAAACACGTCCGGTTGCTTATTAAACTCTTTTGTTTCTTCAATCACATAATTCATAAAAATGTCAGCAAAAGCCGGAGCGATTAGAGATCCCATACCTACGCCATCAGTTTGTTCATAAAAACCACCATTAAAATTTAGAGTAGTGCGTTTCGTAGTCCACACCAGAAGGTTCTTGAATTGTCGCTTAGTCAAACCGTAAACATTTTTCGTTGAATCACTGCCATAAATTTCTTTTGAAATTTTGTCCGTTACGAAGTCCACAGGAATATTGGTGAACAGGCTTTTTACATCAAATGACACCATAACCGAATTGTTTTTGAACTTTCACTTGCTGCATTCGATCTACAAACTCAAAAGTGTCTTTAAGATTTGTTGGTTGCTGTCTTCGCGGGCTCAAAATTTCACTGAGCCATGATGCTCACTCATAAGTGTAGCAGTCAGTTGAAGCCAAAACTGGGCGGCAAGTACAGTCCTCTTTATGAATTTTTGGCAGTCCATATAGAGTTGGAGTTACAGCAGCTGATGGCCTGATGTGATCACAAATTTGTTGTTCTAAGCTGCCTTTTCGTTTCAAATAGTATAAGCACTTTTAAAATTTGTCCAAATTATGAATATTTTTGTCATAATTAACCTGTTTAAACCGTTTCGTGTCCGATAAAACGCAGTTCATTTTATTGATACAATCTAACTTGTTGAGTAGAAGTACCGAGTTACCTTTGTCAGCTTTACAAATGATTATGGACTTGTCTTTTTTCAGAGAATTGAGGGCTTCCATTTCTTCTGGAGAAATGCCAATATTTCCGTGTTGTTTGTTGTAGAAATAAGTAGATTTGTACTTGTTATACAGATTGATTAATTTGGTTTTAAACAAGAATCGTGTAGCAATTTGAAGACGAGGTCTCACTTGCCGGTATAAATATAGGATCTCCAATCGCTCCGGCTTTTGCTGACATTTTTATGAATTATGTGATTGAAGAAACAAAAGAGTTTAATAAGCAACCGGACGTGTTTTTTCGATATGTGGATGATTGTTTTGCAGTGTTTCCAGATTTTGAAAGTGCTATGTTGTTTTATAGAAAATTAAACCAAATTCACAGTTATGTTAAATTTACCTACGAACTTGAAAACAATAAACAACTGCCCTTCCTGGACGTCAATGTTGACAATTCAAAAGAAAAATTAAAGTTATCCATTTATAGAAAACCAACACACACTGGGCTATGTAATAAGTGGAGTAGTTTGGCTCCCACTAAATACAAAATAAATTTGATTAGACCATTAGTCAATAGAGCTATTAAAGTTTGCAGCAATCGACAATTATAGTTCCTTGAGTGTGAGAAAATTACCAAAATGTTGCAACAAAATGTGTATCCTACCAAAACTATTCGGAATGTTATTCGCAAAGCCATAAATAGAAATCAAAAACCGGATGCCAAACTCCACCCCAACCAGCGACAGTCTACGAAGCATTGTGTCTTTTTTAAATTGCAGTTTATTGATCGTATTTCTATGCAAATTGAAAAAGAAATTCGTGAATTTTTATGCCCGTATGATATCAAATTGATAATGTTTCATCGTAGTTTTACTATTGGCAAACTATTTCCGTATAAAGATCGTCAGTCGTTATTACATTCGTCAGGTGTTGTGTATCAATTAACTTGCAGTTGTGGTCAAAATTATATTGGCCAAACCAAACGGAACCTAATTACTCGCCTCAATGAACATCGCACGTGTAAAGACTCTGAAGTTTGCAAACATTTGCTCAATAATCCCAACCACGAAATTAATTTTGACTCACCCAAAATTTTGGACAGAAGTAATCACGTGACTAAATTACGCATCAAAGAAACCTTACATATTTCCAAAACAGAACAGCAACTGAATGTCGACAATCAATCTTTGCCCCTGTATCTTTTCAATGCTTGTTTTAAATTGTTGTTTAAAAATGACGTCGCTATTCGGCTGTGTTTTCTAGTGTGTTTAAACCTATAACCTGTCGCTCTTTTATTCAATTATGACAAATCTTAAGCCATGCCGTGGCTACCTGTATTAATGGGTGGCTATTGTATATAAATTCGTGCTTCTTACTTCGCAAATTCATTCTACTGATAATGCTTTAAGTTAAAGCGAAACGCGTCTAATAAATTGTTATGCTTAGTTCTATATTGGCAATCGTTTTCGTACTTAGATTAAGCAGAAACTCCGACCGTTATGCTACAAAAACAATAACTTTTATTTCAAAACAGTTTTGCAAGAGCTGTGTTCCATTAATTCGACTATATCCTCCAAATGCACGTACTATGTGAAATTAATTTTTTTCCATATTGGGGAGAAAAAACGGTTGATCTTCATTAATTTTTAATTTTTAGCTATTTTGAAGCAATTTAGCAAAAGCACCTCGCAAATGCAAAGATTAAGGAAAATTTTTGCATCTTGTTATAATTTAAAGCTAAGTAGTAATTTAGACCTCAGAAATTGGCTGAAAATTTTTTGTCATTAAAAACCGTAAATCTTTCCCACCTTCTAAACAATTTACGGTTTTAGTCGTACAATTATTTTTTTAATCACATCTATTCTTAAAAGTAAATAATAGGCGGGAAACGTAGCTCTTTAGCATCTTGAAAAATAGGCAGATTATTCATTTCAGTGTTCGGTATCTCGCATACCGGCACTCATTTCTTTGCAGTACAGCAGTGCTCCGCAATCTTTTTTTAACCTGCAGCGCACTTATAAAACTTGCTTAACTCAACGGCACACCGCAACTGACAATGCCAGTGACAACAGGTGATCGCAAAAAAAAAAAAAAGAAAAGGCCTTCAAGCCGGAAACCACCGGTGGCTTGTCTCAAATTGCAGGAATAGACAATCCTTCAGATTTGCGAAAAGATGAAAAGCATTTTTGTTAGTTTGCTTAAAAAGTTACAAATACTCTGCGGCACACCTAATATGGTCTCGCAACACACCGGTTGCGGAGCACTGCACTACAAAAAACATGTTGGTGCAAATACTGGCGGAAGTTCAGAGATCAATTACCAGGGAGTCCAATTGAACAAACAGTTAACAAGAATTTTTCTCCACAATTCTTTTTCCTTGGAATAGATCAATAATTAAAGTATCACTCAATCAAGTCCCAACTCCAACCCTAACCTTCAAACCCAGTTTATACTAGGCTTCAAATCAAAGGCTTATTCTTCTTTTTTGTTTTAACCAACTAAGGCCAATGTATGCTGACAAGGTGATACCTCGGGTGTAACAAATTTCTGTTCAAAATAAACAAGGATTTTTACACTCAGTGTAGACCAGGTTTAACTCTTAAAAATTTTAGCAAAAACTGATTGATAGATGAATACTTTTCGTTTTCTCTCTCTCTTGTTAAATGTCATGTTTTCCTTTAAAATAGTCTGATCATTTATTTTTTTACTTTGGAACAGAAGAAAAAAATATACAAAACACTTTGACTTCTTTTCTGCTTTTTTCATTGCCCGCTTTTCCGTAAGGATTGAGAACGAAAAACTTTGACAAAAATAAACAAGAATACAAAAAAAGCCAGTCATTCATAGTATTTAGTTGCAGGTTTTTGAATTTAACTTAAACTCAATTGACTTTAGGTGATTTTTATTCTATTGCAGTACGATTAAAAATTAATGGCTTAAGCTAAGATCAAAAATACTCATGCTTAATAGGGCAAAAATGTTTCATTTTTTCTTGGCTGGGCATCTTTTTTTTTTTCAGAGTTAGTCTTTTAATTTAAATACAATTTGAAAAATTTTGTTTTTTGCATTGCCTCAAAATGCCTTTATTTATATCAGCTGACAAGCAACGAAACATTGTGCTGTGAAAATCATCTTGTTCATCAACTAATCGAAACACGAGGTTGGAAATAAAAACATTTGAGTCGTGGCTGTTACCAGTAGCACAAATGATTGCAAATGGATATAAAATAAACATCATGCCATTAATATGTTGAATCAAAAAAGACATAGGGTACATCAAAAAGCTGCAACAATTGTCAAAGCTGGATCTGCAGACGACACGTTGTTTAAGAATCGTACCTTAAAACTCAAGTGAATATTTCTATGCAATTCAATGACATGCAAAACGGGTAGATGAATACTTTCGAATATTTTTTATTATACGTTTCGTTTTTCTCTCTCTAGTTAAATGTTTTCCAGATAAATTGTCTGATTATTTATTGTTTCCAGAATGGAACAGAAGAACGAAAAAATACGAAAAACTTTGACAAGAAAAAAAATCTTTGCAGCCTCCCAGTTTCCATTTGCGTTCACAATCAGTATGTCGAATTCTTTTGATCCATGTCTTTTTCGATTTGTGTGTATTTTAATGCGAGTGAAGACAAAATAAACTCCCGCTTTTTTAATGATCGTGCTGACATCTTTATTTACCAAGTGCCTTAGCAAGGATACAGCGAAGGAGCCTTTCGATCTTCCAGTCACCTACCCACAGGCGCGTAGCCAGAAATCAGAAATTGGGGGCTGTTTTGGGGGGCTGTTTTGGGGGTCTGGACGCGAAGCCCCCAGCCGCCGAAGGCTGGGGGTTTGGGGGCCAAGTCTCCAGCGCTCGAAAATTTTGCATTTTTTTGCAAAAATAACTTTATTTTAGGGTTATTTTGATTAAAAAATAATGCTTTTAAAACGTGGCTTAGAAATTGGCAGTGCAAACATGATTAAACTGGTGGCATAAATGGGCTATTTGGGAGGTGGCTAATGGTAAAATGTTAGTTCTCTTGTTTAGATGTTGGTAAATTATAAAATCGAAAAGTTTAATAAAAGTCACTCGGAGTAATCTATTTCGGATACAGTTTATAGAGAAAAATAATTGCAGGGGGTAATGAAAAGGGATTTGAGGGAAGTGATTGGTAATTAACTAATACTAAGTAGCCTTTCCCACCTCCACCTCCGCTATTCCGTAGTTTATAGTATATTTGTTGATGACACTTATGTTTAGCATTTTTACACTTGCGATCAAATTTGATTGCTTTTTTTCGACCATTTTTCAAAGTTTTCATTTATTTGTTAGTTTTGTTTTTGACAAATTAGCCCCCCCCTCCTGAATATATGTTTCAAAAGATGCTTTAAATCAATATTTAGTCCACTCCAGTGCATAAAACAGTCTCAAAAGTGCCAAAAACGTAGTGTTTTTCTCATTTTGCATTTTGGTCGACATGCCAATGGAGGGGCATTGCCCCCTCGCCCCCTTCGGCTACGCTACTGCCTGCTTACCTGTCCTATTATAAACGGTGGAGACTTTGGCTGTCCGTTTTATATACACGATACAGAGTTTGATAGTTTGGCTGATTCTGAAAGTTACGTATAAAACTTCTGCTCTAAAAAAATATTATTTTGTTGATTTGCAACTAGCGTGCAACCCCCCCCAAAAATACATAGTAGAGCCTAAACGCTGAGAATATTTTTTATTAATTTTTTCCAGATGGAGGACGTAGCTAAGTTCGAAACGTTTAAAAACACATTTTAGTGTTCAAAACATATAGTATTTAGAAAATTGGTATTGACTGAAAATTTGAAAAAATATTCTACTCATTTCAAACCAACATTAATTTGACTTCCTTGAGTAAACTTTATTCTGACTTCTTCTAACTCAAGCTAAAGAATCTGAAAACGCACAAAGCAAAATTACATTGGTTTTTCTTTAATAAAAGTTTGTTTACACTGGACGCGAAGCAACCAAAATTTGATTTCATCGGCAACTTGCAAAAGGTTTCAACCGGTTGCAAACTTCGCGAGCAGTTGCTCAACTTCACTTAGACAAAATTGCTTTTAAATGGTTGGTCTATTTTGGAGCAGGCGACGTAAGTGCGATCACTTGCGAGGGTTGCAAACCTTGACTTCGCGTCTAATGTAAGCGCACCTTAAGCAAAAATATTTAAGATCAGCTAATGTTTTGAAGCACCATTATGATTAAAGAGTTATGCAATTTTCCGGTTCAAGATTGTCAAGATAATGAAGTTGTTTTGCAGTTAAAAATGAAGTCTTGCTAACTTTTGCAAAGATTTTCCCTTAATGGTAAGACTGCATGCAAGTAGATAGTGGAACGCCTTGTTTTATTGTTTTATACCCATCACACGTCTTATATAATTAATAGCATAACTCGCCGGTATTGCGTATGAAAAGTCAATGCAATTAAGCCCTCTTGTTTACGTAAACAAAAACGAAATTTTGCCAACTTTGCAGCATTCATCTTTGCTGTTATATGCAAGTCAGATCTCATATAGTTATCAGAAAAGGAGTAAGTACCATAGGCCTTCCGCCAGTAAACCCGTCTACCTATGAAGCACCGCATAGATAATTTTCTAATTCATTTCTTCATGCGAATAAACCAACTACTCTACATCTGTTAATTCACACCGAAGCAGAGTACCCTTTTTGGAATTCTGTTGGAAGTATTTCGTCTGGCTGGATCACCACACATGGTAGACTACTTTGTGCTTATCCGCACTACAAAATTTGCTTAAAGTGTCTTTCTCAAGAACTCATCGACGCATTGTTGATTCAGAATCGATTCGATACTCAACAACCTTTTGATCACAAATCCGACGCTATGTGACAGCAGTACCGAGTGAAGATTTTCAATACACCAGCAAAAGTAAGAACGTGAAACTCTAGCCTGAAAAAAACAAAAGCAGAACTGAAAAAGTGGGGCTTCACTAACCCATCCACAAGCGCAACGTGTAAGTTTGGAGTAAAAGAAGACACAGTACAACATCTGTTAACCGTTAACATGTTTTGTACTTGACGACCTGGCTTCATCGCTGATCTCTGCAAATGTAATGAGAGAGCCAGACAGAGCGTGGAACTATGGCAAGGTTAATTTAGCACTAAAAAAATCATGTATACTGTACTTGGAAGAGGTTAGGTCTTAACGAAGCCAAAAGAGTGCTTAGTCGGAGCAGAATACACAGTAAAATCACTAAAACCTTAAAACCACAACTGCGCCGGTTTCGCCAAAAAACATCTCCTCATAGGTTGAAAAGTCATTATTCATATAAAAAAAACTGCTTTTAAGCTAAACTAAAGTTGTGTCGTTTCTCTCCTCAAAGGTTACTGTACTCCTATTCAATATCATTTAATCAAACAAATGATGCAAAAATTCAAATCAAGAATATTTTTTCTCGCTAAAGGCCGCTTCGGGCCAGGTTCTTCAGATGCTTATTGCATATTTGAATCATTATTCAAATTAGTTTCTCAGTATGCGTCACGCGCATAAGATAATAGGTTATATAATCCATAACGTCTTTGTGGGGCCTAGAAAACTTCAACAAATTAATGCATTCTCTTCCGTTTTGGAGTTATGCACTTTTCTTGCTGGCACAAAAATGCTTAAGTACTGTTACGTAACAAAGATGTTGTTTTTATACTTCATGCCGCATTGGGTACTCTTTTCATTTGCGTCAAAAGTTTTGTAACAAATTATATCATCGGCCGGTATCAGCGTATTTACAGTAGCGTACGCAGGATTTTGAAAAGGGGGGGGCCAAAAATTTCAGAAAATTTGGGAAGAACAAAGATCTGAATCAGAAGTTGTTCCACTCAAATTTCGTCCCATTTTTCGGCCAAATTTAGGTGAAGAGCAAAAAAAAAAAAAGGTCTTTACTCAAGGTCCGTCCCGTTTTTCACCCGAACTCATTCAAATTTCCAGCCAAAAGCCTGAAAGCCTGATGCCCAACTTACAAAGGGGGGGGGCCATGCCTCAATTTTGCTCACTTTACTATGCAATTTTGCAATCCTAGCGACCCAAAGCGGGGGGCCATGACCCAACGGCCCCCCCCCCTAAATACGCCCCTGCGTACTTATGTAATCTTTACTTCGAATACGCGCGTAACAAAAATTGAAACCTAACAAAAAGACATTAGGTTATCTAAAAATTCTGTCAAAAATCATTCTGGTAGGGCATTTTGTAACGGGATACTGTCTGGAATTCATATACTACAGAACAAAGCGTTTACTGTGTAATACTCTTTCGTAATTGAACGCTTTTGAAAGCTTCAGGAATCATACTGCAGCTCTAATGTAAGACAAAAATTAGAGAAAAAATATTTTACTTAAGTTTATATGAACCCCAATGGTGTTTATTATCTTAGCTATACGTCTATGAAACTTCAAAAATGTTTGATGAGTAGCCTAAAATATAGATTAAAGGAGGACAGCAGGCAAAATTAATGGGGTCTCTAAAATTAGTGCAGTACCATTAGATTACATTTACGTAACTCCTTAAATCCTTTTTGATCAAACTTTCTTGAGATATTTACTTCAATTACGTTGCCGTGTATCCCAACTGGTACTTTAGCGCAGCATCAGGGATTTTAGTTGGGACACTGACGTTAATTATTGTTTGTGCCTGCCTTTACAACGCATCACTGATTACTGCCACAATAGTTTCACAGATGGTAGTAATCATTGATACGAAACAATTGCACCGAGCATAATTGACGCTTCAGAGTTGCCAACTACATTCGTCGATGGGCTGGTAAAATTGAAAGACACGAAGATTGTTGGAGTATCACTGAAAAATCAGAGTTCCTTATCAGAGTTCATTATCAGACTTCATGATCAGACTTCTCTTTAATAGACGTTGGTAAAATCTTTCTCTATTTTGTTTCTTTATTATTTTTTTTTCTTTTGGTTTCTTTATTATATGTCCAGTAGTTCTCATGCGTTACGGAGGGATTATGTAATCAAGTTTACCTATGAAAGTACTGGAAATCCTTACGTGACATTTTTGGCATTGCTTAGAAGTGCCCATGCTTGACGCGAAGAGTTTACTAACCCCTTTACACTGCTTTAGAAGGTTTGGTCAAGGAGGTTAAAGTTAACGCTGAACCCATAACTGGATCCCACTGATTTTAGACATCTCAGCATTGATTTTGCCTGCTGTCCTCCTTGAATTAACTTACTAGATTGGATTAAACTTACTCGATTTGATAAAAATATACAGCAGTTTTGCATTCACGTACGTGGAGTTCACAAAAAATAACAGAATTTCTAGAGATTTTGTAAATTGCAGCGCTGTTCTATTCGTGATACTGAAAATGGTTCGTAATGCATCAATTGATACTTAGCTCAACATTAGCGATTTTAATGGGCAACACTGACGGTAATTACTGTTTGTGCCTTTGCAACGCATCACTTATTATTGCCACAATAGTTCCATAGAGTGGTCAAAATCGGCGATGCGTGACAATTGCACTGACCGTAATTAACATCAGTGTTGCCAATTACTACATTCGTCAATGCGACACTAAAATGAAAAAACACAACAATTGTGAAAGTTTTGCTGAAAGAGTGTGATCAGAATTCTTTATTAGAGGTTGGTAAATTCTTTCTCTTTTTTGTTTTTTCATTATTTTTGGTCTTTTTCTTTCTTTGTTATACGTCCAGTAGTTCTCATACGTGACGGAGCAGTCATGTGATCGAGTTTACCAATAAAGGCAGTAATACATATTCTTTTATGATATTTTTGACATTACCCACAAGTACTCTTGCTTAACGGACAGAGTTTGCTAGCCCCTTTGTAGTAGAGAATTGTGCTTTGGTAAAGAAGGTTGGAGTGAACGCTAAACCAGCGGTAGGATCGTACAGTACTTAGTGTAGAGATCCCAGCATTGCTTTTGCCTACTGTTCTACTTGAACTACCTTACTGAATTTTGAATCTCAAGCACGAGAAAGATATGCAGCAAGTATGCATTCATGTCCGAGGATTTCACAAAAAACAACAAAATTTTTGGAGAAGCACATTTCGTAAATTGCAGCACTATCAGTTTGAGATGCACGCCTGTTCACGAAACAGAGACAAGACGATTTATATGTACTAACAAGTTGTTGGTTCAATAGCAGAAAAAAGCGCAAGTTTGTTTCTCAGACCGAAACTAAGTCGTCATAACATCCAACAAAATGAACTTCGTTGTCAAAAACTTGTTTTTCGCTTTCAGTTCCTTTTATACGTAAATACGACCTTTGCAGGTCCAAACGATTGATTATAATCAAAATAATGGTTTTTACTGCTCCGTAAAACGTTTATCAACTCGGCCTACAAAATTGTAATTTATTAAGATTAAAGTGGTTAAAGTTGTCTCGGAAGCATTTTTTGGCAGTATGCAAATTCCTTTTTGTACTACAGTACTACACAATTCCTTTAAACACTGAACTATACAACAAAGCGACAACAAAGTACTATATCAAAGTGGCATAACTTCAGTCTCGCTCTGAAAAAAATCCCTGTTTTGCAATGTCTGATTTACATGACTGTACTGTAGTGATGTAAACTTGGGGCAAAAATACCAAAGCTTCAAGATACATAGTCGCTGTATTGCACGGAAATGTGTAACGAGTTAGAGGCGCCCAGCGTCTCGCATCATTGCACATGCACCACAACTCCTTTCCATGAAATGTCGCAGCAGCGACAAGCACTGTAATCAATTTTTGTATTCATAATCTTTTTGCTGGCGACACATCCCATGTTTGAAATCATTGCCAATTTTACTCGCTGCATCAGGGGTCGGTAACTTTTCCGTCCTCGTGTTCCACATCCAAACCCAGCAAGGTTCAAGCAGGCCGCCACCATCTCTGAAAACGAGGTCAACTCCAAAATTAGACATTGTTTGGCCAAATTAACGGTGAGGACCAAAAGAAAAAGGCCTCCGCCAGAAAATGAGGTACATTTCGGGGCAGGTATTGCATGATGAATATCAATGAAAAAAAAAAAAGGTCTACGCCACAGGCACGGCGCCAGCGGGGTGGCAGGGGGGGCAGGGGGGGCAATGCCCCCCGATTTTCGTTTTTGAATTTTCGATTTTCGGATATAAGGGGAAATAAAAGGTCACGTGCTGGATGAAATTCCCTGGCGGCCATAGCTTGGCGATTCGTGCGCTGCTCGATTCAGATTTGTTTTTTGATGCAATGTCTCGTCTCTTGCAATTTCCGCCTGATTCCACCTACTGGCCGAATTAGGCTCGAGCATATTTGCAATCTTTTTTCGGTTACACTTCCATATTTGTAATCATTCTAGTCAATTCTACTTGCTGCACGATTCAGGTTCGTTTTTATGATGAAATGTTTTATATTTTTGCAATTTCTGCCTGGCTCGATCGTTACCGCTCGACTTTGGGGCGGATGAGGGGGTTAAAATCCGACGGCCACATTTGTGATCATTCTTCTGACAGCACTTCCATAATTGTAAGCACTGTGGTAAATTGTACTTTCACGATTCAGATTCGTTTTTTGATGTAATGTCTTATAGTTTTGGAATTTCCGCCCATTAATAGCTTATAGCTCACAACAAAAATTTCCAAAATGTATGTTATGGTTGCGCATTTTCGATTTGATGCCCTTCCTGCTAAGTCCAAGGCAAAAGCAAAGCGGCACGTAGGCTATCATGCTTCCATGATATTGGGCTATCATAAGCAGCCCAAAATAATTTCATTATGTAAGTTATGCCCTTATTCATTCACTTTGGCACTTTCAACTTTATGTTAGCGTAATTGCCACTAGTGCCCCTCCCCTTCCTAATAGGGCCCTTAAATTACTCGTACATACTTCCAAGGCCTGATCTGCTGCATTGGGTGTAAAATCGTGATCGTACAAGTGTATTTTTAGCTTATTTTAAACAGAAATTCGGTACGACCGGCGTACCCATTTACCAGGGTACAAGTTGCCATTTGGTTAATATAAACAAAAGATACGCTCGCACGTTAACACCTTTACGACCAATGCCGGCCGGGACTTGTAGTAGCAGTCCATTTTCTGTCCAATAACAATGTAGCAAGAGGTAGTTGCAACTTGTAAGTACCTAATTTGCTTGGACTCAGCTTGGACAATTGTTCGCTGATATACTGCACTTTTGTCCCTTCAGACCAAATGCTACTCGAAGTATGCAGTTCGTTCAAAAAACTTACTTGTTGCACCAGCAGAAAATTGTAATCAAGTAAAAGTTTCGTTGCTGACAAAAATACAAGTTTCGCTACTGACAATCTTGATCAACGTTTTCATCAGCTTTTACAGCCTCGGGATACAGGAAAAGCTTTGCATTAGGGATTTGATTCTGCAACAATTGAAACAAGTTCAAATTTGCGATCTAAACCATGAATATGCCCGGAACATGCAACAGGTTTTGGTTTTAAATACCAAATTATATGTTAGGTCGATTAAGTAAAAATCAATCAAATCAAATTTTTCATTATACTCACTGCTGTCTACGCCGAACGCGTAACGAGTTTACAAAGCCCATCTTCAAGCCATTGCGGCTGCTGGCAACAACGCAGCTTCTTACGAAGAAATGTCGCAGCGGTGGTGAGGAAACGCTGTGTCCAATTTGACCGGCCTAAGATTTGAACTTCGGACCTACTGCTCCAGAGACGAATGCGTTACCGCTCGACCAAGTGGCGGGAACTAGTAAATAAGGATTTTGAAAACCACCTGGCAATAAAATTTTAGAAATCTATTGTGTCTTTGATTAAAACTTTCGCACTAAAATTGTCTTCTTAAAAGTTACTTTTGTTGTACCACTATAAATTTAACTTGAGTTGGTTGTTAACAAGCAATGCAGAAAATTACGGTACATACAGCACTCATAATGAAACAACAACTTGCAATTAAATTAAAACTAACTTTTCAATTTGTATTACTGAGTAACATCACTTAAACCAAGATCCAAACACCAACATGCTAATATTTTATTATTAAAATTATTTACAAGCATAATCAGGGGCATATTTAGGGAAGGGGGATGTCATTGAGCCTTGGCCCCCCTTTTTGGGTCGCCAGGATAGTATAACTAGCATAGAATAGTATGCAAAATTGCGGCATGCCCCCCTCCCCCCCTTTATAACTTGGGCAGAAGATTTGAGCACACAAACGGTACGCGAATACCTTTTTTTTTTTGGCCTTTACCTAATTTTAGGTCAAAAACCGGACTAAATTTGAGTGAAGACCTTTTTTTTGGTCTTCACCTGACTTTGGACAGGAAAAACAGATTGATTCTGAGTGTAAAAATTTTCATTCTGAACTTTCTTATTCTCAAATTTTCTGAATCTTCCACCCCCCTCCCCTTTCGAAAATCTTGCGTACGCTACTGAGCATAATTCATCAAAACAAAATGGAGACATTTTTGCAGTTGAATAGCATGTCTGAAAAAATTTGTTTTATTTTCAAATGGAAAGTTTTTCATTTTGTAAATAGCAATACGCTTTACGGAGACAGGAAAATAATTATACTCTCCTATAAAATATTCACGTTTGCTTTGAAAAGGGTTAATAAAAACATATGAGTCTTAGCCCCAAAACTAACCTTACTACAACGGTAGCAGAAGGGAGTATATTCATTTTTTGAGCAAAAAGAAATTAATCAGCTATTTATTAACGCCTGAATCAAGATTTTGGTAATTACAAGCATTTGTTGAAGAAAGTAGAAATGCAATGGGCACGGCCCTTTCTTAGAATTAGCAAAAAGATTGAAAATATTTTAATATCTTGATGAAATTCCCTCCAATCTTTAAAGGAAACATGGAAACTTATTTGAAGAAACTTGAGCTAAAATCCTGAAAAACAAATTTTTTTGAAGACTACTTTTATTCATCTAGATGAATTTGCAATATAAACCTCATGAAAACGGCCGGGATCCTTGTGCCAAAGTCGCAAACAGGCAGACTAGTTCAGGCCCGAACCCAGCCTGAACCCGAAAACTAATTTAAAACCCAAATCACGCCCAAAAAAACCTGAAAGTTAAGTTCGGTCAGAAAAATTTTACAATGTTGCCAAGTTATTTTGATTATATTGTTGTGCACCTACAGTAAGACAAAAAGCACGTCTCAGGCCTGATTTAAGCTAAATTTTTGTCAGTTTGAGGCCCAAACCTGGCCCGAACCCAAACCAAACCCAAAAACCCCGGCCCGAATTATAACTGTGCTATGTGCACAGTGAGCAGGAAATCAAGGTCTTTTTTGAAAGACCTTTTTACAAAAATCTTTTTGTTTATTAGAGGTTGTTTTTTTTTTTATCTGCAAAGTACGCAGAACAACTAGATACTTAAGGTATTTAAATCAATTGTAAGTATTACAACTAGCAAGCACGGTACTTATGGATGCCAATAAGTGGTCTTTACAACCTAGACTTTGTCTTACAGTCTTGCATCATCAAATCTCGTCTAGGTTTGTTAGATGTTTTTTTGATTTCAACATTCAAATTTTAATCGGAAAGACGTCAAAATCGGAAATTATTAATGAATAAATAGTAAATAGCCAGTTCCGCGCACTCATTCCGCCAATGCGTCACTTGGTTGCAAAATAATTTCATCACGTTTGAATTTTTGTCGATGCCCTTCCAGTCTATGGGCAAAATATAGGCAGATTTAAGTGGTCAATTTCCGATTTGAAAATCACAGCTCGAAGGTTAATATACTTTTTAAGGTTTTAGAGCAGTGATTCTCAACCGCAGCTCTCTCTTGTTTTTTTCTGCGGCTCTCATTACTTTTGAAAATTAATCATGCTCTATTTTAAATGGTTTTGCACAACTGGTTGTCAACAATTTATCGAAATTCGAATCATTTGTAATTAAAAGTAAAACCAATGGCACGGTACCAAAGCAATAAAATCCCTCTCGTTTACCTACATTTTTTCGAATAAGATGTTAAACCATCTAATGGGTATTGGCTCCCAATTGAGATATCTATAACTATTCTCAGAAAGGAAAAGAGTGGCTGAAACTTAGCTCCTCAATAGCATGTAAGCCAACTCAACCAAAAGCTTTCCCCACCCCAATCAATTGGTCATGGCATGTTTATGGAGATTGTTCTAGCAGTTATGTTCTGATGTTGTGCATAATTATTTTATCCGATCGGCCCCTCCCTCCGTTTTCCTTTTTAGTTGTATATTAGGTTCTTTTGTCAAGTTGTTCAGGTTAAGTTTTTTTTAATTGTTAGCTCCTTAACAGTAGATAATACCAAAATTGACCAATATTTTGATTCATGCCAGGCAAGCTCCGCTGATGGCAGACAGACACTTTTACTGCTAGCTACAAAGAAAAAATGCATGAACTTTGGAAATTAGCACAACTCGAGTTTAGGATATTAGCAAAACTGATTTGGAAACTAGCTAAACTCAGGTTTAAGGCTGTGCTTGAAAAAAAATTTTCTCTGTGATACTTTTGCGTGCAAATATTTTTAATCCCATTATCAGTTGGTTGCATTTGCGTACTATGGGCGCTGGAGGAGTTGAAGTACTTCCCCCTTGTTTCCAAGTCACTTCGAAAATTTAGCCCAAATATGCATGCTTCAAAACGTGTTTTATTCTTGACCAGGAAGCAAGGGAGCAGGTTAAGCTAAAGGGGATTTGTAATTTCTGTCAAAAAGCTTACAAAAAGCTTACTTAGTTTTAAAGGGCTGGCAGACTGCAGAATGCGTTGAATTGCTTGCAATTGATGAGATTGTTTTGTAGCCCTTTATTTTATTTTGCGGTTTACTTTTGATAGTAGCCTTGTCTTCAGTCCCTTAAAATCAGAAATTATCGTAAATTTGGTGGTTGTGTGCCTTTCACCAATATCTGCCTTTTCTGAATGAGTCTCTTTTTAACTTGCGTTCTTTGCATGCGGCTCTTTGCAACTTTGAGCTTTAAAATTTGGCTCTGATACTAAAAAAGGTTGAGAACCACTGTTTTAGAGACTGCTATCTCTTCAAATTCGCAGATGAGTATAAAAAACACCCACTCTGAATTGAAGTTGTGGCTAATTCAAAAATACACACTCTTTGTAAAACGAAGCCATAACAAGAAAACAAAATTACCTGAACAAATCAAATGGAACCGATCTGTTCATTCATCGTCTTAGATTTTCACGCTGTAGAGGTTTTTGGAGACTTTTACGATTCAAGTGCAAAATTATTAGTTTCTATTCTATTTTGCATTGTAACGCAATAAAAACCTGCAATACCTTGAGGTGCGACTAAGTCAAAAAATAGATTAACAGCCCTACGGGTTATATTTTAAATGTCTGCAAAGATGCGTTTACACAGGACGCGAAGTACTCAGCAACAGTTTAGTCAAGTGAAGTTAAGCAACTGCTCGCGAAGTTTGCAACCGTTTGAAACCTTTCTCAAGTTGTCGATGACGTCAAATTTTGGTTGTAAAATTTTGTTACTTTTGCAGTGGATTAGCACGACTTAAATAATTTGTTTTGTTTTCAAATGGAAAGTTTTCCATTCGTACTACAGTAATTATTAATACAACTGTAATTAATAAAATAATGTTAAATTGACGACCACGGGCCACGCAATTCAAACTTTTGCCAACCAATTTAAATGTATAACACGGTAGAAGTTAAGGGTTTTGTCTAAAAGTTGGAGCCTCAGGCCCTTATCTAACTTTTATATAAAGAACGCAATGCGCTAACATGATTAGTAACCGTCTATACGCCGCTCAACCAAACTCGCTTCTGATTGGTCATTCGAATTTTTCCCTAGCTATCAGGTAGTAACGGCGTAAACAACATTTGTTCAGATGGGAAAACCTGTGTTCATTTGGACGGTTCGTATTGCGACGCCTACCACAACGAACTAAAACTACCTATTATTATTATTTGAAAGGGTCGATATCAACATTAATAGCTTATTACAGCTCTTTTTTAAAAGGTAGAAAGATTTAGGCGCTTTAAAATGTAGTCAGAGCGAATTTATAGCCTAGGCTTGTGGCTGGCAAAGTTAGGCCAAGCAAAGGTAGCCAATTTTACTGAGCTGCTGAGTTAGTGCAGTAACTGCAGTTCTAGGTTTACACAGACTTGTTTGTTTCACCTCCAGCTGAAAAGCTTATCAGTTTGTAATGGCTAAATAGGCTTTCTTCAGTTGGAGTGTGCAATCAAACTTTGGAAAGATCTTCAGTGACAGCATAGCTGTGATTCGCAATCGTTTTCTAAGCCGTGTAGCGTAAAGTACAGTGAGCTGCTGAGGTCTTTTGCAATAAACAGCCTAGATGCTCTTGGTTAGTTTCGCTTCTATGTTAGACTGGTCGGCTCTCGATTGCAATTATGTGTGGTTATTTGCAATATCGTAAAAGGTTATGAATTCTGCAACAATTTTAAAACCTGCATCTTAATCGATCGGCTCACTAGGCCTAGTATGCGGGATATCTTCAGCAAGCAGAAGCTTTATTCAGATTCATAGTTTGTCAATCTTTAACTGAAATTTTATGAGAAGTTGTTTCAGTTGAAGTGAGCAAATTATGATCTGCAGCTTTCATCAAATCTGCTTCGCTCTGGTATCAGCTCTAGCGACAGCGTATATGAATATTCTATTGCAACAATTTGGATTTAGATTTGCAAATTAAAAGAGAGCAGTGCAATATAATTGTAATTGAAAAATTTTTTGGCTTCTAATTGAGTTAATCTCCTAAAAAAAAAGCTCATTGGGCCCAACAACAGTTAATTTTTCACCTATATTTGATGAATTTCCAAAAAAAAGGGCTTCAGTTAGGCTGACCACAAACATAATCATCAATACCAACTTCATGACCCGTATCCCTGACAAAAAAGGTCTCATCGATTGTTTTACAGGCAGCATTCTCAAACATTTGGGCCCAAAAAAAAATCCCGGGCCCTGTGTCAAAGGTACCCCCTGGATCCCCCTCTCAATGGTCCTGCCCATATACCAATGTACATTAATATTTCTAATTCTGATAGTTGTGACAGGTCTGGGCTTGTCAAGTGGCATGATATTCCAATTTGTGACATCATGAAAACTCTGGCTTCATTTCATGAATTTCCCTGAAGAACTTTACATTCTGATATTTTTAACAGGTCTGGACTGGTCAAGTCGCATAGTATTCCAAATTTAAACATCATAAAAATTCTGGCTTCATTTGGTTTGGTTTGAACAAACTACAGATAAAAAAAAATATCTTCAATATTCTTCATTTGCATGGCATGTACTGCAGCATATGCTACATTTAATTATGAGCATACTGGATAATCCGGGTATTTAATACATCAACTGGTTATCCATCAAAATATACATTATTGAATTATGTTTAAATACGATAACAAAAACGTTTCCCTTCAGAACAAATATGCAGGCTAATTTAGTTTAATTTATTATCAGTTTAGTAGCTGTTGATAGTAATTACATGAGGATAAAGCAATATGAGATAATATTGATGCAGTAAAAGAATTTAAGGAAAGAGTATCAAAATATTGATGCATTTTATTGCATGCAAGAAAAGAATGAAAGATAAGGTTATTTAAAGCAAAAGTAAACATGGGAACACCAAACGAGAACAAAATTCACAAAATTTTTTATGTACAGAAGTGTAGAAAAATATTTAGGTCCCCAACAATCAGATTTTTTAAGAATAGCGATTAGTTTATTCAAACTTCAATTTAATTGATTCAGCTCTAACTCAGACTATAGCGTGGGAAGTGGTCGATTATTACTTTTCAATTTAAGTTCTAGTGTAGCAATATTTCATGTAAATAATTCTTTTATAAAGTTTAGATCAAAATGAATACAGAGATAATAACCCTGGCTGCTATTATGAATTTTTTCAAAGAGGACAGCAACACATTTGAAAAAGGAGAAAAAAGTTCCAAGCTGATCATGTTTTAAAGCTAGAAATTCAAGATCTAGATATTGTAGCCAAAGTTCAGACTTCATTGAAAGATCGATCATACAAGGTTGTGTTGACTGCTGATGGAAGTGGAGGTATTGCTTGTGCACACTGTGAATGCCCACGTGGTAACTGGATTTGTAGCCATATGGCTGCTACTGCAATTTACGCAAATAAGAAAGGTTTATCTAAAACTGACTTACCTAATTCTTGGATAGCTCGCCCAAAAAAGCATTTGAATCAACAAGTAAATACTGTTTCATCATTGTTTCCTTCCAATAAGTCGGATTTTACAGCTATTAGTAGAGAAGTGTATGCTGGTGATATTGATTTTCTTTTTACTAATTTACCCACATGCCCTCTTAAATGGATAATTGAAGAAGAACCCACGGCGTCCACATTTGAAATTAACTGTCCAACATTAATTGAAGACATATTACATATAAATTGCCAGAGCTGGGCAAGTCCGCAAGTTAGTCCGCAAGTCCGCAAATCCGCAATTGCGGACTAACGAAAAAAGTTGCGGACATGCGGACTTGCGGACTTTGACAGTTTAAATTGCGGACTTGCGGTTGCGGACTACTTTTAATTTTAGTCCGCAATTCCGCAAGTTTTATACAAATATTGAAATTTCTTACCATTTTCGTAAATTATTCATGTTTTTACCCAGTCAAACCTGAGAAATCAATTTAATTTTTTCGAGTGCACAAGTTCGTCAAAAATATCAAGTTTTTCGAGTTCAGGCTGACATAAATGCTAGTTCTGCTTTTCGACTTAATCGCTTTCTTTTATTTGACATGCTGTTTGGCAACGTGAGAAACAAATACATGCCGCGTTTTCATCTTTTATGCAAATAGTTGGTTGGTTTTTTAGAACATTTTGGAACCCCCTTTTGTGCTTGTTTTAAGAATCTTCTAGAACTGTCATTGTGGTAATTTTAACTGTATTGTCTTTAGACCTTTAATCTCATAATCTTTAAGTTTGCAACTAGTGCTCAAATTAGATAGTCTTCGACAGTACGAGTGATGTGGTGTCTCAAATTTTCGTAGTTTAGTGTATCAAGTTAGATGTGTAGTAAGTTGGTTGCTGATGTTTCTATTTCTATAGTGAGACCTCGAAGCAGTTTTTTAATAGTATAGTCTAGTAAAGTTTAGCATAGTGTTAGTATAATCAATAGCGTAAATTTTGGTCTTGTAAATTTTAGTTAATTGATATTGATTTGGCTAGCTGATAATTGACTTAACTTATTTTGCCGTGCTCCTTTGGATGAATCAAATTTTTGGTGTTCTGTGAGGAATAACATTGTTATCCAAAGTGTGGTATGACTGCAGAAATATGAAGGATACGGCGCGCGGCGAGACAGGCTATTATAAGCAGGTCTAACCTGATTCAAATTGTAGTCAACACAGTTTTCTGAAGTTCGGCAAAACAATCGACTTTTTTTGGGTTTAAGTTCGAATTTGCAGCCCTGGTTCAAAATATGGCTTTGTTGTTTTTTACCGTGAGTTTACAAAATTTGCAACTGAGGTATCATTTTTTGTAGTGGTAGCCAGTGCTGTCGCTACGGTGGGGCCAAGGGTGCCGTCCCCACCTAACGACTGCTTATGCCCCCCCATTTTGGTTCATTCAGCATGCTTTTTTGGAACATCGCGTAACGACAAGACAACATGCAATAAGGGAAAAAGGAATAATCATTTTCAAGCATGATTCTCGTTTGAAGTTTTCTCGATTGTTTGCAAAATTGCTGGCCACCAACTGCTTTACATAAATATGACCCAATAATCCGTCTTATTAACACGCCTTTACGGATGTGTCGCGGAACAGGGGTGTATGCCTACAGAAGCGTTACCGGTATTTCGTTAGTGATTATGACCTGAAGCAATACGTGAAAACATTTTTTTAAAAGACCAGCTGTTTTTTTTAGAGCACACTCAAGATTTATTTTAGTTCGCAGTCAGTGGCGCAATTAGGGGGAAGAGGCTAAAGGGTCATCAGTCCCCTTTAACCAAGTCATTTAGAAAATATAACCAAAAAAAGAATAAGCGTTTAAACGTGTTTTGGACTTGACGTAATGTATATGGGGGCTCAAGAGGCTAGACAATTTAATTCGTTCAATGACTTCTGAATTTTAGCAATTTACTGTAATTATTGATATGGTTTTAAATCGTGCGAAATATGATTCAAATGGCGTTAAAATCGCTATTTTTGCCGCAAAATTGCACTAATCACCCAGCACTTAGGGGCTCTGTCCCTTTTGTGACACGATGGAGTAGCAACGGTTTGTTTAGCACGGGGCCTAAATTAGACAATTTTTGTGCAAAAAACATTTACTTTTGGTTCAAGCCCCCTCTCTTTTACTTAACAAAACCTGGTGGCATTCACTCCTGTAGACATATTTTTCAAGCGACTATACCGGCCACATGCGAAACGAGCTAATAAACGCTGCCGGTCTTATATAATATCTTTTTCCAAAGATGAATACAAAATTGTAGCTTTAAAATATCAGTTTTTATGCGCAAAAGTTCAGTCCATTTTCGGCTAGGGCCCTCTCAATTCGTTTGGTCTGGCGACGGCACTGCTGGTAGCGTGTGCTTATCTCATTCCTAGAGTATTTATTGAAACTAGGGACTAAAAATATAGTAATACGATTAAGTTAGTGATATGAATGTTTTTTGCCTTCTACTGCCTTTGCCTTTTCCTGCTTCGAAAAAAATTGTTTTTTTAGAATATGTTGTTGCAAGCGGAAATGCGGATTGTGCTTTGCTATTTGATGGCTTCTCACTGTAATCCAATCGCTTTTAATCTCCAAATCCTTAGCTTCATTGTAGGATTTTTGAGGGTTCGCCGGAGGGTTGTGCATTATGCTTCCACGCAGTTTAGGCACCTACTGTACAAGCAGAAGCGCAACCAGGAGGGCTGGGGGCTAAAAACCCTTAATCAAGTGACTTAAAAACTTTAACCAAAATTACCAGCGTTTAAATCTGTTTTGAGTTGGACCTGAAAGTAAGAGGAGCTGGGCTATTTAATTCTTAAGTTTGCCATCCGAAAAAGCAGCTCAATAACAAGTCATGCTGTGGTACATTTACTACATTCAACGATTGTGAGTAATTTCTTTTATTGCGTGGAATGTATTCACCATACGTTTGCTATACTTCCCACCAGTCACAACTTTTGACTTATTTTTGCCAATCAACTCTGAGCAGTTCACTTCGCGACGTGGTTGATTGTAAAACGTTTTCACTCGGTTCATAAAAAGTTGCGGACTTGCGGTGCGGACTTCAAATATTACGAAGTTGCGGACTTGCGGTTGCGGACTTGAAGAATTACGAAGTTGCGGACTTGCGGTTGCGGACTTCAAGAATTAGGAAGTTGCGGACTTGTGGTTGCGGATTCAAGAATCTCGAAAAGTCGTTGCGGACTTGCGGTTGCGGACTTAGCTTTTAAACGTCCATTTGCGGACTTGCGGTTGCGGATTAAGAAAATTGAAATTCGGTTGCGGATTTGCGGACTGCGGACTTAAAAAAAAACTTGCGGTGCCCTGCACTGTAAATTGCACAGACAAAAATGAATTTATTGAAAAATGTAAAGTAACTGCTGAGCAAATTCAATGGGTTGCATATAATACCAAAGATCAAAGAACTTTTAACCTTTGGGGAAAAATTAGACGGCTGCGCTTAACTGGAAGTAACTTTGGAAAAGTCTTAGCTGTATATGATCGCCATCAACAATTCGGTAATGCATTTTCTCCATCACTTTTCAAGACATTACGAGGTGAATATTCATTACAGGAAAAGGATTCAATAATATGGGGACAAGTTCATGAGAAACAGGCAATTGAGCAATATAAAATCATTACTGGGAATCAGGTGTCAGCTATAGGATTAGTTCTATTCGAATGTGGGTACCTTGGAAGTACACCAGATGGAATAGTTACACAAACAAGCGAAAGAGGTTTGGTGGAGTGTGGTGTGCTTGAAGTTAAATGTCCATTCAAGTATCGGAACTCTACAGTGGATGAAATGATCCAATCAGAATTAAAAGAAAAAATGTGCTCAAACTCTTTCTATCTCACAAAATTAGGACATATGAACACGAACCATCCGTACTGGCATCAAGTACAAGGAGAAATGGCTGCAAAAAACTTGGAATGGGTTGATTTTGCATTATGGACCCAAAAAGACTTTCGAATTTTAAGAATCCAAAAATGCAACAAATGGAAGATTGATCACCTACCAAAATTAAAACATTTTTATTTTAATGTTCTTTTGCCACAGTTCTATGGCTCCTAGTTTTTTAAAATTTAAACTGGTAATAATGAAGAAATACATTTGTGAGCCATGTTTTCACTGTGTTTGGCTAGGGTTGAGCCATCATATGCATGCAGTCTTAGGAATTTATTCATAAATGACTTACCGGCTTTAACTGTTTGATATGTTGATTGTAAAAAAGTAGTATTACCATAATTGGCAGATCTAAATCCAACTTGCTGCAATAAAATTCGCATAAATCGTCTAATGCGCTGATGCATTAAGCCAATATTGTCCTACAATACCAGAACGCAGCAGTTTGCAAATTAAAAGTAAAAATGCACTGTTAATTCAATTCAATTTATTAAGACAGCGAAACGACTATTCAGTCATCAAAGTCAACCGTCAAGAGTTCATATTTACAAAACACTTTTACCAAACAAAAGCAAATAAGCAAGCTAAGTACAGCAAGAAACAAATCACTAGGAAATTTACAGCAAAAATGACAAGGTTATGCTCAGAGTCATGTCCCTGACAGGTACCTCCCACCCCCCACCCCGAAATGATAGCTACTGGTAGGTATCGATTAAGATTCTTTTAAATTATTTTTTGAATCTATAAAAGTTCATCTCTTTCACTTGCAGTGGTATTTGATTCCAGATTTTTGGTCCCATATAAATTAAACATTTTTGGGCTTGTTTTGTTGAAACTCTTGTTACGAAATAATTTCTTTTGTGTTTTGTTCTGGTGTTATATGAGTGTAATTCATCTAGCATTGTGTATTTCTGCATTAAGAGTGTTGAGTGATTTGTTGCAGACACGGTGCATTAATTTGGCTACTTCAAGTTTATATACAAGGTGGGCCAAAAGAATGTTACCACTTTTTATATTCTAACCATTTTCAAAATTACCAAAACTATTGTTTCATATTCCTGCTCTTAGGAGAAAGCAGGGAGTCAATATGAACAACGTCATTTACCAGCAAGATGGTTCTCCTCCACATTGCTCAAATGTCTCACTGGATTTCCTCAACGAGTACTTTCCTGGAGATAGACTCATCTCACGGCGTACGAACAACCCATGGCCTGCCTACTCTCCTGATCTTTCTCCCGCAGACAACTTCCTATGGGGGTACCTGAAGGAGAGGTTGTACTACAACAACCCACAGACCATTGAAGCCCTGAAGACCAACATCTGTCAGGAAATTCGAAGAATCCCTCTTGAGATGTGCGGCTATGTCATCACAAACTTCAATGTGCGTGTTGCAGCTGTACTCCACAGAAGAGGAGCTTGGATTGAGCATGTTATCAATTATTGAACTGTGTAAGAAACAAGAGACAAAGTGAAAAGACTTTGTTATCAAATTTTGATTGGATAATTTTGTTAAACATCTGTGAAAAAAAAATTTCGAATAAATGTTCATGTTTTAAATTTGTGTATGGATTAAAAGTGGTAACATTTTTTTGGCCCACCCTGTATATCATGAAGCTTTAGTAACTGTAGTCTTGAAAATAGTGGTGATGTGTGGGTTCTGGGATTGCTATGAGTGATGATTCGCACTGCTCTCTTTTGATGATTCGCACTGCTCTCTTTTAATTTGCAAATCTAAATCCAAATTGTTGCAATAGAATATTCATATACGCTGTCGCTAGAGCTGATACCAGAGCGAAGCAGATTTGATGAAAGCTGCAGATCATAATTTGCTCACTTCAACTGAAACAACTTCTCATAAAATTTCAGTTAAAGATTGACAAACTATGAATCTGAATAAAGCTTCTGCTTGCTGAAGATATCCCGCATACTAGGCCTAGTGAGCCGATCGATTAAGATGCAGGTTTTAAAATTGTTGCAGAATTCATAACCTTTTACGATATTGCAAATAACCACACATAATTGCAATCGAGAGCCGACCAGTCTAACATAGAAGCGAAACTAACCAAGAGCATCTAGGCTGTTTATTGCAAAAGACCTCAGCAGCTCACTGTACTTTACGCTACACGGCTTAGAAAACGATTGCGAATCACAGCTATGCTGTCACTGAAGATCTTTCCAAAGTTTGATTGCACACTCCAACTGAAGAAAGCCTATTTAGCCATTACAAACTGATAAGCTTTTCAGCTGGAGGTGAAACAAACAAGTCTGTGTAAACCTAGAACTGCAGTTACTGCACTAACTCAGCAGCTCAGTAAAATTGGCTACCTTTGCTTGGCCTAACTTTGCCAGCCACAAGCCTAGGCTATAAATTCGCTCTGACTACATTTTAAAGCGCCTAAATCTTTCTACCTTTTAAAAAAGAGCTGTAATAAGCTATTAATGTTGATATCGACCCTTTCAAATAATAATAATAGGTAGTTTTAGTTCGTTGTGGTAGGCGTCGCAATACGAACCGTCCAAATGAACACAGGTTTTCCCATCTGAACAAATGTTGTTTACGCCGTTACTACCTGATAGCTAGGGAAAAATTCGAATGACCAATCAGAAGCGAGTTTGGTTGAGCGGCGTACTGTCCCAATTTTAAGTAACAATCCACCTCCACCTCGCCGAAACTCTCAAAAAACAAAAAAAAGTTAACTAGGAGAAATGCTCAGTGAACAGTTAGTTTATTGAATTTGAATTTTTTTTTTTTAGAGGCAGCCCCCCTGGTTGTACATAAACTCCTATAACTGGTAATTTTCATGACAAAACAAAAATTTTCAAGGCAAACCTTCGAGTGAATTATTTTTTGATGCTAAAAGTACGTGGAAGCAAAGTACCTTTCTTCTCACAACATGCGCAGGGTCACTTTTAAATTTAACCCAAAAATGAAAGGATTTAAGCGTGTTTTGGACTTGACCAGGAAGTATAGGGAGGACTTGACAATCTAATTTTTTCACATGGCTTTCAAATCTTAAAAACTTGGTTCTTTCAAATGACTCTAAAAACGAACAAAATGTAATCCGAATGACATTAAAACAGCTATTTTTTTAAAAAAATTTCCAGCTGCTGGGGGCTTCGCCCCCAGACCCCCACCGTCTGTGATACGTTTGATTTAAAACACTTTGCTCGCCACTTCTTCCAATTTAGACATTTTCGGCAAAGTTTTTAGCTTATGGTTCAAGTTCTCTCCCGTTAGCAAAATCCTGTTCCCGCGTCAAACCAGGCCATGGCTTCTGATCTTCCATTTCACAGTATTTTCGTACCATAAAAAGTTATTCTTGGAAAATTTCTGATGACGTCTTGCATGTGATTTGCGGTTTGGCTCACCCTCAATCAAAAATCCTGGCTACGCCTTAAGACAATTTTTGCAATTTTCGCCTGCCTTTCAGAGTTGTAAGTAGGGCCGGGCTTTTCGGGTCGGGTTCGGGCCGGGTTCGGGCCTAAAGTTGACAAAAATTTTGGGCTTAATTCGGGCCTAAGACGTACTTTTTGTCTTAGTGTACAAAAAAATAATCAAAATAACTTGGCAATATTGCTAAATTTTTTAGACCTAACTCAACTTTCGGGTTTTTTTTGGGCATGATTTGGGGTTCAAATTAATTTTTGGGTTCTGGCCGGGTTTGGGCTTATAGTTTCGGGCTCGGGCCTGAACTTGTTGGCCCGTTTACAACTCTGCTGCCTTTACTAATTGGTCGCATTGCTCGGCCAATGGCGAAAGGTGAAATTTTATAATGTATGAGATCATTTAGCTGGAAAGTAATCCATAATTGTAATCATTGTACTGATTATCCGATTCAATCGTTTATTTTGATGTGAAGTTTAATAGTTTTGCAATTTCCGCCTCTGAATTGCTTATAGTTCAACATAAAAACTTCCAAAACGTATGAAATGATTCTGGGTTTTAGCTTGGTTGCAAGGTTACACGTAAGTTAGCATGGTTTCACAAATACATATTACGCAATTGTATGCACTTAAGAATAACTTAATTATGTTTGCTTTATGTCTATATTTCTTTACTTAAGCAGTTTGGGGTTTCTGTCAGCTTATAATTGTCTCCATTGCCCCTCCCTTTCCTAATAAGGCCCAGTAATCAGTACTTTAATTGTAGGACGGCCGCATTTCCCGTCGAGAATTAGCGTCCTCCCATCGAAATTCAGCGTCCCCTAGAAAGGAAACGTCCCGGTCGCAATTTTAACGCGTTTTTTCGCCTACTTATTACTCTAATTTATTCGGCTGAAAACCGATCGCTACAATTTAGCTTTTCCTTTTTTTTGTGCCATTTTATCAATCACAAATTTGTGTTGAGTGTAGTTAAATTCCAATGGACGTAAATAAATGACGTAATGTATTGGTTTGATCGTCAAACCAAAATAACAACCAAAATTGGTGTTCTTCGCTTTCCTGCTTAAGCAAAAAAAAAAAAAGATCAGTGTGGAGTATTAGTTGTAGTAGTAGTTTATTAGTGTCGCGATCGTTGATACTTGGCTAGAGTACAATCTTTAATCTCTAGAATCTTTAACGTCGACTTAAATTAGAGAACGACTGAGATGTCAATTGACAAATCAAAAATGGCAGTTGATAGTTCCTTTGGCTTCTTGAATCTCAGAAAGCAGCACACCAATCTTAAATTAAAATTTCCATTTAAGATTGAACACAAAACCACTCTCACTGAGCAATATCGCTCCACTAAAACTTCTTACGATCGACCAGATTCAGATCGTAAAAGACCTAACCGCGACCGATCAGGTTCAGGTCGCCACTACACACTATCGCGATTGACCAGATTCAGATCGCCAACTACACGACTATACAAGCCAACCACAGACACAGAAACTCGGCAAAACTGCCTACGAAACTAATATCTAAAATCACCCTCTCTTAGAATATTCGAATAATGAATGCAATACGACCCGCCTATTTATACTACAGCAAAAGCTATCGAATAATCCAGAACAATCCATGTACGTCACAATAGAAAAAGTATACAAACTTACGATAAACAAATTTTCACATAATTATGACGTCACAAACTTCAAGTCTAAATGTAGCAATTAAGACATGTAGACAACTAAATAAATGATAACTGCAGAAAATAGAAGAATATACTACAAAGGAATCATCCCGAATATTCCAAATCCGGAAAACGGGAAAACAAAGAAACAATCACGTACGCATTAAAACACAGCAAATAATTATATCTCAGGCATTCAAAAATATTATTCGCGACAATTAGTAACAAAGGTTTAACACACAAGTCAGAGGTCACATTCGAAGCATAAGGAGCATCAATAACCCTAAAGTTTCTTAAGTCGAGATGCTCCTTGATAATAAGCTTATGCAAAATACATTATCACACAAAGCTGTGTTAAAATGATTAAGTACAGCGAATAGTACAGACAATGTTGCTTGTAGCGAAGCTTCCACATGTTTAAATGTGTACGGGTACAACACATACAATGCTTGATAAATACCTAACAGTGTGGTCAGTAATCTCTCAGTAAATTTTCTTTAAACTGCGTTTTAAAAGAATTGAAGGGTTTATTTTTTTAAATTTTCACTTATTTTCTTTCCACAGTTAGCACCTCTAAATTCGATTTTATTCTGTCCAGCAGATTTAGAGACTCGTGGTAAAAAATACTTAGATCTTCTTGGTTTTCTACTTGCATAATCATGAATTTTGTCAATTGCTGTGAAGTTATTACATAATTTTGGTAGCTTGTTCTTAAAAAGGTTATGCGTAAATTTAGCAAGCTCCAATTTGTAAACATCGTGTAGTTTCAGAAAGCTTAGTTTCTAATACAGTAGACTTAAACGAAAAATTTTTTTGTTTCAAGTCATGGTACGCATGATGTTGTTTAATTTAACTTCAATCTCACGCAGTTGGTTTTGGGCGGCTGTGTCCCAAGCAGTAATGCCATAAGTTAAACCGCAGGGAAATACTTTAGGCTAGGGTTCAGTTCTGTAACAATCGAAATCAATGCTAATTCGTGACTTAAACCTT